>OX403626.1:5075856-5545706 GCA_948107755.1 Campoletis raptor
TCCATGAGACGGAGCCGGTCTCGAGAGCGTGAGCGAGATCGAGAGAGAGATCGAGAACGTCGTGATCGTGGAAGAGGAGGACGATCGAGAAGTCGTTCCAAGGATCGTGGTAAGAAAGATCGAAGCAACAGAGACGGGGTGAGGGACCGTTCGCCCGACGGCGGGGGCGGTGGTGGTTCAAGGTCAAGAGATCACGATCGAGGAACTCGAGAGCAGGTGACGAGAATTGAAAATTCCAGAAATGAAAGAGGAAAAGAGGAAAAAAAGCAGAGCAAACTTAGGGCTAATTCCAGTCCCGATGAGGATAAAACAAGCGAGAACAACGGACGTTCTGAAGTGACAAAAAAATCTTCAACGACATCGGCTACTGCCTCAGCAGGGACGGGTGATGAAGATGAGAATTCAAAACAAAATCGAAGTAAGGATGAAGAACAACGCAAAAAAGAACCATTGAGCTTGGAGGAGCTCTTGGCAAAAAAACGAGCAGAAGAAGACGCCAGGGCAAAACCAAAATTTCTGACAAAAGAGGAAAGAGCAGCTATAGCATTGCAAAAAAGGCAACAAGAAGTTGATGCTATCAGAAAAGCTCAGGACGAAAGTCGTAGAAGCGGGCGCGGAGCTGGCGAGGGATCCTCAAATTCGGCAGGCGGTAAGAGAGAAGAATGGGATGAGAGAGACAGGTACGTATCTGAATTTTGAATGGCCAATTTCACAAATGGAGAACAGTTTGATGAAAATCGTTTTGTTCTTAAACAGACGTAGGGATAGTCAAAGAATACGTGAGGAAGATGTCAAGGATAAAGATAAGGAAAAAGAGGTAGAAGCCATAAAGGAACGATATTTAGGACTGATCAAAAAGAAACGCAGAGTAAGACGTCTGAACGACAGAAAATTCGTTTTTGACTGGGACACCTCGGAAGATACCTCCGTCGATTATAATAACATTTACAAAGAGCGTCATCAAGTTCAGTTCTTTGGTAGAGGAAATCTTGCTGGTATAGACATAAAAGCTCAAAAGAGGGATCAAAGCAAATTCTATGGAGAGCTTTTGGAAAGACGAAGAACCGAGGCTGAGAAAGAACAAGAGAAGTAAGTAATATCCTTACAAAATGTTTCTTTAAAATGTCCATAACAAAAGCTTTAATCTGAAAAAAGGATCATGCTAGTAGAAACGGAGACACAAATTTTAAAGCAATAGAAAAGACTTGAGTTGAAAAAATGAGTTATCAGTAAATATAGGTAAATTGAATGATCGAGTACTTAACTAATTTTGTAGAATGCGTTTGAAGAAAGTCAAACGAAAGGAAGAGAAACAAAAGTGGGATGATCGGCACTGGTCAGAAAAAGCTTTACTGGAAATGACAGAGCGAGATTGGAGAATATTTCGAGAGGACTATAATATAACGATCAAAGGTGGACGCATTCCAAACCCTATACGTTCATGGAAAGAATCTGGTTTCCAAAAGGAAATACTCGATATCATTGAGAAAGTTGGATACAAAGATCTCACTCCTATACAGCGACAAGCTATTCCCATTGGTCTACAAAACAGAGACATCATTGGAGTGGCAGAAACGGGTTCGGGTAAAACTCTTGCTTTTCTTATACCGCTGTTATTGTGGATTACAAGTTTACCGAAGATTGAGCGTCTCGAGGAAGGCGATCGTGGACCCTACAGCATCATTCTCGCCCCAACTCGGTAAGTTTCACACACGCATTCTCGGAACGGTGTTAGTCGGTCTATCCACCCAGTCGAGCAACGCTTGAGTGAGAGAGGGATAGCTAATAAGCTGATTCACTATTTTACCGGAGATAATTAACATTTCAATAAAACACAAAAGTTAGATTTTTATGTTTGATGAAAAGGGAACAATTATCTATAATCTTTTTTTCAAGCATCAAGCCTCCGGAATTTTTCAGTTTTTAAACGAGTTTTTATTTATTTATTTCTGATGACAAAGGGAACTTAAGAAGTCTTATTATCTCTATAAAAACGATATCACGCCCAGAAATACCATTGCGTCGATAGAATTAGAGTAATAGGTTGGCAGGAAAATAAATGGGATGAGAGTCCTAGAGTTTGTTTATTTAATTTCCTTGAATTTACCGACTTACTGTATTATTATTATACTTTTTGCAGTGAATTGGCACAACAGATCGAGGAAGAAACGAGCAAGTTTGGTGAACCGTTGGGAATCCGCACAGTAGTTGTTGTCGGTGGTCTGTCTCGAGAGGAGCAAGGATTTAGACTTCAAATGGGTTGCGAGGTACGCGTGCGGTATTTCAACGAGTTTTCGTATCTTTACATTTTTTTAAATATATTCTTGTTTCTTGTTCAGATCGTCATTGCAACGCCCGGACGTCTCATAGACGTTTTAGAGAACCGTTATCTTGTGCTAAACCAGTGCACTTATATCGTTCTCGACGAAGCCGATAGAATGATTGATATGGGTTTTGAACCAGGTAAATAAGATTCTTTAAAATCCTTATTTCGCTTTCTTTATTATTATTATTATTATTATTACTATTACTGTGATTACTATTACCACCTAATTATTATTATTGCTATCACTCTAATAGACGTACAGAAGATTCTTGAGTACATGCCAGTGACGAATTTGAAGCCGGACAACGAAGATGCGGAGAATGAAGAAAAATTACTTGCAAATTATAACACAAAAAAGAAATACAGACAGGTATGTTATCAAAAAAGGTCATTGAAGCAATCGTAGAAGCTGAGTCCGAATTTTGGAAACTTTTTTTCTAACAGGCATGATCTGAGACAAATGCAATTTTCTTGTATAGCGAAATGATAGCCAGGATGTATAATATCTTATTATTTATAAATTTATGTATTTAGGTATTAGTCACGTCGAAATTCATATTTATTTATCATTGCCGAGTTCAATATCGTTATGCACATCCTCGAACCTGGAAGTTCGCGCGAAATTTAGTCTCGTACCATTATGGATTATGAATTCATTCATTTTGTAATGAAATAATTGACGCAATCTTCTATTCAGACTGTGATGTTCACGGCGACGATGCCTGCAGCGGTTGAAAGATTGGCGCGTACCTACCTTCGACGTCCAGCTATAGTTTATATCGGATCCGTGGGTAAACCAACTGAGAGAACCGAACAGATAGTTCATATTATGGGAGAGAACGACAAGCGTAGGAAACTCATGGAAATATTGAGTCGCGGAGTCGAACCTCCTGTAATAATATTTGTCAACCAAAAGAAAGGTGCCGATGTATTGGCGAAGGGACTGGAAAAACTTGGCGTGAGTATTTACTTGGCAAATGATAAAAATCTCAATTATAATTGTAATTATGGACGAATATTTTCTCAATAGTACAACTCCTGCACTCTTCACGGTGGAAAAGGTCAAGAACAACGAGAATATGCTCTTGCGTCTCTCAAAAATGGTAGTAAAGACATTCTCGTTGCAACGGATGTTGCTGGTCGTGGTATTGACATCAAAGACGTCTCTATGGTTATCAATTACGACATGGCTAAGACCATAGAAGGTACATACAATACGCCGTTTAATTTGTAATAATTATCGCAGCAAATATACGACGTGAGATAAATAATAAAACCATATTTTGCTCGTTGCAGATTATACTCATCGAATCGGACGAACGGGTCGTGCAGGCAAAGCTGGTCTTGCTATATCATTTTGTACCAAGGACGACAGTCATCTGTTTTATGATCTCAAACAGACGATACTTAGTAGCCCGATATCAACGTGTCCTCCAGAGCTGCTTAATCATCCAGAGGCACAGCATAAACCTGGCACTGTCGTTACGAAAAAACGTCGGGAAGAAAAAATATTCGCCTGAGAAAAACACTTCCCAGTTCAATATCCATCAGGTATATATTTATATATTTATCGTTGTTCCACCGTTTCCTTTCCGTAATTTACAAATCGATTACTAGACACTCATTCCATCCTTAAACAAATAGACGAGATCATTAGTTGTTTTCCATACTTTTATAACATCACAAGTCTACGTTTATATCAGGCAGTGTAATCAGGTAGCGAAAAACCGAAGCATACTGTGCAAGAAAAAAAAAAGAAAGTTGCGCAGAAGAGTTTTGCGTACTTACATCCCAGGGAAAGGGAATTATGCAGGTGGCTGAGGTGGTATCACATAATTAGGATCATGTACTTTGCAATCTGCCTCATAATCATCAGTCATGACAGGCCCCATTAATTGCACAAATTTTTTGAGCGGACAGACGGTTCCACATCCCGGCACTGTCAACGGATAAGGTTTCTCAGTTGCGGTATCTTTTTGGAAAATCTGTTCAAATGGGAGAAACATAAAAAAAATTAGGGTGGTTGATATTAAAAAAAAAACAAACGTTATCAACTATTTTATGACAGTCTGCAAATCTGATAAAATCATGACGTCGTGAGGACTCATGGCCTAGTTTTTTTAACGTCTTTTTGTTAATTTTTTTCAAAATAGCTCTGACAGGAAATTTTACTTTCATAAATTCTGAAAGATTTTTAATTTACTGTTGGATATTTTGAATGAATGATTATTTATTTACTACTGTACATTCAAAATTTGTGTTTATACCTGAACATTGTAGGTACCATTACTTTCATGCAGCTCGATCATTATCGTGCAACCGAAATCGGGATCGCGGCCATTCCAAACCCCCATTGCGCTCAACATATTGACGAGAGTGCTGTCGTGACCTACGTATGTAAACATTTTTCTGTCCTCAGGTTTCAACTCGCCTAAAGATTTTGCTATCATGCTCTTCACCATTTTTGTCACCAATGGACCACCAGCAAGTTTGCGTAAACTATCGGTGAAAACGTTCATCGAAAGACTAAAACAAGCTATTGGCTCGATCCTCGTCGGAAAAAAGTCCTTCGTCCATTCGGGCAGTGGAAGGTCCATAGCTACCTGTTTTATTTGTTTATTTTTCTTTTTCTTTTTTTTTCTTTTTTAAATACAAATCCACGGGAAACAAAAATGTGACTAGTACATGGTTAATGCTTGCCAACGTTGTTGGAATATATCTTACGAACCTCTGCTTTAAGCGTACTATAGAACGATGCGACATCGGCAGCTCCGTTCATCGATAAACCAGTTAGATTTTCCAATTCTTCGTACAAACGCTTATTGTTTTTATTGACGCGTTTCACTTTGGTTGAGTTCTCCACTTGCATTCTTTCCATCGTCAGACGAGGGCACGCATTCCAAATTATAAGAAGCTAGAACAATGATTTTATTTATAAGCGCTGCCGATCCGTATTTGTTTATTATTTTTTATTCTCTTCGATTCTTCGACAGCTCCAATGCTTACACGATCTTCTGGTCGTTCCCAATAATGTAGCGAGACTGGTTGCCAATCCACGTAGGGAAGAAAAGTTTGCTTTTGATTTGGTTTCCACAAAGCCGCCGATAAGATCAAACCTGTCATTTTTGTCCGATCTATTGACGATGTTTGGAGCCAAAATTTACTTGGACTATAGGTATCTCCGAGAAATTTGCCGTAACGTTCTCGCAAAAAGTTTCCCGTCGAATACACATTTCTTCGTCCTTTCTGTTTAGGAATTTACGAATTTATAAATTAATCTGTATTAGTATATTCACTTAATAATTTTCTATGCGCTATATAAATAATGTAAATTACATTTGTGAGTTGGCCCCAACCAAAAGGTTCCATCGTATCGTTGACGTATGGGTCCTTTGGATAAGTATCGGCTGGAGCTCTTTCTCCATGTCGCATCACCTGAAAAAGTGTCTTTTTATTTCTCCAATCGTTTTTACAAAGATAAAGAGACTTGCCAGCGCAAGAATCTCTCTGGTTTTTAATAATCAATGCAATATTAGGCGAAAAACTTGTATTGATGGGAGTTGAATCGACGAAAGACTCGTTTCAAAACAGAAGTTTTCAAACAATCTAGGAAAACCTTATTTTTGCGTCATTCACATGCGGTCGGAAGCGTCAAGGCTGCGGCAGTTAAAATTACAATAAAAAGAAACAAACAAAAACAACCGCAAGTTTTATCTGCTAGCTAACGTTGTAAATATAACTCAAACAATCAACAAAATCCATACACGAGTGTAATGTATGACAATAATAATCAGCTCGATTATTTCTCAAGCAACAAGAAATAAATTATGTTATTGATCAATGACATCACTTTGCCTATCGACATGTTTATCCTTTAACACAAAATATTACCTGCCACGGGATGCACGAATTGGTTAGATATAGTTTGAAAGAGTTGCAACAATCTGCTTGTTGAATAATTCATTTCTTTGTTATTTTTGTTTTAGCCGACCACGATCCAAAATGAAGAGTCCACGACGATAATAAACGATGACGAGAAGAATTTTCAAACGCATTGGCGATACAACTTGCTCCGAATCTTCAGGTACCGGTATAAAGTGATGCTACGACAACTGGTAGACACTTTTTGGTTAACAGAACAATTAATGAAGTGTCAATATGCGAAAGATGGACCTCATTACCAATCTTGCTTATTTTTTGATAAGCTATTCTAGGCATCAGCCTCAATAATCTAAAGTATCATTGCAGGGGTCTCTGTAATAGTTTTGTTGGATATACACACGTTTATCTTACGAGGACACTCGCACATGAATATTTATGAGTCCTAAGGAGATTAGAAATCATGGAGAGTCGGGTACTGCCGGAAAGCTTAATTCTTGGAAGCTTACGCGCTTTGCGATTATTTACAAAAAAAACGAGAACCTGTCAAAAATGTGTTTGCCTAATATTTGCCGATTTTTTTTTGTTTTCTTTAATAATTAAAATGTGGATGAGTGTCAGAAAAATTAAACTGGCCGGCATTACCCTCCGTTCGTACAAACCTGACCTCCCCTTACGTAAAAAAATCAGTCCCAATAGACTTTCCTATAATTATACATGAAATTACTGTGGAAAATGCGAAGAATAACATATCAGGAAATGATCATAATTGGAGGTGAGGTCCGTCATCTGGATATTTACCCAAATGAATAAAATATTAAAGTTCTTTAACCCCATAATAGTCACTTAAACTGTACAAAAATGTTGAAAACTACCTCAATTGTCATAACTATTTTCGAGAAATGAGAATATAATTTGAAGAAAATGTAAACATCACTTGATTTCTCAATCGTTGAAATATCACTAAGCGAGAACTTGAACCTCTAACCTTGAACTTTGTTTCTAATATTTCCAATAATAATCATAGTATTGTTTAGATAACGTTTTGTAATACTCGTGGCGAACGAGGAATACATATTGCTTACATTTTGTGACATGACGAAACAAGGAAAAGTAAAATTATGGAAACGTTGCATTCCTATTATACTCTTTTATGGGGCAAATGCGGATGACAATTAAATTCGTAAATTTGTATATGCATTAACTAGTACCGACGGTGCGAATTGTGTGCCGTGTAAAAATCATCGTTAGCAATAATGCCCTAAGTACAAATTGTGCGTTAACTTGGGATTTGCTCAAATAAATCACCAAAATTGTCCATTGATAGTTGAACAAGTTTTATCAACTCATTTATGTTTATTCCTTATCGGTTTATCTTGCACGGAGAATCTTTCAAGTGTTTGGATGCTGTCTCAAGTTTTTGAATTTATAATTAAACGGAAATTTATGTTAGATAACTCGATTAATATTAATTTGAGACGTTAATTATTTCGAGCAAATTAAATTTCAGATAATTATGGATTACTACATAAATATATTAATTTTTGCATTAAATGATTCTGGACATATTTGGAAAATTTGACATTTTGCAATATATTTTTCCAATGAGAATAAGGGGGACACACGTATTTATCCAAATGCAGTGTATTTAATGAGCTCCATGGCTGATGCGTGTTTTATCTCATTATCACAGAGTGGGGATGTTCTCTTGTCTGAAAGCGTTCAGCCATTGTTTATGTAAGTAATAAAACCAGTTTTCCCACCTTCCCCGTACCCCGGCCAGTTTCCGGGTCTCAACACAATGAATGTTGAAGCCGACCGTCGAATTGGCTAATGCATATACATTAGCTTACATTGCAAGGTTTCTGTTTCTGAAGGATGTCCTCGAGGAAAAAACTTAACAATCTCACAATCTCGAATAGACGTCCTTGAAAAGAATTTTATCAGCTGCCGGTTGACATAATAATGAATATTATATATATCAAAATGTGACTCTGTAGTGACAGGAATATAAGGTTCTGTGATAAGGTGCAAAAATCGCATGAAAATTCCGTAAATTTACCTCTTTTAAGAAAAAAAAAAAAAAAAATGAAAAACAAATAGACTTTTGTAGAAAACTGCTATTTAATAACACAAACGTAAGAAGTGTATGAGAACCTTGTTATTGCAGACTGCAGACTTGATGTTTTATTTATACGATGCAACTAAAAACCAAGTAAAAAACCTACGTATGTTTTTTTATTGCTGTAGTCATATTTGATGAGTCAACGCAGCTAGAAATCCATAAAATAGAAAATACGTTCGGTGGATGTACTTCTAAAATACGCAAACCAAATTTTGGCTTAAAATTTGGTACTGACATCCCATTTGGGTTTTTAAGAGTCCGGTTGAAATGATTTTTGGCGACTAGCGATCTTTTTGAAGTTATTGAATTTTTTGGATACGCCGATTAGCACGCTGTGATATATCTATATGTATATATATCTGTCACCGCTCTGTCAGGCTGTTTTTATAAACTTAATATGTATATATATATATATATATACATATAAGACACATATATAATATATTAAAATAATACATAGTGTTTATACTTTTAGAAACTCTTTGCGTTTTCTTTCGTTATTTAAGTAATTTATTCTTTAAGTTCGGATAGTATTGAGTTTGAATGACATATTGTAACCAAACCTTGTAATATTCAAACCCGAGAGATATATGTCTACCCAGCGCGAAGCGACTGGCGATTATTAGTCTCCAAAAATCAACTTGCCAAAAATCCTCTGGAGGGGACTCTTAGAAATCCAAATGGAATATGTGTGCGAAATTTGAAGCCAAAATTCGGTTTTAGATTTTCAGAAGTTTAACAAAAAATAAAAAATTTGTATGATATTTTTGTCTGTTTCAGATTCATTCAACGAAAGTACGCGTTGCAATAATGAATCGAATTTTAAATAGTCAATTAGGAGCGTATCCAATGAATTATAAATATGAAATAGTAAAAAATAAAAGTTTATCGAAGATTGATACGATTTAATGGAATGCTACGAATAGCAGCCGCGAGAATGAGAATTTAATGTACGATACTGTATGACAAACTTTTAAAGAAGAACTCACCACTGTCACTAAGCGAAGAGTATCCTGATTGATTTTCGGCCATGCAGCATCACTTTCTTCTGCCGGCGAATTTGAGTGGCCTTTTCGCATGGCGAGATCATGTCCTTAAACCCAAAAGGGAACGCGCTAGCGTCTATCTACTGCTATTGTTCATTGTTGAAGGGATTTAATCGTTCTTCTATGTTTTCATTCACTCTCGTCACTTGTTAATGATTGAAGGATTGTATGACTATTAGATTGAAAACTAACCGAAAAAGTGCGATGTAAACGACAATTTAGTAGTTGTAGTTGTGACTCTATTTGTTAAATTACCCAATACAGTAGCTGCGATACCCAGAAGCGCGAGACCTGCACAGATTGTCTTGGACGCACTCATGTTTTTAAAGTTTTATTTCTTTTAATATAATATTAATCTCAGTTCGTTGAGCGAATCCAGTAAATCTTGTGAGTTGATTGCTAATCGCGCAATAAACGAGCGGACTGTCTGATCCAGTACTGACAGGCGATACGAAACTCTTCTCTTACATATATAAGACAATCCCCTCCTACCAACTCGCTCGTTACTTCAATGTAGTAGGGTCATCCTTTCAGCAGAATGTCAATCAAGTATCTATATGTATACGTATACGTTTAATTCTCAACAAAAATTACATCAAGCCAAGACGGTAGAGGCTTCGTTACCGCGAGGCTACAGTACTGCATAAAACATGAAAATTATCGAAACCGATTCCAACATTCTAACAATTATCAGGACATGTTTCTGTTACATCAGTTTTCCTTTTTTTATTTTTTCTATTTTATAAATATTTTAACATTTTAGTGCAGGTGTTATAGGGAAATAATAATATTATATTTATATAATATGATATTTTATACGAAATATATCATTATTTTACCTTTATTCATTGCAAGAAAATATCATTGCTCGATGCCACGTTTCTATATAACGATGACATTGAAGAATATATCGATAACTTCGACAATTATCTTTAAACCTATTAAATACGGCTATTAATAGATTTCCAAATAAACAGACGGTCCGTTTGTCACGATAATGCGATTGTATAATCTTATTTAGAAGCTAACCCGGGAATTATAAAACTTACATTTAGCAATAGGTTCATATTACTCCAATTTTTTATTTTAACGAAAAGTTAAAAGAATTTTTCGGTAGCGTAATAATTTAAATGCATCTGTTGCATGCGTGATCAGTTTTAGAGAGAAAATTAAAAAACTTGAACTTGAAATTGTGTCTGGGTACTGTAAATTAAAAAATTATATATGACTCTGCGATAATCGCGTTTAAAATATGAAGAAACAACAATCATTAATAAACTTGTATACTTCGAAGCTAATATGTTGTTTCAGACTTTTCAAGTGAGCTTTTCGTTTTACGTGCATGATTTATCGCGTTGTTTTTTGCGCATTTCTGTTTCTTTGCATCTTATTCCGGTTTCTAATTGCTAATTATTATTATTATTCTATTACAATTTTTATGTATGTCGTCGCTAGCCAATACTATTTGTTTTCATGAATTATATTTTTCTATGATGTGTTTACGAACCAGACCGAAGTGGACGACTTTCTGGGATTAGCGTTTGTTGTCTAGTGACATTGTTAAAAAATCTAACAAATCTTAAACTTCCCGTGGAATATAATTTCACAAAGCATATGATTTATAAAACACTGTTTACAGAGTCCTTATTTTAGCACAGAGAACTCCTTCATCTCTTGGCCATTAATCAAAGGAAATATATCAAAGTTACAAAAATACAACTATTCTGATGTTGTTAATTTGTGAAGGGTAGATATTTATAGTTATTTTTCTTTTGACTGTCTTTCATGAATGATTTTTAGACGATCTTTTATGATGACCTTGATCGGTACAATAAATAGAACTTTTGTTAATTTAAGTTCAACAAATTGACATCTTTTTCGGTTGATGATCAAAATTTCATTTGGAAGACAAGTATTTTACTCTAAATTTTCAATTGTTCCTGTCAAGTGGTAGTGACTATAAATACTCCATTACTCTGGTCTCGGATTCAACCTTGATCACCATGATCTTATGGTGGTGATTGAAAATTTCTTGGTTATTAAACGTGATAGCAACATCTTAATGGTGCAAAATCATCGTCAGGTAGTCAACGACGATTGCTGCCAGCGAAGGTATTTTTGGCCTGGGTCAAAATGACCCCATGATTGTAACCAATTATCAAATATTATGTCTAAAAACCAGTTATCCCGCTAAAACTTTCATACACTAAAGCACCCAATGTACATTTGTACATTGCTGAATTTAAACTTGTTTGTTTAATCGTATAATAAAAAAACGTGTACCAATTTCTCCATCAACTTAAATATCTTCATTGTGCATTGATTAATAGTTCTTTCGTCTTTTATATACCTCTGTATTTTAAATCATTTGGCCCGCGACACTAGACACTCGGAATTATGGGGTGCACGTGTGCCTGTGTAAAGAAATCATTTTTATTTCTCCTTTTTTTTTTATTGCAATAACGTTGCTGGTTATGGACGAAAGTCAATAAAGTTCATGGAATATCTGATGTATCGTAATCGAATTTTTCTTCGTCACAGCTCACCGCTGCTATTTTCTCTTAATACCATATTTGGGTACATAAAGAGAAGGTCAGTCTAATATTCAACTACTATTTCAAATGGATCACTTCCTGTTATCTGCATTATTATACGGACTATGTTTTTCAAATCTAATTCAATACGTGCGCATCCAGCAGAAATGGTATGTGAGGAAAATGCTGCTGCTCCAAACACTTTTACCTTCAACGTTTTATATGATGTATGTAAATCATTTAGAAGGTGAACGATATTTCAGATAAGTGGTTCCTATGCAAAAATGGATCAATTAGTATTATTGAATGATATGATGACAGAATATTTTTCGAGAATCTTTCCAACTTGAAGAAAAATCATTTATTCAGCTTTTCCACATGTACCTACAATTTTTTATATTACAAAAATATAAAACCTGTTGTTTACGCATGCATAACTTTGCCTCACGACATTCCAAGGAGTTAATTCTTCATTTGATCGTCATGATCATATATTTTACAAGAAAATCATGAAAATAAAAAAATATATATGTGAAAAAAAGACATTTGACAATATTTGTTTGAAAACTGTCAACTAAAGAAAAATTATTAACAGGCTCTCATGATCAATGTTCACCCGTTAAATTGCGATTTTATAAAGAGTTGAGAATATATAACGTCTTGTCATGACGACAGATATAACAGGAAACTTCTTTTGTTTAGTTTATAAATGTATTCAGTTTTTACGTAACCGATGCAACGTTATTACATCAGAAAAATTGAATCTATTCCATCGAATTGCGACGATTATTACTCAGGTCGAGAAAAGCAAGAGGTCAAGAAAGATTATCGAGACTAACGACGATCGAATCGTAAGAAATTGGATATAGAAAAAATCGTTTGAGAGCTCGGTAAACAACTCAAATGAACATTTCTACGTGAATTCATGAAAATGGTTAATCCGTTGTTCTCATATCTCGTAACAGTTGCATCAGCAGTAAACGGAGAAGAAAATATGGTTGAAACTTTTGGTGAGAGGTACCGGAAAGAGGGTTCAAAGTTATGCTCCCAGGGACCAACCATTCGACCTGGATCTACGAACCGGACCAGCCAAAAAAATATTCCAACTTCGTTACCAACATCCAATGGACCGATGCGACCGCGTTCTTTGTACACTACTCATACGGCTTATCATGAGGAAACTGCAAACAATTTTATAGTAAGTAAGAGTTTAATTAGAGTTTTTGAGAGTATGTAAAGTCGAGAGCAAAAGGTTTTTTTTTTATAGTAAAAGAAACGCTTTTGAAAATGCTCTCTAGAAAATTTGTTGCTTAACACACGTGTCATTAGCTTCCAATGAAATTCTAATGAAATAGGGAGCCTCTCTGCTCGTGTTAAAGAAATTTGTACGTTGTGAATGCTTGCAGCGTTGGGATGTAACAATATTTATACTTGGAAAAACTAAACGCAACAGTTTTATTTTAATTTCCGATGAAAAAGGAAAAAAAATTGATCAAACTTTTCATCGACGTTAATTTCGGAGCAAAAAAAAATGGGAAATTAAATAAATCAATGAATTCGAAGAGAATAAAAAGTTTCACTGGATTTCAATCGTGTAAACGTAAATGTATTAGACATTTTATCAAAATCTTCTCTCCTATTTCTTGGAAATTAATGATAAAAATAAAATCGTTATTTGATAAATGGCTGGTTGCGATGATTCGTTTGATATTCTACTAGGTCTAAAAATCTCACTAAAAATAGTCAAAGTGCTTTAAGAACTATGATCATAAAATATAATACTTTCAAGTGTCTCGAGTGAAGTTTACTATCGTAATCGTTGTTTCTACAATGTGAGAAATGTGTAAATAAGGTGAGAATTATGCTGTGATACGACTGGGTCGATGGCACATGTTTCTAATCATAGAAGAGATTTAGATTGAAATTTGGTAGATTGTGCCTCGTTTAAGTCTTTTGACGACGTTAAACGACATCGAAAAGTTCCATATAAACTGAATAGCAATATTTTCAATGTACTAAAAAATTAATAAGAATTTTAAATGAAACAAGAAAGAAATGACGATTTGTTTCATTGCAGAGATACGATTTGCCAAAATTCTTTGAACCAGCAGAACAATGGATGGGATTAGGGGGTTCTGGAGGTGGAAATTATCCTCCATCCACGCCATCAATTTGGCGACAACCGAGAAACTCAAAATCGCAAACTTATTACGGTGGCGAGGAAGGTGGTGGCTGTTTGTACGCCGGTGATAATTGGAGGGGTACGGATCATCAGCACGATAACGAGACTGAAACCGGGATAATGGGTACAGCAGGTGGATCGAGTGGTGGAGCGATGGCGACTCCTCACGGAACGATATCACTGAGGCTTCGAAATAGAATAAGAGTCGATATGACGATCGACCGTGCTGTCAGAATCATTAATTTCAAAGTATGAAATTATTTACAGAAACGTACAATCGTTTGATAGTACGATTCGGTAAATGAAATATACTTTTTATTCCTTCGTTTTTTCCTCCATTTTTGCGTCTCTAAGAACAATATAGTGTTATCGTTGAGCGGATCAGGCGCAGCAGCTGCGCTTTTACATCCGAATGGAAGAATTTATCAATACGGTTCGAGGGTAGAGATTCTTGCCCATGATGCGCACGGAAACAACAAGTATTGCTGGTCACTTGTTCCTCTTTCAATGCATTTCTCTGACCCCGTATTTTATTCTCATTTAAACGATATTTAGATACGCAAAAATGTGGTACAAAGGAGTTAGTTTCACATCCGAACAATGCGCCCTCGTTTATCTAGTGGATGCTGCGGGCACAAGAACGACGACTGATTCTTTCTCGGACATGAGTCAGGTAAATAGTTATCGATAATAACTAGACTTCAAACTTTCCGAACTTTTAATGCACCTCGTATATTCATTGCGTGCTTCTTGGAGGACTTTTCCCTCAACGTCTTTTACTCCGAGTCGAGACACGGGCCATCGTGTCTACAGGAAGCGTCAGCAGCCCTCGGGGCTGCGCAGTATTGGCTTACGGATGAAGGCGTCGAAAATTGGATAATAAACAACGTCCGAATTTCCCAAACTCCTGATGGTCTCGTCAGGTACTTTTTGAGCGGATTAAACGGATAATAAAATTCACTATAAATAGACAAAAATTGCTCCAGTTTTTATGTTCCTTACGATTCGTTTTACTCTTTGTGATTGTGGCGGCGATTAAAATGACAGAATCGCAAGAAACAGCAACAAATATCAGCTAAGAACTTCACCGAGTAATGGCACTGCTTCACTGACTACGCCTTTCCTTCACTGCACCGCTTCTCTTGGTCAAACCTCGCATCTTTTTGTCCGTCGCGGAGAACGAAGAATGCATTACGACGGCACCAGCTTCATCGTAAGAAACGCTGGCCACAGTGCCGGATTTGATGATAATAATCAGCTCAAAGTCTACTGAAATTTCATTAAAACAACAGCAAGAACTATGAGTTACGTAACTCGCACAACGAGAACGACCAATAACTTCTGCTCTCTTAGCGAACACTACGGTGAAGAATATCGTTACCGTTTGTTTGTTTTTTTTCTTTTCCGTTTCGTCTTTACTTATTGTAACACCCAAAATACATCGCATTATTCGTCGCTAGTATGCGACGGGTTAATAAAATCCTTTGTAATTCCTTGACAAAAGGACTTGGTCTTTTAAGTATAATACTGTTAATCCGAATTAGCAGAATCGTAAAATATCACATTGGGCATATCGTTTCCGTCCATATCGTTCATGAGTTCTTCGTTTTCCGATAGTGAAGAGTCCGTATCGAAACCGTGGCCAAGGTGACTCCGAATCGGATTACTGTTAACTGTGCGACTTTTCTTACTGTAACGAAATAAGCAAAAAATTGAGATAAATTTGGGAAACATGTTGCTGATGTACGGAAATCAAACATATCTCTGAAAACTGAGGTACTCACGATGAATCGTCCGTAGTTTCACGTTGAGGCTCATTCATGGTCGGTTTGTCAGCGCTCGGAACATCCCGAGGTTTCGGGAGGTTTTTAAACTTCCTCGAGTTTTCAAGCTGCGCTACCGCATCCAACAGATGCTTGCCAAACGAGGAGTCGTACAATTTGAGACATTCAGAAGAACGAATTGTTCTTCTGGGATCTGTTGATGATAGACGCTGCATCTCTGAGGCTTTTATCAGACGATAATGCTCGCCGAGTACATTAACACGATCGAATAGATCACCAGGACCGGCAAGTTCTCTAATGTCGCTCAAAACCGAATAAGTATTACGGAGTTTCGGCCCTTTGATACGATAACTTTTTTCTAGAGCAAACTGTTAAGAGCACTGTATTACTTGCAATTTGATCAAGATTTTTTTACATAGTTTCTGCTTACCTCTCGATCGAGCGGACAGTAAACAAATGCATTCTCCAACATAAGTTTGGATAAAATGTAACTGGCGTCGTGATGTTCCGCCTGGACTATTTCTGCTCTTATTTCAACAATGTCCTGCCAATCTTCAATTTTAACTCTGATTTTTGGTCCCTTGATCGGCATTTTGAAATAAAGAGCATACAGTAGATAGAGGCCACCGATTCGTTGTTTGAATGATAACGGAGGCAAAAAAAATTCCTTAGCTACTACGAGGGTATCTTCACAAAATTCAATCTGCTCTATTAAAGTTCTGCGGCCCCTGTAATACAAACCTTTATGTGTGAGTCAAGTCTAATCATCGGTATAATGTTATCTCCAACTTACCTGAATATTAGAGAAAATTTCATGTCCTTCCATATTTCAGTGAATCCTTGAAATCTAACTGTTTCAAGTTTTTCAAAGCGTTCTATTAATTTTGCACAATCCTCCCTGAATCCAGTTATACAATGAGATGGCAGTCTGTTTTCAGTCATTCTATCGTTTCTTTGTTTCTTATAGTCCTATGTGTCTGTATTCTCCATCAATTTCTTTTTCCTTATTCGAAATATCTAGCTTACGATATGACGCACTTGGTTTCAATCATTGTTCAACAATATAATATTCTTCCAACTTTGAACGATGGCACTGTACGTTTTATGGAGATTACAGTCGTCACCTAACCTCACATGTAAACAAACATATCCAAATAGCGATAGGATGTAGGTTTCAGATATCAGACACCGAGTAAGTCGTAAAAAAACAAATAAGCTGTGGAAAAGCTCCAAGAGGACGTTTTATTCTGAATTGTTTATTCGCAAAAACTCTGTGAGATGCCAGTCTCTTATTTAATATTTTAAATTTTGTTATTAATGTTATGCTCCAAAACAAAGTTGTTGAATAAATAGTTCATTGTTCTCCTTAGTTATACGACAACATAAATAGAAGTTTTATTGAGATCATTCTGAATGCTTTTGAATAAATTTTCCCGAAATGTATCTTGATATTTGTAAAGAATGAAAAACAATGAACTGAGAAAATTTCAAATTTTCGAATGGCAAGCGTAATTCAAAAAACCTGTCATTCGATGTGCGAAATCTATATTCGCGAACGCAGAAAGAATAAGTCGCCGCCTAGTGGTCTGACATGAAAACCTCGGAAACGTTCGTCGTCGACCGTCGACGTCGCCGAGAGCACGGTCTCGACAAGGAGTCGTTGGTTGATGGTCGCTGTTGCATGATGTATTGGCCATTGTTGACGACATTGTAATATTGTTAATTGCGAGCGCACTTGTGATTTTTTAGGGAGACGCGTGGACGCGTGAAACTCACATTTTCTAAATCACAAGTGTTATTAAAATAACCGATTAAAAATGGTGGTAACAAGAGACACGAGTCTGCCTACTGAGGAAGAGCTCACGGTTCCGGAGCTAAATGTCAGTTTTCCATTATTGCAGGCGGCAGCTTTTACTATGGGAAAATATTGCGAACATCACAATAACGTATGTGCCGCTCTATTATTTTTCGACTATCGAATAGATCATATTCTCGAGACAATAAAAAAAGCTCTCAGGACGCGGGGTCATGATGTACCTTTTTTAATTTTTTTCCATCAACAGCTGAAAGTTACGTAATTTTTATTCGTTGAAAACATAACCTTATAGAAACAAAAAAAATACCGACTTCTGTTCGCTATAGCACCAAGCTTGCCTCCTCGCCCGCAGTCATTCTCATTTTCTAGATCATTTTCAGTTTTAAATAAGCTTTAAACGAATCTTATTTCGTGGAATACTCAGCCTTTTCCGGTTACTCGGAGTGTCTAAACGATTCCAATGTTTTTATTACCATCAAACCTTCAGACTTCTTTAGATTGAGATATTGATATGTTTAATGAATAATTCGTATTTTTCATTTTTTTTCCACCTAATTGGAGCAATTCATTAACGCAGAATTATTTTGAAATGAGCTCGGATTGTTATAACCTATAACAAAACTTTTGTGAAGCCCTATCCTGGACTGTTAAATATTCTTGCAAAAAAAACTTTACAGGAATTCATGCTATGTCGGGATGAAACTCAGGATGCTCGTAAATGTATAAACGAAGGTAAAGCTGTGACTGCTTGCGCTCTTGATTTCTTTAGACTGATCAAGAAAAATTGCTACAACGAGTTTACGCAATATTACAACTGTATCGACAAGTCAAGCGGAGTTGGCGCCTTTCATCAGTGAGTAAAGATTACATTTCATAACAATTTATGAATTTTTGCAAGCAGTGTTTAACCAATATTTGCCTTAAGTTATACCTTGTACAGAGGGCCATTTTTTTTACGATTCGGCAGTCTCTAAAATCATTCATAAATTAGACTGAACATTTCTTGAATACTTGTAAACTCTGATCATCTCTGATTCTGTGAATAAAGTTTGATCACGAAATTACGAAATAAATGAAAAAAATTAAATGTTATTTCAGTTGCCGTCAGACTCAAGCAGTCTATGACAAGTGCGTGCTGGATAAGTTGAATGTTGAACGTCCAGACTACGGTTACTTCTGTGAAGTTAAGATTCACGATTCGAAGCGACCAAAACCAGAGCCAGAAAAACGTATTATATACGACGACTCAACCCCAGGCTTACCGGACGACGCACCATTGCCCGAGGCTAGATTCGGCTCTCGTTTCCAATGGTCTTTCTAAATCATCGTTTATCGATTCGGTAGTCCTTTTTGTTGCGTGTCGCTTATCGTCCGAACGTCGAGATCTTCACCCTCAGGTAATAACGTCAAGCCTGAAAAAATAAATAAAACCATTACGACTGAAATATACATTCATTTCGAACCGCTCATCGGACTTTTGAAGCGACAAAAAAAAATAGCCGATAATTAACGCGTAATCAGCAACAAACTGTGTATAAATGAGAGAACCTGTGTATATTAATTATTTAAACTTAAAAAACAAATAAAATGCAACGCTCGAGTGAGCGATGTAGAGGCAGGAATAAAGTCACGAAAACCTGGAAACTTTAGACTCCCTGATATGATCACTCTATGGTTAGAGAATACAAATTTCATTCCACATATTGTTCTATTGCACCTTGTGATAAAACATCATTCTCTTCGAAGATCGCAGGTAAAGAGGAAAAAATTAGTTTATAGACATTTCGAAACCTCGTTCGAAAATGGTAGAGTTAGAAAAGCAAACTTTGTGTGCCAGAACTCTTGTGAGTTACCCATCCCGTTCGATTTTTCAAAGGCTTTTTATTCCGATCAGATGAAAGGTGTAGGGGAATTTCGCTATTAAAATTAGCAGCTTTTTCTCTCGCACTCAGGACGGTTCAGTCGGTATGACTCTTGACCTTGAGGCGATCCATCAATCTTGCAGTCGATAAACATTCTACTGCATGCTTTTTTGCAACGTAGTAGAATTTCCAAAGAAAATTAAAGTTACTCACGTTGTGCTCTTCTTGTCAGTGAATGAGTTGTAACGTTTTTTTTCCTCGAAATATCAAACATCTCTGAGAAAAGTAAGAATTTGTTTTTTCAGCCGTCTCTCACTTATACTTATGCCACTGATTCAGCTTCTTAATGAATAAACGAGTTTTAAAGTTCGGATATTCGAGCAATTTGAAAAAATACAAAACTTCTCGTTCACCAAAGTTTCTCAATAATTTATTAATCGTAATTGCACATTGTAACATTTATATCGTTCTGAACGTTATTTTATCTCATTTTTTTTCGATAATTGGCCGTCGAATAAAATCTTTATCCATCAATTAACGTTTTGTATGTGTATGTGGTCTTTCTCAAATTCCGTATAATGCTTCTGGATTAAAAATCGCTCGTTTCTATACAATAATTTTTCTTCCATTCATAAAATTATCGGGCATTGAACAGTCTAATATGTACAATGCATTTCGTACCCTAAAATACAGAATTTGTAAATTGTAACGAATCTCAGTTACAATAATGCAGCAGCAGGAGCAAGTTTCGAAAAGCGACGAATCTATTTGTTTTTTTTTTTAAATCTCAATCGTTGACTATTTTGCTTTGACCGTCTTATGGTTTCTTTTCCTTTTACTATTTCTTCAATACACAAGCTGAATATTTGAACATGACGCGCATTCGGCGAAGACTTTAAAGTTTCAGTCGGGAAGACCATTGTTTTCGTTACGTTTCATCATCGTTTTACTCAAAGAATTTTTTCTCTCTATATTGCACTCTAATGTTTCAATCGTTGTTTCTACATTTCTTACGAATCTTCTGCACACACACTTCCTGGCCCATAGTTTTATTCCATCAGAATTTCGTTACCATGTGATTCAACAAAAGGATCGTTAAGAACTTGGCCACTTTCCAGACGTTACACGTCATTTGAAAGTCATACTTCTGGGGTAGGCAAAAAATTGTAATTTTTTCAAATACCCAAGAACCGAAACTCTGGTGAAGAATAAAATTAATCCGTTTCGAGCGTTTGTGTAAAAGATCCTAAAAGTTTTGAAATGCAATACGTACATATTATTTAGCAAGTTGAAATAGTCATAGAGAAATTGATCTATATATTCCTGAGCGCACGAAAAACCAATCGTACAAAATCATGCCGTGAAATAACTTACTTCTGCGTAGGAAGTACACTCGTTCAAACGAGCGCACAAGGATTCAAAGTTTTAATGCCTAATGGCGTGCCCATAAAAATCAGAGTGTCGATAATATGAATAAATACATTTCACGTCACTTTTACATTCGGAAATCCTGATGCTTTCTTATACGTGAACATTTTTAATGTTTTTGTATGCAAGAAATAAGCAGCCACGTGCTTTCGGATTTATCTGTTTGAGCATTTTTTTTTGCTCGAACATGAGAAATTGAGTGACAATTCCGCTAGTGATTTTCACACTCTTTATGAGCTTTTATGAGACTTTTCACTAACTATATTTGTTATAGCAAGCATCCGCGTTATTTGGAACCAGAACTAGAAGATTCAACTGGCTTTGTGAAATGAAAAAATACAAAATATGTGTTCGCTTATTGATTGTATAAAAAAGAAACATAAAAACTTCGTACAATTGGACAGAGATCAGAGTTTGGGAATGTAAAAATCGTGTGAAATCTCCCATGTGTATTTAGTCATCGCATTAGTCGTATATTCTCTCTCTGGATAGAGAGAAAGGGAGAAAGAGAATATACACACGATAACTTGTTGCGGCGAACAAATCGAATTTCCAAAATTCCAGTATTTAAATGGTGTTTCCATTTTCAACATCGACTTTTTCCCCATCTCTATTCTTACTCAACCTTTTTTCAATATGAAAAATAAAAGAGCACTATTATACTTTATAACCCGCAACACGCTTGGCACGACTACGGTGAACGAATATAACAAACGAACTCTTTATCTGTACAAAGTTTAGCTAAGATATTTACAACGAGATGGAAAAAAGTTGAGGTATTAAAAAGAAAAAACAAAACCAACAAAAAGAAGAGTCGGCGGGTTATTGGGGGCTGAGCGGAAGTTGTTTTCTTTTTTGTATCCAAACAGATTTTTCTGTGAATTCTGGTTCACGTGACCAGTTTGGAAAGTCTGGAACTTTGGAGAACATAGTATGTGTACTTGTATATAAATAAGTCCTCATTATCCGGACGCTATACGAAAAAGAAGTTTTTCCTTTGGGAATGTAACTTCCAAAAATCGCGAGTGTCCTGCTTCCTCCATTGAAATTCCATTCTCTTGCCTCTCACAGGTCTCTGTTGTAATGTCGAATTATGTGTTAGCTCCAGGTAATGTCGTAGCCATTCCAATTTGCATTTGGTGCTAAATGAACTCGTCGTCCGTTGTAAAAAAAGGTTACAACGCCGCGGTACCCCGTCCTCGGTACTCCGCTCTTGAGAAAACAAATGGAACAATTTTATTACGTCGCCACATTAAAAAATCATTCTTTTTTTTCTCCAAGATTTGAAAATTCTGATATCGAATCAAAATTGTAGCTCGAAATTTGACTTTTATTGAAACTTCATTGAAATTTGGTACTTTAAAATCTTTTTTGTAAACAACAAAAAGCTCGAAGGCCGTTGATAATTATGCGAATTCAGTGAAATTTTGATAAGACGTAAATAAAGCGTTGTTGGTAGATTTTTTATATTTACCCTAAAGTCATCCATGAGCCCCAATATTTTGGCAGTATTTTTATATGACTGACGTGTGTAGTACGGAATCCTGACTGATCCAGGGGATTTGATGTTTCCGCTTTTCAACTCCGAGTAACTTATCACCACCGAGTGATACACCTCATTCACGAAGGCTATGTCATAATTATCCTTAAAAAGGATGACATTTACAATGAGAGAATGTTCGCCTTTTTAATTGCACAATTACGAATAAATGGATGCCCTTTTAACTTACTTTTAACAAATACGTTAAATTCATCTTGGTGAAAGGCACAAAATGCTCGTTGAGTTTAATATACTTCAAATGTTTTTCGTAAAAGAGTCCACTGAAAATTAAATAAAACACCTTATGAATGAAAAAATAGAAAATAAGTAATGCTGGTCTTGCGTAACAAAAAAATTGAAGTTCTGGAATAATTTGGTCACGAGATGAAAGAAAATTTCCAGTAAACTCACTTGCTCACACCGATTTTTCCAAATGTTCTTGTTCTCGATAGTTCGGGTCTTATGCAGGCACGATTTTGTCTCTGCTCAGGCTGCCGAATCCAATCGTCCCAATATCTGTGCCGAAATATGCTGATTAAAACAAATTGTTATACATATCTGGTTTATGCTTGACGCAAAATGAATCTACATGTTAACAAATCAAATAATAGTTACGACATTTCACTTTTTTTTACTACTCCTAAAAAGATGATAAATTTAGGAGATAAATGTTTTTATATAGCATCATATGGAGCTCTTCTAATTGCAGAGCTCAAACTTTTGTCTGTCAAAACAGTCTCGATTCAACAAAAAGTAAATTTTTTTTTTACTTAGTACGAATACTTATGGGAAGAACTTCACAAATATTGATAGATATTTAGTCGAAGTTTGAAAATACATCGAATATATCGTCAAGGGAGAATTGTTTGATTATTGTGTGTTGAAACTAACGCTTTCGGCCATTTGGGCGATAACTCGGACCAGAGTTTTCTCGTTAACATCCAGCCAAGTCCAGGGAAAAAGTCTGTTCGATAGAGCAGATTCGATGCGTTCGCATCGACCAACCCAGATTTACCATTGTCGTTCCATGCCGATACGCACCAAAGTGATTCATCGGCAACGAGAATTGGATAAGTACCCAGGAAGTATTCGTAAAAGTCTGGGGCTATGTCCAGGTCATCTGCAAATGCCAATTTCTCTATTTATCGATCGGTTCAACTTTGTTCAATGAAAGAAAACTTGTCAAATCATCAGATATTTTTACCTATTCTGCGTAATAACCCAATTACTTTGCTTTTCTTAATACTTGTCAACTGACAGTCCATACTTTTTTTTTGTACTCATCCAATCACAAATGATGATGAGAAGTTTTTCAACAAAATTATTATTATGATTCACGACTATAATCGATTAATTGGTCAAATTTGAAGGTTTACAAGCATTACAAGTATAAAATCCAATATGCAAACTAAGAAAAATATTCCCAAATAGTATCTATTGATACAAAATGTTTCAATGAATGCAACCATTGTTAAATAGGAAAAAAATGTTGTTAACATTAACGTAAAACGTGAAACACTGATAACGATTATTAACAAATATATTATTTTAAATACCTTCCACAATAATAACAGTGTCAAATCCCAGCTCTACGAAAACATGATTTAACGCCCAACCATAATGTCGGGCAATTTTGAAGTAGCCTTTGAATTTTTTTTCTCTCAAGGGTATATCAATGTCCGATTGATCGGGTTGCTTGAAAAACAAAAAGTGCAAATTGCACGGATAAATGAAGTGCTAAAAAGTTTATATTGAAAATTATAGTATGAAAAATATGATAAATTACTTGTATATGTACGACTTGGTCGCCGTACGATTTAATAATGTCCGCTGTCTGTTGGTGGCCACAGTCTTGAGAAACTATTATCGGAAATTGTTCCACATTTGGTCTCTGCATTATCAATTGATCGAGACATCTTTGCACGGTGAGACGATTGCACGAAAATACGAGAACAGCTATTATCGGTGAGCCATCTGGTAGAGTTTTCTTCGTTGCTATGCCGCGCAATTTCTGTTCTCTTCGCTCTGCCTGTTGAGTCATCAAATTTTTTATATTGTTTCAGCTTGCGATTAAAAAAAAAAGAGGGTCAAGTACGAGTCAGACTCGCGCATGAATGGGGGTCCGTATCAATTACGAATCAGATTATCATAAGATAATCGATATCAAAAAAAGATTTATCATTTCGCTGTGTGTTCCTCGTACTCTAGAATCTTTGTAGATCATTTAATTCGATGGATTCAAAAGAACGGAACAAGAAATTTGAATCAATATCACTTCTAACTCTCTCATTCGTTATTTTTCAATTCGACGAGGTTGAAACGATTTTTATTTTCTTGACTTCCAAATTTTGCCTTCCGAAAATGGAGAAAAAATATGAACGATTTGTTGGAGAATCTTGGAGTTTATGCACAGATTTTAATAAAGCGTTTTCGAATGTGGAAGATCCGACGTATGGATCTTCCTACAAGAGTCTTTTTCCAAATTCTTAGGTAGGAAAACTTGAAAACGGTTCTCCCAATAGTCACACATTTTCATTATTTGTTAATGAAAAATAGTGTAGTTTACTTCTTTTCTGAGAACCTCCTCGGGATCGGGAATAGTTGAATTTGGACCCCCATCATCTTTCCTGTAGTCCTTTTCCCCCAAATTCTTGTCAATTCCGTTATCAGCTTCATTTTTGGAAACATCATCATTAATCGGATTTTGTGGAGGTTCTGGGGCAGCAGCGGCTGCTTTTTCTTCCTCTACTGAAATCAAGGGCCGTTACATTAGAAGATTTCAGATGTATTCTTACCGTAATTGACAAGGATTCTAATTAAGGTTAAAAAAGAAAGCTCAAGAATCCTCTGTAAAATGATCATCGAATTTGTAAACAGACACTTGCGGATGACAATGGGAGCTTACTTTTATTTTGTTCCCTCTGTAACAGTCGCTGGAAAAGTTGTTGATTAGCTGTTATTTGTTGTCTTACTTCGCTGCTCAGTTTCTTGATCTGCTTGGAAAGTGTGTGCTGTAATGATCATTACAATTTTCAAAGTTTGGAAATTACTCGATTGCATTCAAATCAATTGTGAGTTATCATTACTCGGACATAATTTAACAAACCTCATCTTGTTGTCTTCCAATGGGGCGATCAAGGAACAAGAAGTAAGTTATCACACCCCATATAAATATGGATATAAAAATGAATCCAATAGATCTGTTTCGCATTGCAGAACAGCGGAGTGTCACCTCATCTGTAAGATTTAATTTCTCGTTCAATCGTTCCTTCTAAAAATCATCGGAGGTAAACATTTTAAAACTTTTTTTAAATTGAGCAGCATCAAATCTGGTTAAAAAATTGCAATCTGTGATTGCTGATATTTCAGATACTGGAAGATAAATCCTTACAAAATTTCGTATGTAATTTCATAATAGTGACCTGAATGTGTCCTTAAAATTTCAAAACAATTTGTAGAAAAGAGATCCAGCAAGACAAATACCTTGACTAAACCTCTTGAATCTTTATTTTGCCCTGTTATATGTTTCTCTACAATTGGATTGTGGTATAAATGTGTGACACATGATCCATCGAGTAAGATTTGTTAGCGTAGTACTTTTTTATAACACTGATTTTCATATAGATTCTGAACAACCAATTTTTTTTTATTCTCCATGGAAGGAAATTTGAATATAAAACGAAATTAACGTACAATCACTGTCTAAGCCTAATGTAATGAAAAATGAAACTTTATTTGTACAAGTGTGTCCTACATTTCACAGCTAAAATTATGTCTTATCAGTAAATTTCCTCACCATACAGATATTTCTTACGATTAAGTGGGAAGAGGTAGTTGATTTTCATTTGTAGAATATTCTAAACTTAATAGAGCTGCTGTTCTATTAAAAATATTAGTAAAAATTTGTTCATGCTCGAGCAATGTTATGATATTTACTTGATAGCAAACAAAAAACTATGAACTCAAGTGAGCCTCGTATGAAAAATTGTTTTTTACGTACATAAGCTTTACTCTCGTTCAAACTTATTGTCCAGTAACTTCTTTTTGATCTCACTATGAATAGAGATAAGTTATGTTTGCACAAATATAAGATGTTTACTAAGAATGTAGTACTAACGGTCCTCAAATATTTAAGATTATATTATTTTCAAGGACAATTTTTTAATATGCGTAATTAACATATTCACAATGGGTTTCAATAGAAAAATTATAATTAATAATGAAATATTTAATCATTTAAAAAATGAGTTGGAAATCTTTATAAATCAGTCAGGTAAATCTTCTTTGTCGTTATTTCTACTACAACATATTATTACAATGTATTTATTATCGAAGCCACCCAAATGGAATAGTCAATAACTAACAAATAAACAAAAGTATCTGTTTGGTAATAATCATGCGCAAAGTGAAGAAAAAAAGTCGAATTTCCATATCTATTGGTGTTTATATTGTTAAGGAATAACTCTCTGCATTATTCTGGAAAATTGCATGTTTCTGCATATTTTTATTCATAATAGTTCGAAAAAACTACACAACTTGAAGCATATCTTCTTATTTCATCCGTGTCGTTAATTTTTGTCTACTCACTAGTAATCCAAGAGCCATATGAATCAAATATCATGTAGGTTGACAGTTTTTTTACGTTTTAATGACATTTTTTTTCAAATGTACTGTAATATTATTGAAATTACCAATGGAGATGTGATAAGTCAAAATGATCGAATTGTTGAAAAAAAATTGAATGATTTCAACGCAAAGTCGGAAAGTTGATAGTAACATAAGTGGTATAATTATAAACTATGATAAAAAACGAAGTATCCAGTTTATCCGTTACAGTGCGACAATGCTATCATTACATCATAATAGAAGGTACGAAATACAATAGGAAATGAATAAATGAAAAAAAAAGCAAAAACGTAGTAATCGGTAATGCCAAAGTTATTAGTAAATAATTGGGTTTGACGAAAGCGTAAGACGTAAAACTTACCATTCTGTCAACGAAGATTAAAGTGTAGCCGGCGAATAACAGATATTCGTCGTGCTCGGTGGCTCTGTTCGGTGTGCTCGAATGCTCGGTGTCAACGCCTCCCACTTCCTTAGACCCTCCTACCGTCGAATCGTTCCTCGTACCACCGCGGTTATGACCAAAAATAATATTGTCGTCGAGGAACGAAAACGACTAAACTGTCCATACTAAACGAACCAAACGTTCAAACAAGTGGGCAAAAAAAAAATAGAATCATAACGTGTCGTAGAAATTATGGCTAAAAATTGTATATGACCGAGCACGGGATTTAAAGAAACATGTTTTCGGTGAGACGTCACGTTGTGGAGAAAGACAGAAAGTAGCAGTCAGCTGTCAACATCGACACGCGACCGAACACCGAACACCACTCACAACAGTACACGCTCGTATACCCTGCATACACCGTACTACGTCACGAAAATCTGGGAAGCCATGTCGTGTGAAACGTTTCAACAAAATTCAGTAAAGAATCCCTATTTTTTTCCCCCTTACAATTCATCAACAAATAAAATAGTCTGACGCACATTCGAGACGTAGAGCCAGCAAGAAATACATTTGTTCTATCTGTTCATTAAATTTATTGAGTTAATGTTTTTACTTCCCTAATGAAGGATGCGTTAACATCATCATTATTATCTTCAAAACAAATGTTTATGACGTGATTTTTTATAATCGCGCACATGTGGAAGGCTAACAAGAGTGCTGGGGCTAGCCTTATTGCACTGAAAGTTGCACAACTGACCACGAGCAACGATACTGCTGTAGAGCTGCAATCGTCCAAGTACCATATGCGTGCGCTCTCTCAAGCTCTTTGAGCGCTAGGAACAAATGCACGAATTTTGAAAACAACAACAAAAAAGGAAGGGAAGAAGCAGTCGGCACACTGCGATTAAATTCGAGACTTTATGGTTATCTATTTCGAGACGTACTCTGTATTTCCATAACTTTATATTTATAGAAATACCAGTTCCATACCTTTATAGTTGCGGAAATACACAGACGTGAGTACGTGTACCCAAATACCGAGATAACCATTAGGCTTTTACTATTAAGTACAATATACTACCACGGTACTACCACCGTGATGCGACGAAAAACTAGCAAACGCAGTACTCCTATAGTGGTAATACGAAATAATTGTTTTTCTTTTTGATATCCGTGCAACTTACAATCGTTTTTATTCTTACTGCTTTGATTATTCAAGTAGTAACCAATGAGGGATTCCAAACTTTTTCTTGTATTGATTATAATTAAAATGCGCGTAGGTGACGTTTCTTTTCTGTCAATGTCACGTCAATTCGGAGTTTTGACAAAGTAAATTATTTATTGCTGGCCCTAGCCCTTACCAAAATTTGAATAACATTACCAAGTGAAGACATTGTAGAATCAGAAGAAAAAAAAACATTATTATTTGGTTCTCGACAGCGATCTAATATCGTAGTAAAGGGGCTTTTATCGTTATTTCGAACGCTTCATACGAATGCAAACATTAACATGGCAATAAAAAAAAAAAAACGATTAAAAAAAATCGGTAAGAAATGTTCTACTTAAAGTTTGAAGATTCTTACCAAAATTGCAATACAGATTTTGATACTCAAGTAAAATTTTCATGATGATAATTCCTGTCATAAGTCTAATAAGAGTTAAATTATATATATAATAGTATACGTATAATAAATTCGTTGAAGAGTAAATAATGCAAGGTCATTCATCTATTAAATGTAAATCAAATAAATTATATTTACATAGGTGGGTGTAGAAATAGAATACACTTGTAATATCATCTTGTAAGGTCATTCACATGTTTAATATTAATGGGAGCATTATTGTTATTATTTATTAGATTATTATATTATTAGATTATATTATTAGACTTTTACTAAATACAATTTTACTATCGAGTATATTTGCCGGATGATAAAGCAAAAATTATTATTCGTTGAATTTATTTTACGGCATATTGAAAGTGTTATAGTCAAAGATTTCGAACTAAACTTGTGCGGTACGCGTTCGGTTTGTTTACGTTCCACGCGCTCTCGTGAGACCTGTGTGTGTCTGTGCTTTCTATTGTTGAGCGTGCTGCATAGTGGGGGAACGTTCACCGTGCCGGCGCGCCGCGAGGGGGGTAGCGGGGAAGTGCAACTGGAAGGGCGGGCGCGGGGCGGTCCGATGAGAGGGAGAGCGTGATATCGCTAGTTAGTATTGATCGGGCGCCGGCCGGCGACACACGGAGAACGCTCTGAGCGTCGGTTGGTGAATTCAAAGCTACACTTAAGCGTTCGTCGATGCTGATATATTTTACGGAACAAAATATATAACAGTACAAGTAGAATTCTATTTTATCCTTAATTCATAAAAATAACTATACAACCCTAGGGCTTTCTCTGAAAATAAAACAAAATGAAAAATAATTAATAACTTTATAGAATCGAATTGAAAAAATGAAGGAGATTTTTTTTCATAAACAGTACACAAAAATAATTCGTAATAGTGATTATATTATTTTTCCAAATTGTCAAATTTTAAAGTTTATTTACAAATAAATACGATTCAAAAAACCATCGCGTTGACAAACAATCGAATGAATAATTGATTCATCCGTACATCATCAGAACTGTTCAAATTTCCTCACGCAAAAAGGACAAATGTTTCTATAGTTTGTGACAGACAGTATAGTGACCCTCTAACCCAACTTTGAGATTCGCGCAAATGCTCGCGCGCCCGTGTGCACCGTAGCAAGTCTGGGTTCGCCCACCGCAGCCGAAAGTAAGCAATGCCGTTAATGCGATCCGACTGGCATTCAAGTCGTCATGTGCCTCGGCGGTATTCATAAAGCGCGGTACATACAGGTTTGGCTTTCTAAGCATGAAGTAGTATGTGTGTATATCTGTTTCCAGTATGGCACATACTCGCCTGGTGCCGAACGTTACTTGACGCGGTACTATACCTAGCGACTCATGACAAGTACTTGTTTGTTGTGACGCCGGACAGCTAGCGAGCGGCGCTACCAGTACGCACCTGTGCATCAATGTTTAGCAATATACGGTTTTTGTAAACTTGCTTATGCTTAACATTTGAAAAGGCGAGCACGCGCGCACGCGTGGCACTAACGTGAGCATGCTCGGGTCTCCACGAAGATGTGTTAGAGCTGTCGTTACACTGTCTGTCACTTATTATTGGTCTACATTCATTCAATTTTGTATGAAACTCATTTTTTCACCATGATAAGATTTTCAGCTAGAACAAAATAGTGTTTTGAATTATTTTTCAATTCAATTTCAAATTTTTTTAAACTGCGCGCAAGTTTGTTTGTCAACGTAGGCATTTCTCTACATAATAAACCGAGTTTCTTGATAGAAAGAACAGATAATGTTGAAAAACTTTCGTTAATAATTGTAATTGTAAAAAATTGTGAAAATTGTAAAGCATCTTGTGTTAGATTCAAAATTACTTTTGTGATCAAACACAAATGGCATCGACTTAAAGCGTAAGCGTAACGGGTCCGGGTCGAATCTCGAGAATAGATCTCTTGATAGTGCGGATTGTGATGAATTAAACTCTTAATTAGCCAATTAAGCCACAAACAAATGTGTCAGACGAATTCGATTATTTGTGCGGGATTGAAATTGATAAATTGTGAACAACCGTTATTGTGAAATACAACTTTATTGAATGGAAGAAAACAAGTGCAATATGGTGGAGTGAGGATCTCGTGCAATGGATGTCAACTATGCAGTACCGTTATTGTGGAATACAACTTTATTGAATGGAAGAAAACAAGTGCAATATGATGGAGTGAGGATCTCGTGCAATGGATGTCAACTATGCAGTACTCGAGGGGCTTTGCCACCGGTGATGACTGGATAACAAGGTAAGTCCCTAAAAAATGGAACAAGACATCGAACGGTGAGTACATCAATCATTTCAATCGCATGACATTTCAATACCACGAAATAGCCAGTATGAAAATTGAAAAAAAATTGAAGTAAACTTTAAGGTATTTTCGATATTAATTTTATTCAAAATTTCAACTTTCATACTAGCAAGTTTTATTAGCAGTCAATTTGACGCGAAATCGTTTGTCGGTGAAGAATATATTAATTGCACCGTTTTACGGATAATGTTAACGTTTACCCCCCAAGAGATTTGTCAAATAAAACTCGATTCATTTGCTTTCGGGGGCTAAATTTTATAATTCGTTTTTTGGAATAATGGTTCATCACTGAACGGTCTAATTGCGCTACCACGAACCACTGCACCACCCCCAATGATTTATATTTCAAAAAAATTAATTAATTTCACTTGAGGGGTCTAACTCGGGAGTAGTCGGAATGCCGGATTATAATAATGCGCCGTCGATATTGCAGAGCTACCGTACTAGTACCACGGCAGTACAACGTATTAACGAAACCAAAGATCGAGCGCGTTATTCGTACGAGACACGTACTCTAGTATTAAAAATTTTTGAATACGGTGTAATGACATAGTCAGGATGGCCCTATATTTATTTGCGTTATACCGTAAAGTCCACCATCCATTCTGGGAATGCGAGAATACTCCGTATTGCTATGACCCAGTGAACTACACAGCAGAATTAGATTGCAATGCCTGCTCTAGAAGAGCGATTTTCGATTGTTGTATATCGTATATATTACGCAACTAGGATGTCATTTTTTATTTTTGTGTTGCATAAACTGTGTTTCCGCCGAAAATTTGACTTCTACAAACCGGAAAATTGAACATTCGGTGTTGGTGAATCGAAAAAAATGTTTATTCTAATGTTCTTCCATTTTCAGCTGTTTTAATACCAAAAACAGGTCACGTGGTGAATTTTTTTTTTTTTAAGATTCGATATTTTTCTTGACAAGTACGTTAAAGGTTGATTACACTTGCTATTCATAATCGAGTGTTATAAAAGGATAAGTAAACTACAAAGTTTTACAATTTCACGTTTTTAATACGATTACACAATATTTAATTATGTGTCACATAACAAAATGCGTTTCAGGATTTTTTCCCTCATCTAGTTGGGGTGTGTATAACAACTCGTCATTGAAAAATTAATTCTGAATGGTGATACAAACAGTCGTTTTGGAATAGAGTAAATTTACAATCTGAAAGAATGCATTTATTTGGTTTTATTCTTAAATAAAAAGTTCAGTTGTACTGACTTTCCACGTTTATCTCTTTTTTAAAAGAAAAAAAGAAAAATTACACTCAGACGAATCTTTTGTTCGAACAAATATGTATGTACAGGAATATTTTCGGTTTTCAACCGATATTCATAGAATATAAATTAGACTCTAGTTGCACTTATTTCCACTGGCCCAGCGGTCAGATTTGCGAATAAAAAATATTTTTTTACACACTCTTAAGCTGCTATTGACAGCATGTTCATTGTGAGTACACGTGTATATCTTTGTCGTTACTTAACCCCGAAGATTGTCCAAATCTCCTTAAGTCTTTTTCCAGGAATAAAAGATCTCCAATGGACGATTTACTCTCCAGTATTTATCGTTTACTTGTCGAAGCGTTTGAGAACCGCTTAGAACGACCAGCTGACCTGGAGTTGGTGCGATGTAGATACAAAAGTTTAGAAGCCTATCAGATTCTGATAATTCTGTATCCAAGTCGAGGGTCAGTCGCATCGCCAAATATTTACTTAAATGGTCGACTGTGGATTTAAAACCAATATATAATGTTAAATTTCATTTATTTTCTTTTAAAATTTAAATCTTATTCTAGATCCGGTTTTTCGGGTTCTTGATAAATTTTATCTAATGGATCGAAGTCTGAAACTCAATGCTACTATTCTTCTTTCGACATACATGAGAAAATAATCGTTTCGATGTTCAATCAATTGCCAGACTACACGGTGAGTAAAAAAGGAAAATTACCTGTTGCATTTGCTGTCGTTTTGATGTACCGAATGCAGTTTTCCTTCAGAGCCTTTATTAACGAATTATCTCCGGCCATTTCAGTCGGATGAGGCTTAAAAACGAGTTCAATCTCGTTCAAGGTAAGAGGCTCGCTTGAACCTTCGCCTTCGGTATCGACCATTGACTCTCCCCCAGGGGTTTCCGCTTCGAGGCTCGACGATTCATTTTCCGACGTTTGGACACTCCTCTGGGCCTCGGAAAGCTTTGGCAATTCGATCGAAGGATGTGGTGATGGTGTAGTTGAACTTTCAGTATTTGAATCTATAATTTAAAAATATCCTTTCAATAGCATCAATAAATGTAAATAATTAAAATAAAAAAAGTAAATAATTCATCATTCAATAACAAATAAATGTATGTTTCACATACAAGAATAGTCTTCTTATGTACAATTCGCTACAATCGATAAATAGTACAAAAAACAGAACGCAACGTTAAGCCAATAAATTCAATTTTTTGATATTTTCCACTTGTTTAGAAAGACTTAATTTAGTTCTAATTGCTCCTCACTGTTCCAATTCTAATAAACAATAAATTAACAATAAATTATGTATCAGATATTTATAATTAGTTAAACACTCACTGTTTGAATTCTGAGAATTTGCAGTGTTGGCCAAAATCGTAGGAAGTTCGTTAGAAGTATTGACAATAGGACTGTTCGTCGTAAAATTGCTCGATGGTACAGCAGTTGGAGAGCATTCGACAGAATTTCCAGTTGCAACGACATTAGGCAATGGAGTGCTCGTGGCTGAATTAGAATTATTGCTGTACGTTGTTGTTGCCGGCGCATCATTTCCACCCTCTGGCTCATTTGGCGCTTTTCGAGCTCTTTGTGGCCGATTTTGACTCTGTAGTTTTATTCCCTCAGTTATCGAATTAACGAGAGCAGCTTGCGAATGGGATTTATTCAATTTTGCCAATACTCGCTCCTGATGAGCCTCGTACTCATCGCGCGACGGATAAATCTTTGATATCAAAAGATCAAAGTTTGGATCCGGCCTGAGAGATCTCTTGGATACCAATTTTTTTCTACATGTTGGACACTCCTGAAAACAATAACGTTTGACGATTATACATTTAGACAATGGTAAATAGCATTGATAATGAATTTTTTCATTTGAATGAAATAAAATTTTAATTAATTATCCTCAAGTTTTTCTTTCGTTTAAAAGAAATCAATACCTTTCAAAATCCTTAGTCTAAATAGTTTTTTTTTCGTTGTAAATCTCAATGTACATATGAAATATGATTATAAAAGTGTGATTACTTTATCAAATAGACAATTTCACAAAGAAGAATAATTATTCATTTTTATCGTGTTATTTATATTAATATTTGTTTTGACCAAACTAAAGAATTTATCAATATTTTTTGGAAATTTGGTCAACAATACAAGTCTCAATAAAACTTTAGTGGTTTGATCGCAAAGTTGAAAATTTGTGCGCCATCATCAGAATCGTTAAGATATGGTCTATGGAGTTGCGTTACATGAGATATGATTTGATTGAATTTTTTGAACAGACATAATTATGTCAAGAGGAGGGAAAAATGAGGACAGCGGCAAATGAGAAGTAAGAAGCGAATCGAGACTAAATAATGACCTTATTACCGCTCCGAAGTGCAGTTATGATGCAGTCGGAGCAAAATCTGTGGAGGCACTCTTTGGTTGTCATAGTCTTTTTGAGCATGTCCAAACATATGGGACACATGAGTTCGCTGTGCAAACTTCTTGGACTAACAGCGATTTCGGTGCTATCCGTGATTGCATCTTGAGGTAAACGATGAAGTTCGTAAAGCGATAATTCCCATGTTTTGTTGAGACCGAGTTGATCCGCCGATGCCATATTCTCTTCTGAATTATTATTTTATCTCGATTTGTTGCTCGCTGATGAATCGTCACTTTTCACTACCGATGAGACATTTTTTACTTATTTAAACCATCGATCTCTCCCTGCGTTCTTTAGATTTCGTGCGACCAGTCATCCTTCAAAAAAACTATTATTTGTAGGCTGCTTTCTGTTTTTTCCATCTGCGAGCAAGTGACAATAATTTAATGATTTCGACTTATTCGCTAAACGTTATGAACATGCGTTACGAGTAAAATAATTAAAACATGATTTTTCTATTATTTATTGATTTATGCTTCGACATTTATCTAGATTATTTCACGAGAAATATCAGCCGAAAACTGAAATGAAAAAAAAAAAAACAAAACAAACATGGTCGTTCGATTTCACGATACAAACATACACAACAACAGACAACAACAGTAAACTCAGTCAAAAACGGTGAACTAGAGAACCAACAGATCCCGGTTCAGTGATCACAGCGCGATCTGAAGTGATCATGACCATCAGTTAGGTACGAGATACACGAGAAGTATTCACATGAAGTAAACGGAATAACGCTAGTATGATTGAACAAATGTTTAGAGAAAGAACCGGATATTCTCGTAAAGTTGACGGAATGTCGCTACACTATTGAACAAATATTTAGACGAGGGGAGGCGATAAGCGGTATTCTTGAGTGTAAATATAAACAAGGATTTTGACACGTATATGTTGATGAGTTTACATCTGAAAAAAAAAAAAAAAACAACTACTTCTAGCCGTATAAGCTGTTAGGTGCGTGTGTATAGTATATTATATATACGTATATTGAGTTAGAGATGTGAAGTGAGTAGGATCAGTGCAGTAAACTTGAGTATACGAACAGCTGCTGCTCTGCTACTAGCTGCTAGTAAGGTGCTGCTAGTCGTTGAACGTACGGAACGATGAAGTGACATTTTCAGCGCAGTGCAGGGGCGTAGAAGGGTAGAGGATTGTACCCAGTCCCACAGTGGTGTGCGCGTTGTTGGTGTTCGTATGGTGAGCAGTCGCGACACCGATTGCAAAATTTCATTAGCCTCTAGAAGCCAAAATATTCTTATATTACGGATATTACGATCGAAACGACCGAAAAGTGTATATATTTAATAAATAGTAAATCAAAGTGAGTTGGCACGCGACATTAGGAGAGGAAATGGTTAATTCAATGTGGTGAATGGTCTACTACTGTCACTGTTGTATCGTATATACGACTCTCGTATATAGAAAATCGTATATGATCGACGAAAGTCACACGTTAACGGTACGAAAAAAATTCGATATATATGCACGGGAAAAAATGTATATGCTAATCGGAAATATGTGATCGTTTCGACCTATTTTAACAGGATGGGATGAGTTTTTGGCAAATGTGTTGCATGTGTGTGTACGAATGAATGATAATAGTGGTAAAGGCAACGAAGATGATAGAATTGTATAGTAGTGTTAAGTTTACAGCAGCCTTTTAAAAGCAGCAAAGTTTGACGTTTTCATGCCCATTCGTGAGATGTCGCTACCGGTGGATTTGTTTGTCACTCAATCACATAAATATTCTTACTTAATTTGAGATGTCTGGTCGAAAATTCTAAACTTGCTAGAAATTTCTATCGAAAGACTGAATTAAAATGCAAATTGAAGAATATTTGAAAGCACATTGCACAAACTTTTAAAAAATTCTAGATTATTCGAAATTATGCGAGTTTATTGAGCAGTAAAGAATGCAGTGAAGTTACAGTTCATTTGAGGATGTTCCATAGAAACTATACTAGAATCTGTTTTTTTAATCGAGAATTTGCAAAACAAAACTGTTGTGAGTCAGATCTAATTACTAATGTAGTGAAAACACAAGACAACCGCGTATGTCGTTGAGTCGATTTTTTTCCACCGTGTTGTGATTTTTAAAGATTGAAAAGTCGATATATTAAGATTTGTCGTAATTCCCGTTATATTATTCAGCATTATCGGCTATTTAAAAGTTGCAATAATCGATCGCTTTTAGAAAGTTCTAACGCACGAAGGACGCACAAAAATGTAATAATTGGTTATATGAATATTCGTCTATCACTGGGTGCCACTCTACGAAAAAAAAAAAAAAAAAAAATCACGAATGGGCATTCTCAAGTTGCCCTTTTGATATTTACTAATGGCATTCACCATATTGTAGCCAGCCGTCATATTGTATTTATTGCGTCATAATAGAGAAAAAAAATAGATGATAATAATAAAAGATAATAATATTAGATGATACAGAGAATAGATGTCTAAGTGTTATCATCTCAAGAACCGTGTAATATCGACTGGGTCGTCATGAGTGTGATAAAGATGCAAATTTTTATTTTTAAATTTTTCCACACTGTTCATTTGATCGGAACGAAACAAGTTGTAGTCCATTTTTGTCTTTCTTCCCAGAGGGGAAGAGGGCCGAACATATTTTTTAAAGTTCCGTTGGAACACGCGGTTTGGAAAAAAATCACTTTCGAAAACTCGAGGGCACTGAGCCATACGCTTGAGGTTATTTATCAGTTGTTTGCTCGGTAAAAAGCCAACTGCACGTTATTTTTGGAGAGACTCAATTTTCTAAATAAAATATTAGTTATATGGTGTTCTCCTTTCATCAGAGAGTAAGATGGAACTTTTATTTTTTTTCTCGAAATATCAAGGATTTCCGAAAAAAACGTTGTATTTGGTTTTTGATTGTCTCTCTCGCACTCGAGCAGCTGATTAGATCACTTCAGGCGCTTTGTCATCAGTTACTTATGAGTGAGACAGAGACATATACCTAAAAAGCAGATTCCCACGTTTTTCGGAGACTTTTGACATATTGACAATGTAAATACTTTCATTTGAAAAACAAGATGCGTTCGGATACTTGAAGAACAATGTGCAATTTTTGTTGTTAACCAAAACCCAGGTGTGTCGGTAAAAATGCGTAACAGAATGTTTACCTACCGATCCTTAATTTTATTAACCTTAATCAAGGCTGTTGTTTACTTCAAAAAGTGAAAAAGTGATCTTGCAGTATGTGACAACCATATCAAAACCATTATCAGGCGAAATTTCCATATAATATTGAGGCATTATTGGTATCGGTTTTCATTATATTAAATTTATTATCGTTTGAATAACACTGTAAAATGACATTATTTAGACATTATTTGATTTTTCTCATTTCCACGATCTAAAAGCTTTGTAATGTCCATTTTGTTCATTGAAAAATTGGATCCTGGATGTCATATTTGATATTTATTTTTTAAATCGAAGCTCAAATCCTACTAAACAAATTTTCACGTTCAAGTTATTGTGTTTGAATATTTGACAACAAAGATAACAATGAAGAAAAAAGAAACGTTTTCTGAGCTCTTTCCTTAATATTAACCGATCATAGTTGCGTAAAATTTGAATACCTTCATTCACTGAATAAATTGACTGTTTTATCAATATAATTCAACATTAAATTTATTATTTTATTATTAAACTAAATCTTTTATTAATTGTTTTTTTTTACTATTCATTTTTTGCAATTGACTTTTTTAATTGAATTGAATTTAAAAAAAATTTTTTTAAAATTTTCTTTTGACTTTGAAAATCAGAGTAAATAAAAAATATTGTTAGTTACTAGCTATAAAGATGAATTATTTCACTGAAAACCGTTTACTTTGAAGTAAACATAGAATCGAGTGGACTCTTAATACTTATTTTGACACTGTATCAGTGGTATGTTGAAGGGATATTGAGGTCTGGGATATTTTATTTCGAGCTGTCTTCAGACGGTGCAACCCAAAATTTAAACGTAGGAATAACAGCCACTAAAATCGGAAAATTTCGGGGAGAGTCGATTTTACTCGGTCAATGTACTTGTCGGGTTGAAAGTAACCTTTAAACGGAACTCATAATTGATGTTTGGAAGTCAGGGCTACCTGATGAGTTTGCATAAGTTCGAGATCTTCGAGATTGGTTGAGATTGGGGGAAACGAAAAAGGAGAGCAACAAAGTAGTCTTTCTTTGGCTACCTCCTCCTACTTTGTGCAAGTTGGCAGAAAAATATATTAAGCGATCGATAGTAGTGTTATCTCTCGGCTGCGTTTAAAACATTGAAAACTTTATTCAAAGTTTCCCCCGTCTGCATCTTCGTACAAAGGGTGCGCTTGTACTGTACAAGCTGTACAGGTGAATGAGGTGAATCCAGGTTGAAATGTTGTTGTGGTGAGTGGTGTGAAAAACGTCGCTAGATCGACAGATCTAATCAACGTAACTGCCATTCGCGACGTGTGACGCTCGAAACTGCTGTGATGTTGTTCAAATCCTAACCTATAATGACGATGCATTTATTGTCATTCAATTTTCTTAATTTGATCAAGTTGTTTTGAAATCGGGGAAAAAAATGCTCTATTTTAGTGGAAGTCAGTAAACTTCATAAGTGGATTACAATAAAAACAGCTTGACGTTGTTTCCGAGCTGTCAGTTAGGCGATTCGTGTTTGGAATGACAAAAAAGACACGCTTATTGTAGTTTTACTTCTCACAATTATCACAACGATTGAATATATTGTTTCTTCGAAATATTTTCCAAATTTTTTCGAATGTTCTTTATCGAGGATGTGAGTGTTTCCAATATAGTTTCTCATATGATGTCGTGCTGTTTGTGTTTTTTGAGGTTAAATCCTACGTTCAATGGAATAACACTAAGAAGGAAAGAGACATAACCGTCTCATTTAATGATGTTCCAGCTTGTTCAAACTTAATTTACTATTTATTAATGATATTCGTCAAAATTGTAATTTGATTCGAAAGATCACTATAAAACTTGAAACTTTTGGCACGAAAAGTATTGATCCATCAAATGAGAAACTGATTCGAGAACAAACATAACCCTCACAGATATTATATTCGGTTTATTGCCGCGTTATGAAAAACTGTAATTATATAAGCTTTATTTTCCAAGAATGTGCATTATTTATTGTGAAAACAAACTACAAACTTACAAATTGCTCATATTGATCTATTGTTGTGAAAAATTAAAAGTTTCAAATATACCATGGAATACCCGTGGAATACCCAGTTGAAGCAACAAATCAAACAAATGTTTCATTACATGCAAATTCAACTTGGAATTGCAGACAGATTTAATTCAACAGTTTTCAACTCATAAGAGATAATCACTTGTAAAATTGTTGTTTTGCCCACAAAATGAAAAATCTCAACTAAACAACTTGATATTTTCTTTTCAGGTGGCACAAAAACATCCAGTCAGTTTTATTATTACAAGACTGGAAATGTCAAGTCCGGAGTTTTATCGACATAGAAAAAACTATGTAAATAAGTGCAGAGGAGCATTAATAGTTATCGAATAAGTAAGATCTACGGTAGTGTTGAATTGAAAATAAGTGTTTTCTTTTTTTTTTTTTCCAAACGAGAGTAAAACAGTGCAAAATTTGAGGGAACCCTGCGTCCATTTTTGATATTATTTCATTTGTCAACGACGCTGCTGTTTTTTTTTTTTTTTTTATTTTATTAATTTTATTAACAAACGAAGAATAATGCCAGCGGCAGATGCGACAGTTCCACCTCCCCGGCGTAGTTCACTTCCTAATGGCAACGGCGCTGGTGGAGGAGCAGGCAGCGGCAGCGGTGGCGGAGGTGGTGGCGGTGCTGCTGCCGGTGGCTCAGTGGGAGAAAATAATCTACAAGCTGCGGCTAATATCGCAGCGGCTATTGGTCCTATATTAATTAATCGGGCCCGTAACAACAATAATCAGAATCCTTTGTACCACATGCGCGATAGACTGTTTCACGCGCTTTTCATCAAAGCGGCCCTCGCTTATGCAAGAATATTTCCAAGGCCGGTTAGAAGATTTATAGAGTTTGTAGTTTTGTTGAAGGTGAGTAAATTTTCGTCTATGTTATATATTTTCAATTTTTTCATTGTCTTTGCAATTCCATAATTTCAAGATTGAAGATTAAAGATTTTAAGAAAAAAATAAATATGTTCACGATATTCTAGATGTTACAATGGCTTATTGAAAAAAATAATGTTCAAAGTTACACTGAACAAATTGAAACACTTTAAATCGCTCATCAATGATTACTCAATTTCGATGATTTTTTTTTTAAACTAATTTATCTGATTTTTTGTTTGTCTTTTACAGGCGATAACAGCGTTTTTTGTAATGGCATACATTCACATAGTGTTTTCACGGGCACCGACAAATTGCCTTGAGCACATAAGGGACGAGTGGCCCCGAGACGGTATTTTACGGGTGGAAATATTGCGCAACGGTGCGGAAGACTATAGTATAGAAAAGAGTTATGCTAAAGAGGCAAAGCTCAGGCAGGAAAGGGTAGACGATATCAATAGCGTGCTGGGATTATTAGCGAGAGATGGGTAAGTGGAAAAAAAAATATATATATGTTTTTTCGTAGATCATAAGAGTTTTTGAATCGTCGAATAAATCTCACTTAAGGGTATGAATCAATCGTCCCAAAAAACTTCGAATTTTCCAAAGTAACATTTCTAAAAATCTCTATTGCAATCGCCAAAGGTTCACATTTACAGTTACGTTTCTTCTTGTTCTTCCTGTTGTTTACCATTCTAAGAATCTATGGGGACCTGAATAAGATTTGAAAAACAATGAGAAATAAAAAAAAAAACAAAAAGAAACAAAATGTAAAAAGAGTTGTAACAAAAACAGACTGCTGGAAATAAAATTTAACCTTTTTTTTTACAGATTTATAAACATTGAGCCATCGGCAGTAGACGAGGAACAAACTGTGACTGCAGCTACCGGTGAAAGCGATCACCACAACGCTACCCTAGCTGATAATGTTATTCAAAGCTCTCCTATAGATTCCGACGATATCGATAAATCAGAGGTGACCAACGCAACAACAACGAGTCCACCGTTGTCTACGAATTTATGGACAGATAAAGTGAATGACAAAATCAAAGAGGTAATCACATATTTGCTAACGCGACGTATTTCATTTTTCTATTCGATAGAAAAACGTATAAATCTATGAATATATTTTGAACAATGCAATAATTATTAACATTGCGCAGCCGCCGGACGATGGGATGTTTACGTCGTCCACTAAAAACAGAGGAAACGTTACCGGCGAAGAAGCTGTCGATAAGAAGGAATCCTCTGGAGATAATATAATCCAACCTTTGAAAAGTCAAGTTCCTGAAGTTGAAAAATTCGTTCGTGCAGGTTCGTTTTTATTTGTCAATTGATTTTAATCCCTTTCGCAATACTTTCCTTTGCTCAAAACATTTCTATCATCCTCCCCGGCCCACTACAATCATTGAACAACGTTCAGTATTTCCAGAAGATGAATACATCGTCGAATATTCATTGGAATACGGTTTTCTTCGTCTCTCTCCTGCTGTACGACAGAGGCACAATATTCCGGTGAAAATTGTCACGTTGGATCCTCTCAATGATAAATGCTTCGGTGATGCCTTCTCTAGATTTATTCTTGATGAATTGCTCGGCTATGACGACTTGCTTATGGCCAGCATTAAAACTTTGGCTGAACACGAAGACAACAAAGGCTTTCTCCGGTAAAATTCATTTATTCGAATTAATATTTCTGTTACATTACATTATGCTATAACGAAATCGACCATCTTTGATAATTTGGTATTTTACTTTTTTATTTTTCAGAAATGTTATAACGGGCGAACATTATCGATTCGTTAGCATGTGGATGGCGAAAACTTCTTATCTCGCGGCGTTTTTTATAATGCTTCTTTTTGTAAGTATAATTACCTGATTTATGTTGTTCGTTTATTGTTTTGTATATTTCTTCAAATTATGTTCGTACTTTTAAAATTATTTTTGATCGTTTAAACAAAAAAGGAGGAGGATATTTACGTACCTTTTATGAAAAGAGACTCCGTGCATTTTTACGATTTCTTAAGTTGTTTCAACTTGGATTTCGTGCTGATTATTGATTCTTGGTCCTTAGATTGAACGAAAAAAGGGCGGGTGAAGAAATATTTACGGAGATTGAATGAGTGCTCAAGATTTTTTAAATTGAACTTGATTCTTCGATTTTTTGCGATTTAAGTTCATTTGCTTTTGTTGTGGATTTTATAAATGGAATAGGAAATTCTTCGTTGAGAAATTCTTTTTTGGTTTTTTGTCGGAAGCGAGATGATTAGATTTGTTGAATAACGTCTCGTTGTTGGAAGGATTTTAGGGCTCAACTCAGAATATTCAGATTTTCTTGGAATTTATTTTTTCGGTTTATAAACATTGTTTCGAATCTTTTCAACTTTGAAATTGGATTTTTGTCCATTTAGTTGTAAATGAGAAAGCTCGTGAACACGAGTTTTATGGCTCGATCTAGAAACGGAAATAATATTGAGGCTTGTCATATCGACTGAGCCGCTAGAAGAGATTGTTGGTGCGAATTTTAAATGTCAAACTTTACTCACACTGCTCGTTCGATCGGAATAAAAAAAAAGTCTCAACCCAGGCAAAATAATCGAAAAAATAGGTGAACATTTTTCTGTTTCTCGGTGTTTGCAGTTTTCCTTTCGTTTTTCTCGTTCATCGTTAACAGCTTTGACGACCCTATCACTTTTTTCTTCAAAGCTTTCATATTGTCTCGCCAATTCCAGAAATATAAGATTTCGTTCGTTGATCATCACTTTTGCAGTCTACCGGTCAATGCTTATGCACTACGATGTCAATGAATTTATAATTGATTGCACAAATTGCATCTCTTGCAATGATTCCTGGACTCGAATGAATTTTCTGGCAACGTAGCCTCTTGAAAAATGCTGAAGGAATGTTTTATTTTTTCCACAACATTTCTTAAGCAGACGTTGGCATTTTGACGTTTACTCGTTTAATTGACTTGCTCGCTCTTGCAGTCAAGATTTCGAAACTCTTGAATAGGCTCAGGTTTTTCATAAATAAATAGACGAAATTGATGAACCTGAATAATTACATTATCATTACAGATATTGGGAGGCAATGGAAAGCAGAAATGGAGTGTGAAGTCCATTCGAGACGTAATAATCGTACACGATTATTTTATTTTTGACGATTGATAGGCAAAGTCTTTAATCATGGTCTCACACTTTTGCGTAGATCTATAGGTCGGCAAACGTGGCGCCACGAAGGTTTACGTAACAGGATATGGCAATCAATTCAAACTAACCAGCAGGCACTAGCGAGCGTATGCTCTGTTGGTTTCTGGTGTTACACGGACGTTCGACCTGCTGCTCTCCCGGGCCGACGACCCCCTTCCCCTTCAACCTTTTCGTATAAATCAACGTTATTAGGGGGCATCATATTCTTGTCCTGTCGTCGCGTTAGAACCCCAACCTGGTCATTCTGTATCAAATTATCGTGATATATGTCCGACTCGGTTGCCACAACCTCATTCCTCCTCTCGTCCACTTTACGATCTACCTGAAAACATCTTTTTCATCACCATATCCCTTCCTATTCATTCTTTCTCGTTTCTCTCTTTCCTCCTATTCGATATTCTTCTTTTAGTCACTTCTCACTTATTTTTTTCTTTCTTTTTCTTTTCTTTTACACGCGAACAACAACGTGTGCGTTGTTTTATTATTCGGTATTAATCTTCTATCTGTATCGACATTTTCGAAACCGTAGATCCTTGTCAAATGTCTCATTCTGACACCAGTCTGTTATTCAATTTTTAGTATTTTCCTTTCAATAGAAACGTCAAACTTGCGATCTCCAGAGATCTATTAATGGGTTTATGAAAAATTGCCACTGTCGTCACTTAATATCATACCGAAGTCTGCATCGTTGCAACTCAATAAGTTTTTTTTTTCTTTATCTTTCTTCTTTTTTTTTTTGAATTTTTTGGGAATGGTATTAATTTTTCTAGTAGATTTAGTTTTCAAATCGTAGAAAAATGTCGTTCGATTATCGTAGACAAACAACACTGAATATCAATTTTCCGTTCTGTTATAAACTATAAAGTATTTTCGTTGCATTTTAACGATGTAAACTTCAACATCGTCACTTAATTCCTGATTTTTGTAACGAAGTTATTATCGAAGCATCGAGTGAAAATGTATAGTTTCGATAGGAAAGGCTGAACGATATTTTATCACGATTTTACGAGAACGCAATCATTCAACGACATAAATCTATCGGTAAATGTTCATAAAGTTTCTTTTTTTTTTTTGATAAAAATTATTAGATTGAGTTTAAAAATGATGAGGAATAGAGATTAGAACGGATGCGTCGGAAATCGTGTCAATATTACTCGATTATTCTTTCGATATCGATTTTTATGTTTTCGAGTCGTCTGTAGATAGATGAGGAAGGATCTAGAGGTAATGTAAATATATAAATATATAATATATACGTCGAGATGGTGGAAGGGAGAAAGGAAGACCCGTGGCAATGCACGTGACGGTGATTCCCTTCAAGGAAAGTGTATTATGTACATGTAACAACAAACATATGTATATATATATCGAATTATAAGGGAGGTCGGTAGAATCACGTGCAACGCACAGTCGTTCATTTTCTGTTGATGGCGCGACCGGTTCGATGTCACCTGCCTACTCCCATGGCCCATAACCCTGCAGGCATTCGGCCGATCGTTTTTCTGTCATGTGCACGTAAAATTCTCTCAATTCAATCTTCGTTCACTCTCTGTAATGCAAAACTCTCATATTATTTTTATTTTTCTTTACTTTTTTATAAAACAATACGAAAAATGAATCGATTGAATATAAAAGAAATTGATGGTAAAGCAAATAATTCCGTCAAAGAGGCAAACTGAAATCCGCTTTAGAATCAGTAATATCACATTATATCAATGTATTGAAAGTATCGATAGCGAAGAGAGCTCTTACATCAGGATATAGTTAGCAACAGCGATACGATCAATATGACACCCGATCTGCCCTGCAACCCCTCGCAACTTCCTTCCCTCGTGTCTCCAATGACGAGCGTTTTGGTGACGCAATTACCGGCTTCAAATATAACGCTAAATAAAATGCAATGCTAAATAACGAGAAAAAAAAAGAAAAAAAAAAATAACGAAATCAGTCAAGCATAGATTGCAGAATTTCAAAATAAGTCATTACTGGAAGCGAACGATTTTATTGTTGTAAGGATCGTCGGACGATATAGATTTTTTTTTTTTTTCATCAACCGAAGTCGATTCTTAATATAGAAATTTTTTATCGCTGACGAGATAGACGATTCGAAAAAAAGTACTGTTATCATGCTCTCATTTTTTGAGCTTTTATTACATCGATTCTTGAAACGTCGTTCTAGGAACAAAATTTATTGGAGTTTCGATCGAAATATAAATCCTCCCTTCAGCGTTTCAGTTCCATTGTCGAAATTTCATTGCATGTTTCAATAATGAAGTTTCCTTGGCGATGAAAAAAGTATACGGAATCGAAAAGGTCCGAATTTTTCGATTTTTTTGTAGGTATTCGCTGTATTGGTGTCGAATTATATTTTAATCGGTAAAAAAAATGAACTATATAGTTCTATTGATTTCAAAATAATTAAAAAACAAACGTGGCTGATTTTTAGCCTGTCTGCTGAATTTTCAATAATATTTTTTTCCGACAGTTCAAGCTCTGTCGTTAATTAGATCGAAGTAATTGTCATAAATGAAATTCTATAATATTTCAATGAGTACGAAATAACATTTTATGTTACATTCGGCTTTTTATTTGAATGCAATTCAACTGATTTAAAAAAAAAGTTATTTAGAGTAATTTTCTTGATTCGATGTGTTCCTAATCGCTTTAGGAACTCATTTTTTTTTAAAAGAATTACTCTAAAAAATTCGACGTCTTCTTATTATAATTTATTATTAAATATTAATAATAATAATTAATAAGAAGACGCGTAGCATTGTTACATGATTATGAAAAAAAGTTTTTCTTTTCATTGACCCTTCCACCCCCGCCCCTCGTTCTGTTTCATTAAATTCTACGTTTCCATGAGTCTGAAAATTTGTTGCCCACAGTCACTTCTTGCTTATTCACTTCTGCATGACATTTGCGCGAGGACTCAAGGGACCTGTAGAAAATCTGTGCCGATATACTCACTGAGTTATGTACACCCGAGCTGGATACAGAGATGATAAGAATTCGAGAATTCGTGGAGTTGCGAAAAACTTCGTAGAGTATGAAGATAGCTTCATATCGGCAGCACTAAATTTTCACGGTAGCACGTTACGTGGATCGAATAACAATTTATGGTAGTCGGTTAAAACTAAGTTGATTCGTATCATATTTACAACTGTCAACGTCACTATTTTTCAGTTTTTTCAAAATAAATAATGACTGACGTTCCCTAAGAAGTTATAGTCTCTCTCTCTCTCTCTCTCTCTCTCTCTCTCTCTCTCAAAAATTATATTCTTTGTATCCACAATGAAAATAATTGTTCCGTTTATTGAACGAACTTCTGTCGAATTTGAAAAACCCTTTTGAACAATCTACGACAGTTCTGGCGTTAGAACGAAAATTTTGTAGAGATAAGACGAGTCTGAAATGTTTTTTTTTTTTTGTTTTTTTTTTTCGTATTTTCTTACTTCGAATACTTCGAAGATTTAAATTGTTTTAATTGTTTTTAGTAATGTTTGATAAAGAAAAAATGCAAAAATGTAGAACGGTGTCGAAGGAATGATTAAAAAGAAATAATCAACTAGTGTTTGAGTTATTGAGTTATTGAGGTGTTAATTTGAAGGGTAGATAGATCACTTTCGATTGTATAGCTTGATAGAGAAAATGAAGAAATGGGGCCCACGGTCGAGTTGAGAATATCGTAACGAGTTTTCAAACGCAATATAGATGAGATTCTATTGAGCGCAACGGTGAATTGCACGCAGGTGACGAATTTCCCTGTTGCAGTCGTATGTTTGGTGTTAACGGTAACGGTTACGTATTTCATTGGTATGCGAACGAAGTGAATGTAGCTCCTGGCTTTCATCGAATAATGGGATTCAATGGGTGACTAGTTGTGAAGATTGAGCCAGGCACCTGGCACACTTCGAATACAAATAGAACAGTTACCATTATCGGGACCATTACCACCAGCCTTTTATATTTCATTATCAAATGTGTCCAGAAATCCTTCTTGACTTTAAAATCTTTATTTCACAATATTCTTGAGAAAAAATCATTCACATCTCTTACTAATTAAGACGATTTTTTTTTTCTTATATTCTTATGATTTGACACTGTTCAATTGATATTTGTATTAAAATATCATCTTAAATTACATCAGTCGATGTAGTTTTTGTCATAGTCATTGCCTACAATATTATTTAATCCTATGATTGAATGATATTGCAAAATAATGTTATTAATATTTTATATCAAATAATAATGTGAAGACTGTTGGTCATTGGTCATTATGTATATATAAATACATCATTTATTATCGTCTGTTATCCGGCAACAACGAAACTGGGAAAGTTATAGGGGGTTCATTTTTACCCTCGTATAGCCCAAAGTTTCTTGGTTTCAGAAATACAATAGGCTGCATTTTTGGATGAAAAAAAAAAAATTGAAAAAAAAAACAAAATTTATACATTAATATACAAAATCGAATAGACTAATTAGAATGAAACCCAAATTTATGTTTTTGTCATGCGATTAAATATATTGATTGGATCTTTGATTTGGATATTGATTAATATTTGTTTGCAGTTTTCAAATTTTCCATTTACTATATTTTCGTCAAATATTTTAATGTTATTCGAAAATAATTGGATAAAAATTTGGATCGATGTTTTTTAACCGAGTAAATTTTTTTAATTTTTTAGACCGTATCGATCTCAATGTTGCTGCGCTTTTCACACCATCAGATCTTCATATTCATAGGTGAGTCAAATGAATATACATAATTGGGTGAACAATCGATGGTTAAGGTTATCTGTCAGTTGCGTGAGTGCGAGAGAGATAACTGCAAAGTAGATACGCACTCTCCTCGGACGTCTTTGATATTTCGAGAAAAATAAAAGTTACACATTGCTCTTTAATGCAAAGAGAAGAACGTGTGAGTCTTATTTTCTTCGAAAAATCTAGCCTCTCTGAAAAAACCGTGCAGTAGGATTTTTACCGACCAAACGACTCACAGATCACCTTAAACATAAAATTTATTTATTAAAAAAAAAACAAAGAAAAAAAATAGGAGGGAGAATGGAACCTGAATGGGAACAGCATTAAAGTTCGTATAATTCATCATACGAATTTTAGACCATAAAATGGCGATGATCTTTGAAAAAAATAGTTATCACTTCACATGAAAGAAAATAATGTTGACAACGATGATTAATTGTTTTTCCCCTATTTTTATGAAAGTTTTAACCAAAATGAAAAAAAAAAATAACTTAGACATAGGTTGATACGTCGATAAGTTTAAGAGACATTGGCGTTGAACGTTTTCGAACTTTCTAAAGTCTGGATTTTTTTTTTGGAACAAAGCAACTCCTGAGATAAATGCGATAAGAATCTAGAAACCGGTGAAGATAGTCCTTGCATGCGATACTATTTTATTTAACAGAATCGATAAAATGACAAATGAATACAATGAACCATTCCACCTAATATTAAGGTGACGGATCAGTAACCTCGACTTTCCTTGAATTTTCGAAATGAAAATTTGTTGACATGGTTTGACCGATGACAAAAATGGGCTGACAGAGACTTTTTGTCATCAGTCAACAAGAAGAATTTCAATTTCGAAATTTGCAGCTATCTCTCTCTCTCTCTCTCTCTCTCTCGCTTAAGAATAGTCGTTGAAAAAGAAATTTCACAAGTTCATTCCATTTCCTCAACGTATATTTCGCGACTATTTTTGCATAGCGTGAGGTTATCGTGCGTTACTCTGAAATTCTGATTCGATTGACATAACGAGCCAATAGATAGGAGACGTTTATTCTCAATTTAACTCGATGTCATGTAATGAAAAAATGGAGCATTTACACACAAAGAGTAAACGAAGTGTCCAGAGTCTGCGTGAACTCTAATCTGACACTGTTATCGTTCCTCCATATATTTCTCAAGTGGGGCCTCAAGCGGTTAGACCACTCTGGAGGGAGAAAAAAAATTAACGATTTTTTTGTCACCATTTTAAATCGCAGGCCCCTGCCATGCGCGGTGTTCCTTATTAATAAAAATAGAAGGTTCCGCTGGGCTACGATAAATTCTGAAAATTTGGTGATAAAGTGCAAAATTTTAATATGCAAAAGCATCTTATTGAATAGTGCGTTGTTATGAAGCATGAGATTGCATAAAATCGATGACTTTAATTGCATATGAAAGAGAGGAAGAGGTGTGTCTCATGAATGGTTGACGAGCTGATTCAAACAAATACCTGTATCGGCCTTGGTGGCAGATTACTTGTACCAGATCTACGTCGCAGATGAGATAACACTTGCGCAGACGACCACATAACAGCGATCGTTTGTCGAGAGCATGCTACAGTGCTAGCTCGATTATTTCGACAATTTGTTTGAGAATTTCTTTCTACCTAGTGTTTTGGTTGGATTGTAAAAATCAGAAGTGTCGTACTGTATATTTTATGGACGAATTGATGGCAAGGACTAGAAATATGATAAATTTAGATTAAAAAAAAAAAAAAAAGTATATGCGTACATGCCACAACTGCAGTTAATAATGATAGTTCAACCGTACACATGCGACATGTAAGAACGAGAGAACGCTGAAACGTAGCTTAGTTGCCGATAAGTCATCCAAACCAGGCGATGGTTGTGTCGAACGAATATCACTGACTCGAGGGAAACACTGTTTGAGTAGTCGAGGCTCCGGTCGCGTCAAGCCTCTTACAAGCTGTCATCATCAAGTATTTCTTTGTACCATATTACCCCAAACGTATAAGGCGTACGCGATTTTTAGCCTCCATTGAGCTCTCTATTCAGCGAGGTTTCTTAATGGTTCTTGACAAAAAAATTTAAACAAACTGCATGGAAACTTTTGATGAAAATTTTGCTGTCACAACAAACGACGATATGGGTGCAAACGTTTTGATGTTTCGTGGATTGAGTTGGAACTAATTATTACCTACTTACGTTAATTGGGTCAACGTCGTAAACGACAAAAGTGCGACGTATTAATTACAATGACTTTCTTAAATATGCTGTTGTGGAGCTTGGTGGTCGGAGCTGTCGGGTTCCTCGTGATGGTCATACGTCAAATGACCTATTGGCGTGGACGACAGATTCCTTATATCGAGACTTTTCCCATTTTTGGTGTCTTTGGACCAGTATTTTTTCGGCGTAAATCAATGGCTGAATTGGCCCAATACTATTATCAGGCGTGTCCAGGATCGAAATATTTTGGTTGCATGGATATGAACAAGCCCGTATTGATGATCAAAGATCCGGAAATAGTGAGAGAAATAACAGTCAAGAGTTTTGATTATTTCTTGAATCATCGTAGTTTCGTCGAGCCTGAATTTGATCCTCTATTGTCGAAAAATATATTTTCATTGACGGACGATCGGTGGAGGGAAATGAGAACTACGCTGAGTCCAACTTTCACTGCTAGTAAAATGAAATATATGTTTCAATTGGTGTGCAAATGCTCGGTCGATTTTGTACAGTATTTGAGAGAACATACTGACGTGATGGAAGACGTGAATCTCAAGGACGTTTATACGAGATATACGAATGACGTAATAGCGACGGCCGCGTTTGGCGTAAGCGTAAACTCGTTGAAAGATCGTGATAACGAGTTTTATGTTAATGGCAAAGACGCTAGTAGCTTCGATGGTTTTGCTAAAACTATCAAGTTCATTGGGGCAAGAATGTTTCCTAAATTTTTACGCTTTATGGGCCTCACATTTTTGTCACCTAAGGCTGACAAATTCTTCAAAACTTTGGTTTATGATACGGTAAAGGCACGCGACGAAAAAGGCATCGTACGCCCCGATATGATACATTTGTTGATGCAAGCCAGAAACAATAAACACGGCATCGAAATGACCACCGATGATATTATAGCGCAAGCATTTATTTTCTTTCTCGCTGGCTTCGATACTTCTTCTCGTCTCATGTGCTTCACCTCCCACGTGCTTTCACATTATACCGAAATTCAAGATCGTTTGCGACTAGAAGTTGACACTATATTGGAGGAAGAACAAGGAAATATTTCTTATGAAACACTCTCACGGATGAAGTACATGGACATGGTACTTTCGGAAACCCTTCGTCTTTACCCACCCTCACCACTTACCGATCGCGTTTGCGTCAAGCCCTATGAACTGCCACCTTCGATCGAAAATTCTAAAACATTCGTCGTCCAACCAGACACTTCTTGTTGGATTCCTATCTATGGCTTTCATCGCGATCCTAATTATTTTCCAAATCCTGATATATTCGATCCTGAACGCTTCAGCGAAGAAAATAAGTTCAACATAAAACCGTATACTTACATGCCCTTTGGATTGGGACCAAGAAAATGCATCGGGGAAAGATTTGCTCTCATGGAAACGAAAATTATTATCGTTCAACTTTTGCGACATTTCATCTTTAAACCGTCTGATAAAACTACCAAAGACATTACTTTTGCTAAAGATTCATTTAGCATGGTTCCCGAAGCCGGATTTTGGATGCGATTGGAACCGCGCTAATGAACTATCCAGAGACCATGCGATACAAGTGAAATATATCTCGGCTCTCAATTCCGTCAATTTTTTTTTTTTCTGGTTTTTCTTTTATTATTTCTTTTTTTTATGGTTTTACTATTTTACAGTGCAGTTGACAGGAGTTATCTAACAGATGTAGTTTGATATATATAATGAAGTAATTGTAATCGCAGCAAAAGAATAAAAATTTTGACAATTCGTTATACTGATCGATAGAAAATTCTATCGAGAACGTTCACGTGTCTCGATGTCAGCGTATACTTTTGAAAGCATTTATTTCATCCCACAGTGATCCAAATTATTGAATTCACATTTATTCAAAGTGAGTAGATTATTTTGAGCAATAAATCAAAATGTGAATTACGCCCAATAAAACGATTTTTTTGTTGGCATTGAAAGAATCGATTTCATTCAGACTAACTAAAGTTGTTTGGTGTAAATAAATCAAATCTATAGACAGCATGACCAAAGATTTATTATAAATAATTGATATTTTTCATTCGTCGAGTTGTTTATAGTTGAGACCAATTCAAAAGCGACTGACGGCGAAAACGTAATCATTTTTTCACTGTGCAAATCGAAATAGTCGGGTTGAAGTAATCGAATTTTTTCATTTCAATTTTTCAATACAATTTTGCTTCGCTGTATGAATGAGTCAAGTTTTATTTTATTATTTCTTGATACATGGAAAGTGAAGAAAAATTGATTTTTTAAGAGACGCATACTTACAGAGATGAACATGAAAAATCGGGCACTATCGTTATTACTCAACTTTGAAAGCAAATGAAAATCTGAGTCATTACATAATAACTCCAGACGCCACTTTTGACTATTAATCTTTCTATCTAATCTTCGTTCACTCTAATCTATCAGCCTAGAAGTGCATTCTGCTGCTCCTTCTGGAAAAATTTCTTCTTTCACAATCTCTTTATCAGTCAGCTCAGTTCGTTCTACGAGAACTTATGAAACTGTTATACTTGAGACTTTATCATTGTTGCTAGATTCAGCTGATTAATTATTTTCTTCTATTTACTGAAATTTTCATATACCAATATGACAATATGAATTTCAGATAAATCTCTTAACTTCAGAAACTGTTGGAATAACATTCGAAAGAAAAAAAAAAAACAACCAGCGGCATTTTTAAAACGTGTTATACGCTGGAATAAATCAAATGAATGAATAATCAAATTAGTATTTTAATAGAACGTAAAACCCAGACAAGTATCACTGCTTCATTTGTATAAAGTATCAATTTGCATCAAGTATCAAGAAAAATTTGGCTACTCTCGATAGAAATGTGTCGAGTATCGACCATTTTTTTCGATCCTCCAATATTTTTGTATCGGGTATTTCTTTAGTAGCGCCATACAAACGTATCTAAATATAGATATTTTTCCTAAAATGTCACGTCAGGACAGTGTCTCTATTGTTGCTGTTTATTGATTATTGTTTATTGTTATTCAAGTCGTATCAGGAAGAAAATTTCGTACGTCAAGAAGTGTCCAAGTAGGAAAAATAAGAAAAGAAAAATTTCACTAAATAAGAAGACGTTTGGGGCATAGTAGAAAAGTGCAATGAGCCGCATTAAGAAGGCAAGAGAGGGGCTAAAGAGAGAATGAAAAGAAGCAAGTTCTATTTGGCTTTAATAAGTCCCTAGGACGGCAAGTTAGTACCTAATAACTTAAAATCTAAAATTCATTAAACAGACACTCGACACGGCTGTTGGCATTCCGTCGTGTTCTTAGCCTCATAAAGAAACTGTGACACCGACGACGAGGACGAAAACGAGGATGTTCGGCTCATCCCCCGTGTGTCGTTATAGGAACTCTGAAATATCAAGTCCCACGGACGATATAGATCCTAGGGACGTTACACAGCAACGAAGATCTTCCTTTATGATGAAATCTGGCTCGGTAGAACGAAAGTTTTTTCACGTTACCAAAAGCCGAGGAAACTCAAAAATTTATATATGATTTTCAGGAAAATCCTCCGAAACTTGAAATAATTAGTGAATTAATTGGGTCACAGGCTTCGAAGTTTATGTGTAAATAACATAACGTATAATACTCTACCTGAAAATTTGAATGTACATTTTTCGACCATAATTTCACTTTTTATGGAACAGAAATCTTCATTACGGCGTTTACTTCTTTATGACCAGTAGATCAGTTCAATTAGTGTGAATGGAGTATAATACGATGGGAAGTAAACGAACGTTACTGTAAAATATGTCTCAGGAAAATGTGTTGAGAAAAAAAAAACAATATGTTACTTTTTCAGTGACTTGGATGGTTTCTGATGTATTTTTTTTTATTATTATTTACAGTGGACCTCTTTCAAATGCTCGAGTTCAACGTCACAGCGTCCTTTCCAGCAGCATCTTTCTTCACAGTAATCCTTGCTCTTGTTGGTAAGTTATACTAAAGTTTGCAATTTTTACAGTCTTTGTATTGCTCGTGTAACTGTGTTATCGATCTATGTGAAAAATCGTCATGCAGAAAAACAGTCGGGTTGATAAGAGTTATATTTTCCGCTTATCATGCACGTGAAAAAAAAAAAAGTATCCTATTCACGCCTTTCTTTTGTTCGATTACATATTAGCTTCTGCCCGCGATTTCATCTGCGTAGAATTAGCGACACAGGTAGCTTATTTTTTATCCCAGTTGTTTTTTTTTTCATATCACATCCATCCTCAAACTTTTCATGCCCTTGAGCGAAGATTTTCGTGATAAAAATTGAGCTATGTCCTTCCCCGAGACTCGAGCTATCTCCATACCAAATTTAATCTCAATCGGTTTACCCGTTTTGCTGCCATACACCGTTTTGTGAGGCGCAGAAAATGCTGCACCATTTATTTATTCTTTCGTCCCTTGCTTGCTCCACTGTTTACGTTTTCTCTTTCATTCTATACTCCCTTTTTCTTTCGACACCTGTTGGGTAGTCTGGTATGTGACTAGAACCACTAGTTGATCCCGGAAGGAAGAAGACACTGTAGAAGAAGTGGCAAACTTCCGGTTTTCCACTCTATGGCAACAGCCAACCCCGCCAAGTTTCTTTCACACCTCGCGGGTCTACTATTCGTTGTATGCCAACAATTTTTATATCGTTATGATGCCCCCTCGGTAGCTTGAAAATCAAATGTTACGTCTGTTTTGTACACTTTACTTTGAGGTCATGGGAATCACGCGATTTATGGAATATAGGAACGAACTCAGGGTTGAGAAGCTCGGAAACTCTGTGTATGAGGAAACTTGGTATACGCTGATTAATAGTTTCCGCCTCCGGTGAAGCCCATCCTGCACACTTTTCACTTATTTTTATGCCCCGTTTCTCTCTGGTAACATGAATAGAATGCGGTATTTGTATCGTTATGTATAATCGTTCAATTTAGAAGGAATGACTTTCTGATGCAGAAAAAAAAATAATAATTTGACAATTGTTGAATTTCAAGTGAGCTACAATTTTTTTCAAATATTCAATTACTTTGTACACCTTTTTTTAAATTAAAACGACTGGCCAATGATCATGATTTTGTAAGCTTGCAACAGATTGTAAAATCTCCAAGTATTTTGTTTCGTATTTTTCTGATAACGAATCTTCAACTTTAAGATATTTTTCAAGTCCATGTCGGCGAGTGATACAGTCTCACCCTGTATATTATCGCAGGCTTATGGTGTGTTTGATCGAGGCAGAACATGTTTTGTATTCATAGTTGGCATTTTAGCCAACAAAATTATTATCTCTATCAATTTGGTTGAGCGAGCAGCGATCGAGCCGTACTCGAGGCACACATAGTTTCGTGCGTTACGCGGGAAATTCGTGATGCCCGACAGCCCGTAAAGTCTATGCAGCTTGCGAGCTAGGGGCGAAGTTCTCATTCGAGCGAATATGCAACGAAACCCTTGACATGACCACCGCAAAATAACTGTGTGTACCTCCACTGATGTAACGTACTTTCCGCGGGAATACCATATTGATGTTTGTCTCAAATAAACGATATTTGTATATATTGTTATTGTGACTTCTAATTTTACAAGCTCCAGATCAATTAATATCGGTTAAGATGAAAACGAATTAACAAACAAACGTTTTATTCTTATCATTTTTGAGATCGATTTTTTCCCTTCGATAAATTCGTGCTCTTCTGATTTATTTAAATTTGTAAAAGTTTCTTCATCTAAACAAGCTCGAATTATGCTGCTAATAATATATATTTTTTTTCACGTGGTATTGCCATCAAACTTTGAAAAAAATATACAAAGTTTCACAACTTTCTTGAATCGTGTTGGTAGAAACTTTGGTGAATTTTTTTTTTCCTGGCGCAGATAACATTTATTTGTGGGGAGAAAAAAGCAATGTTGCCTAGAAATTGCACGCGATATGAGCCATTAAGCATGTTGAATTCGAAATCGAGCTTTTTAATCGTCGTGGAATTTTTACACCACCTCTTGTATACTTCCGTTCGTAAAAAAAAATCTCTGGAAAGGTTAAGAAACACGTTATAACGACGACGTTTAGTTTTTCGTTGATTTTTTTATATTACTTGGAGGTTCGTGGAAAATTGTATCTTTCAAAATGATAAATTTGATTACGTGCCTCGTTTAAAAAAAATTATCAAATTCTTATCGTATATATTTTCGTGAAAAAAAGTGTAAATCACTTTTCATTGGACCAACACTAAAATTAGGTCAGTGATGTGCAATTTTTAGCAAATATATATATTTTTTTGTTATGTAGATACGATAGACGAAGTGTCAATCGGAATCTTGTCGGGATAAATTTTAGCTAAAATAAATTTGAAGAAAATAAAGTATGATAACGAATTATCGTTGATGGATTAAAACCTTCGCAACTGGGAAGAGAATAGCACTGATTTGAACTTTTCACGGCAGCGTTTTTGTCATAACTAGGGCAAGAAATTCGTTGGTCTAGGACTTCTTGAATAATAAAAATAGAAAATAAAAATAAAATATAGTTGATTGTTCAATTTCTATATTGCAACAGCTTTCGTTAAAAGCGGCTCTTCAACTTTCGATCAAAACCAGATCACGTAAATGAGTAACACTTCATTGAGCTGATACAACGATTAAAATCTCGCTCTCGTGGGTAGAAGCCCTTAATAGGATTGTTGATTCTAAACACTACGTTGATGATAGGAAATATCCTTTTTCATACCAACTGATAATAGTTTTGTAAAACTTGTGGTTAAAAAATATTTTAACACCTCTTGCAGTAACGTTTTCGTTGGTTCCAAAGTCCCGATTATTCTTCAATGATTTATGTCGGAATAACTTTTGGAGCTGATCATTTTCACAATAACGATGAATCGTCAGGCCTGAAAAAGGGTGTTAACTGAATCGTTGAGACCTCGTATTTTCTGGTTGATTATAATAGAAGATAAAACGGCGGATAATGCACCCGTTTAAATGCATACTAGTTGGGTAACGTTCGCTCATGTTGGCTAAGCCGAGGGACTTTCAGGGAGACTTGGTGGTGTGTCAGTGACTGGCAAAAGTGCGATTAAATTTTCATCTGCGTTTTTTCTTCTTGAACCACTCAAACGGTCTCGCATTATTACTAAGACGTTTCGATAGGTTTTCATAGCAAACCATTATCTCGCTCCCCTATAATTCCTACAACATTTTCAAATTGCTTCGTAAAATCGTGCCAATTTATTCATTCCAGTCACGCTGCTCTCGAAAGACGCCAATTGTTGTGTTGCAGCTTAATTTTTTTTTTTCAGACAAACGTCATGAAGCAGAATAATCTTTTGGTTTTCAGAGCATTCTCAGCTTAAGCTGTTATTGCTTGCACGATTTTTTAGTTCTTTTTTTAAATTGAAACTTTCGCTATAATTAGAAAAGGATGTCAAGTCTGGTTACAAAAACGTCGGAGTAAAGTCTACGCGAACTTTATTTTATGGTATTTCACGGTTCTTTCTCATGTTTCTCAAACATTTATCAAAGTGATATCAGATAACAATTTGTCGAACATTTGAAAGTATTCGATAAATAAGGGTAAAACACTTTGAGAGATTATCAAAGTTGCGGTAAAGTAACAAAGATTATATAAAATACTAGGAAATAGAATGAAACAGGATAAGATGGACTTCAAACTTATTGAAATGAAGAAAACGAAACAATAAAAAGCCCAGAGATATATTAATTAATGTGCAAAATAATAGTTTATCATTAAATAATGGAATACACATATAGACATACAGTAAGAACCAACGTAAGGTCAAGTGAAGGTTATATGCAAGGAATTCAATAAAATTGAAATATTATTTGAATCAAATAACGTGATTTATGTTCCTATTTATTATGATTATTATTTATTCGAGATTTATTATTATTATTATTATTATTATCTCTTCGAGACAGATAACGACTGACATCATTTGACCATGTAGATTTGCTGGTGAGGTTATACAATTTTGGGTCATTGACCTGCCGGATTTATTATCTTTCGTTATCTTTATATATCGCCAGAAAATGCCGTCAGTCTAGTCCCCAAAGCAAAATCTGGAGACCGATGAAATCTGGAGATGGATTGGATCGATTATAATTAACTACCTTTTTATCGTCACAAAAAAATAATGCGAATAAGATTCGATACGCTCCATCTGTTGTTTTTTTTTCTTTCCCATGCATTTAAAGTTCTGATAAAGATAAATTTATTTATTTCATAACAGACTAACAAAAATCATCAATTGCCGATTTGAACTCAAGATTACAAGATATAATTCAATCAAACGTCAAAAAAATGTTTAGTACGTTTTTCTGCAAAGAATTATGCTTTCGAATACATCACAATTTTATTAATCGTTTCGAGATTTCATTACTCTTACGCATCCTTTTCGTTAAAAAAATAATAATCATTTTGACAAAATATGGCAAAAATATTTCTTTTGGTCTAACTTTGATTTGGCTCCCCATATCTTCGAAAGCAATAAGCGTAGGGATTGTTTTTTTCTTTAAAATTTCAATGAAAAATGAAAAAGTTATTCATGGCTTTGTCATGTTTTGTGACAGTTCTGGAGATATCGTAGATGACGTTAAAAACTTGTAGTTTTTCATGTTTATCCTTCATTTAAGGTCAATTTTTAATTCACCATATCTCGAAATCTGATCAATGTAGAAAATGAACGTTTTTTTTTTGTCTTCGTAATTTTACAGATTTCGTTAATTTAATTTCTTGATATTTTCTGAGGTGGCGTTTAAAACATAGAAAAATGTACGTATTTGCGATTTTATTAACGTGTTCCCCTCTGAGTTCAAGGTCACTGAGTCGAATACTTGAAATCCAACTGAAAATGAGTCCATACACCCAATGATTCGCATGGTATAAATGAATAGTTTATTCTGTCGATCTTTTGGCTCTCTGGATCGGCCTATGTTTGCGTTTATTTAATTTGTTTTTTTTTTTTTTTTAGATATATATGAAAGCCAAATTGAGTAAACATATTTAAATTAAAGATGGCTAACGTTTCAGAGCTCGTTCTGTACGGAAACTAATTACTCTTTGGCGCACCCTTAGCTCCGAGCTCATTCATTTACATTGGCAGACAGAATAATGCACACGTGTTTGAGTTCTGTACGAGTTCATGTTTCTATCTGTGAAACTAGTGCACATGTGTGCTACGCCCTCTGGAAATGAAAAAAAAAAAAAAAATGTCAGTACTCTTGGCAACGAACAAAGAAGTCATGTGATTTGTAACTTTTAACGATTGAGGTTTTGTCGAACGTTGAGGCTGTTTTATTTTGCAAATTCCGCCCATAGTTATAAATTGGATTCTTACACTGAAAAACGACTATGCAAGTTTCGGTGATTTTTTATAATTCGATGTAAGAACAAAGCATAACCACATCTACTTTTTTTCTGTGAATAAAAATAATAGTCTTCATGACGACAATTTACGTGATTCATTTAAATTTACAATTTCGATTTACTTTGAGTTGAAAACTTGAATTTAATGAGTTTTTATACTTTTTTCAATAATCGAATTTTATCGTTATGCATAAATTCTATAGTCAAGTTGAAAGATTCATCAAAATATACCGAAAGACAATTCGCTGATGAAATCAACTCAAAAAGTTGAAAACAATGTCGTCTTTGTATAGCTTGTAATGATGATTATGGGTGCTGTAAAAATTTGAAAAAATTGTGTTCTCCAGCTCATGATATACACAACATATGTGCTAAGTTTTAGATTTTTTCGAACAATTTTAGCCGTAGGAGAAATGGTTGAGTAACAGTGTGACGAAATACATGTATTTTTGGAAAAAATTCAATTCAAACCCTCAAGAACACAGTTTAGAATTTTCCGCGAGCTTTAAAACTTGACAGACATTATTTTGTATACACTTTGGTCACTTTACACTTTATACGTCTTTATAAAGGGACTTGTAATCCAAATTGCGACCAATTATATATGTAATTGCAGGCATCGTATGTTTTATGACAGGGACAGGGAGCCAGTGTAATTAGTTTTTGTATTGAGAGAAAATTTCTTAATTTATAGTGTCGTGCTCGTTCATATTATTTTATTGTGAATTGTTTTTTTTTCTCTCTCTCGAAAATCGATGTAAAAGTGAACCATCGAAAGGAAGTTGGCTGTAATTCTTTGGATTAGAGTTTCAGCCCATCGTTTATTTTGATTAGCGATACAGTTGAACTGTAGCAATTCACACTCACGTACCGGTCCGACGGGTGCGCCCTACTGCAGTACGTTCGGTCTTTGTTTTTTTTTCGTTTTGTTTTGTTTCGTTTTTTTTTTTAATCCCTCCTTTTCCCTACCCTCTTTTTATTATTCCTTTTTTCGAGTCCCTCGTGATTTGCTACAGTCGTTACAATTCATTAGTAGAGCACGCTGGAACAACACGTGACAGCATTGAATGTATCACGGGTAGAATCGTATGCGGTCGAGGCGGCACTTTATCTTGCAATACAATTCCGTCAGCACATATTCATTTATCTCACATAGATGCAATTCATTTTATAAATGAATGTAATTTTTAAGTGACTCACTGGTTTGTGATACTTTATTTATTTTATTTCTTCACGTTCGCTTTCTTTTTGTCATTTGGGCATCTTGTAAATTAAATTATACTTACAAACATCAGGGAAAAGTTGACAGGAATTTCGATACCTCGATTGTAACTCATGACTTTTTATTTGTTTGATACTTTATTTGAAACTTACATTCACCACAAAAGCATTTTCACGTGCAAATTGATGCAGTGTTTGTTGTTTGCTTTTTGCATTTATCTCGCATCACTCGACTAATTGATTTACGATTCGTTACTAAAATTCGTTTATAATAATCGCTCATAATATTGCTGCATGCTCGTTACATTGGTGCTCTATGGTTAACGAATACCGTGTCGGTAATCCAACGTTGCCATTGTAAAGAGGAAACTACTCGAAACCGGTTGTTATCGAGCATAACCAGCATAATGGTCTGTGCCGGTATTAAATTTCGATGAGACAAATTTGGGGGTTATCACCATACGATGTTTCGTGGAACAAGACCCGGAATGGTGAATCGATTAGATCATGTGTACGCTATTCGATTAAACGCTAGAGTACCTGCGGATTCACTCTCGATCGAGTGAAAAATATTGATGATACCATCTGTGTGAGTTTCTGCCGCGTTAGTTGGTCGCTTTTCGGGAATTCATTGCTACTAGAAATTACGTTTCCCCGCTGTAGGATTATGGCCGATTAATGATAAGCTCCCAATACACAAATATTCAAACTTGACTGATTTTCGAATAGGTGAATTCGAGTTGTACATAAAATGTATGCACTTTTTTTTTTTTCTTCGATTTAGTATATAAATTTGGAGTTGTTTCATTCGTCGATGAAACTTTGGCTCAAGTATAAGGGGGAATATGTTTCAGGAATGGAGGCAATCATGGCGGAATTTTTCAACGATGGAACTACAGCCTTCTATGTCATTCTTATAGTCTGGGTAGCCGACCAATATGACGTTATCTGCTGCCACACAGACATCACGAAGAGGCATTGGCTCAGGTAAGATTGAATTTTCAACTATAATCGTTAACTGATTTTCCTATGACTCGGTTGTACCCTTCCCGATGGTTTTAGCTTGATCGTAACGGAGTCGATCCTTGAAAAATAACTATGTGCTATTCTCTGCATTTATTTTTCGCATATGTATAAATGTTTTTAATGCTGAGAGTTCAAGTCGTCAATACCCAAGTCGTGGCTTTGGAAGTCACTGAAAATAAACTCATTATCCTACTCTGTTAGTCATTGAGTTGAATGATGGCGTTTATTTCGTGGATATACGTCCGAAAGGCATGAAAGCATCGAATTTGGACACTTTGAAATTTGGAATTTTGCCATTTACCCTGCACCTTATTACCTTTATTGTGGGACTTGCAATTAGCTCAATGAATCTTTGACAAGCAATTGGCAGCGATTTCGCAGCCTGTACTCTGCGCTGAAATCAGTTCTAGATTGCAAGTCGCTAGTACAAATAGTGCGATTGAAATATCAAATGTTAACAGAATACTAGAATTCTGAGCGGACATTCATCAGGGATTTTATTACAGATTTCAAATAATTTTTGTATGATGTTCTGGAATTTGCTAAGTTACTGCAGATCTTCATATATAGATGTTTGACTTAAACTTTGTTGCAACGCACTGTTTAATGGATCAATGTAAATCCACACTTGCTGACTCGTTGATATTTTGAGTTTGTAAAGCCGTGGTTCGATCAATACGACCTTCTCCACGCAGTGTTTAATGCGTTGGAAGAAACAAGAAATTGAAGGGGCAGTGGAGGACAATCAAACTGATCTACTGGGTAATGAGTTGTGGATGAAGGGATGAATTGAGGGAAAGGGGATAAGAGCATTGTTAATAGTGAAGTGGTTTGACGGTCAGAAACCTGGGAAAGACGGGTGATGCGCAGGGATTCTATGACCGTCAGCTGTCCTTTTAAATGTACGGACTCTTAAAGCGTTTTAGTTCGTGATGTTACCACACTCGCGGTAGATATGGTACAAATTCCTCGTTGAATCACTCGGAACATACCTAAGATTCGTTACTCGAAAAGGATCGTCTTGAAGGTCCATTTCGTCCATCAAGGCTCATTTGGTTTTCATTCGACTCGTGAATCGTCATTTTTGTTTGTGGACACGATGCTGTCTTGCTATAAGTTGTCGTGCTACTCAACTATCAATAATAACAGAAGTTGCATTCATTTTTTTTCACAGTTTTTTTTACTGAATTTCTTAAGTTTATGCTATTATGATACTATGAAATTATCTTTTTCCCTCTGATAAATGGAATGAGTATCTTGTTACCGGAGAATCAATCCTCTCCACCTCTTAGAATTCTAACGTAGTCAGAACGGGTGATTGGGCAGCTCGTCCTGACACAATCAACAAACACGTGTTCTCGTGGCATCCTCCAATATTGTTAGAAGTGGACGTGAGACAACGCCACTAGAATTAGGATTAAACCATCCTTGGGGCTTACATCGTACTATTGTCCAACAATTGGTATGCTACGACTAAAGTCTGTTATGGCAAAGGTGGTAAGACCCAAGATTATGATAACTCAAAGGCTTTAGACATTCAGTGGTTGTCATGGTAGTAGATACGGCTACTCTTCATCATCCTTTCAAATAACATTGCAGTCTCAATTACATTTATGATTAGTGCAGTAATGATGAATTTAGCAAAAGACTCATTGATGTTTTGTCTTTTAAAACAATTAAATCTTGAGCTCTATGTCTAAATAAGTTGAAGAGTTTTTATTGTTACGTTTACTCTCAAACTGAAGAGGGAAGCAGGTCCTTACTTCTTACGGTATAAGCAGTTTCACGAAAAAAAGATTTATTCGAAAACTTAATGCTGTGCTAAGAATATGTCGAAAAATGTTTTATTTTCAGGGGTAATGCAGATTTAAGGTTTTTGACGTTTCCATTTGGCTTATCCATTTGTATGTCAGGCAGTTCTTCAGATAGCGATGGTTTTCGATCGCCCCATAATGTTGATACTGTAATTTTCCTACGAGCAGCCACTCCCGTTAACCTCTAGCAAACTTCAGCCTCGCCATATCCCTCGTTTGAAATAACACCCCCTACTGGGCGGCCAGAGGGTTGTGTTATGGTGGTCGCGTGTGTTATTTATATAATTGTTCAATAGCCTCAATTAGGGACCTTATTCACTCATAATCATTCATCCTGTCCCCATGGAAGCACCCAGCGCTCTCTCCGTTATTTGCGGACAAAACCGGTTGATTGTAAGAGCGTACTTCAGTTCGCCACTCAGTTAACGCATATATGACTTTTCACGTGTGATGTACCACAAATGCGTGCTTGGACTCATTTGTAATAAAACTGAAACTTTTCCATTTTCTTGTTTCTTTCGTGCCATGGGTGACATAGAAAAATAAAATTGACTGATACGACTGCTTACTTCACGAGGTGCATTCTCTCGATATGTTTTCGAAATTTAATTAAATCTACAATATCTCGAATATTTCATGTACGCACTTTGATCTTAGAACGGTAAGACCGAAGCTTGGAAGGACCGATTTTCACCGAGAACCGAATTAGGGACTGAAGTAATTAATTTTAGCTCGTCGTATGTGACAATAGCACTGAGCGAGCAATTGCAGTTGACGCGAGCAAGCAGCATGGCTTTAAACTGAATTGTGCACATTCACGTGTTTCCGGATGCTAAACTTCTTATGTACGTCTTCTAACACACGCATTAACTTGTTAATGTGGAGAAGTTGAATTTACTTGAACGTGCACCTACAAGGATGTAAAGTTTACTCTGTTGTTGATGAACTCGAGTTTATAACTAGTGTTGAGAGAAATTGAAGCCGAAGGGATACAATAGAAATAAAAAATTCAAGGCTAGGTGGAGTTTTTTTTTTCTCGACGCAATGAGAAAGTCGTACCGCGAACGAAACAGCAGTATTTATTTCCTCTTCTTATTCATTCTACAATATGTTTCAATATTGCTATCAGATTTCGTTGGTGGAAATGATGCACACATTGCTAGCTAAACGTCACGAACGTGTCAACGTTTCTGACCGTCATTAAACGTTAGAAACGTTAACACGTTCCTGACGTTTAATGACGGTCCTGAATGATTGAGTTCAAGAATCTATCGTCAAATATTAATGGTGTTATTTTGTCCAGTCCTACTAGCTTTTCCCCAGTTTCATTTGTCTTCTCCGTTCCTCTGTGAGTGAACATATATAAATATTGGGATACAGTCGAGGGTGGCAGCCACAGGTCACGTCGAGGATAAGAGGTTCTAGCATAATTCGAGTCGATTCCGTTCAGTCAGGGGAGAGTTCCGATACTATCACGTTTTAATCACGGCATCCACGTTTGTCAGTACCATGGGAGTTATTCCGGACGGGAGCCGTCACCGAGGCGCCAGGCAACCTCTCAGCAGGGACACTGTTTACGCGTAGGATCCTTGTCTATATGGGTAAACGTATTGCTCCTGATATACTCTCGGGCGCCATTCACCCAAACGGCTACAACGACATCATTTTCTGCACCTTCTCCGATTTATACTTATCGAACGCCATGGATCGGGCGCGTCATAACATATGTGATAATGGAGATGTAGAATCCACGTTGGTCTACGAAGAACCTACAATTTCTAATTTAGCTGTACATTCTAGACAATCAACGAAACCATATCACCGAAGCAGATTATCGTTCCACTATTCGAAATACCTGCATAGTCCAATGGCTGGTTTTGATGCGGAATTGTGACAGCGCTTTCTTATGGGAGCTTGGTTAGCTTTTTGGAAGATTGGTTGTTGAAGACTAAATTTTGCTATTTGATTGTTCGATGTTGTTTCATATCCTCGTAAATCTTGAGGATTTCAATATTTTTCGTTAACGTTTGACTGTCATTAGACTTGTCGATGATGGTGTTCTTTTTAGAACTACGGAGTCATCAGCATGTTCTGCGTCCAAGACACGCTTGAGGTGTGGACTTGTTGGACAAGGTAACGGTAATATTTCTCGATCTTTATTCGAGACAGTGTCAATGTTAACACAGACACGAATAATGGTATTGTTGGGAACCGTTATGCGGACAGCGCTGAAATTAGTCTCTAAAGAATAATTAGGGAGGTCTATTAATCGTGGCGAACATTGTGACGGAAAACATCGTAGAATACTAAACGCAGTGATGGTGCACGTTATATTATGTACCCTCCGGTCGACGTGGAAAAGGTCTTCTCTCGTCTCGGCGATTCGCCTTCAATTCTGTGTTGAGTAAAGAGTCGCGGTGAAAGTTGACAGTCTGTCCTCGGCACGAAAGCCATTATCTCGTCGACGCATGCTTATTTTTCCTCATTCTTTTAGCACCCACTGTCGTAACGTCAGTTTTCGAGACCGTACACAATTCTTGGTCCTTAACATCGTTTTCTTATCTCTCTTTCTTCCCCCATTGGTTCGGTTCTTATCCTTCCGTTTGGATCAATAATTGATATTCCGCTGCAAAATGAACAAATTAAAAAGAACCAAATTTACATTGTCACCACATTTAATTAATTTTTATTAACTTTCAACTGAAGCCTCATTAAAATTTGCCAAAATTTCTTGATTGATAGTAAACCGTTTATTTATGTCACATGGACCTTCGTTACCCCGTTACGATCTTATCAATTGAAAACGATGGTGACGATGATGATAAGCGTTGTTTTAACTCTGATTTATTTTCTTCGAACACAGTTTTCCATTTCTTCGTTTAATCGTAAGCTTCATTAAAACAGAATAGCAAGACAAAAGCTTTGGGCTGCGAATTGACACTCCATCGGATACTATCAAATAGTAGTCCGTAACAACGGTCGGCGCCGTTGGCTAGTCATAAGGGATAAAAAGGGACGAGGCGACGCGCCATTCGCTGTCATGTCCAGACGGGTACCACGGCTTTATTTGCATAGTAATGGCGCCGTCGCTTCCACTTATAAATTCCGAAGTTCAATGAGGGCTGTACGATGGCCTCGGTTCCTGAAAATATAATACTCTTTACGCTTTCATTTTCTGAACGGAAAACTTTGTATCACATACAATGCAACCCGATAAAACCAGTAGATCTTGAAAAAGACAAAGCTTCATAACGTTTTACAGTTCGTAAGACATTGCGCAGATGATAGTTCGTTATTTGGTAACTTACAGATGTATCTATCAGTCGTCGTTACGTTGTGTTAAAACAATAGATTTCGCTGCCGGAAGTTATATTTGTCCTTAACATTAGAGTAAAACTCGTTTTTCGTTACCACAAATATTATAAGTCGAGCTAATACTGACCATGATGAGCATAAGTTTTTTTATTAACGCGAGGACAGAGTTACCAATTATAATTTTAGCCGAACAGAAATTTCACTGGTAAACAGTCAAGCTCTCGGTACCGCCTTGTTTTCAATATTAAGATGAGGCTGAACGCCGACTATATTGGCTAGAGAGAGGCACAGATGATATCATTGGAAGCGGAGAAGACGGAGAGAAATAGAGACTATCTTTAGCCTTGCCTTAAGGATCAAGAGGAAGGAATAATCCCCTCTAGCAATAGCGAACACAGCTTCTTGTATCTTGGAAAATGAACACTCTTCGTCGCTTGACGTAGAACTGCAGGTTGCTTTCTACTTGCAAACCCCAACCTCAACCCTTGAGAAGCTAACGGTTTTAGAGGATGCACGCTTTAAGACCCAGAAGCTATTTATAAATACAGGGTTATTATTCTTGCGCTTTAAATTATTATTATAATATCAATACATTTTTTTTTTTAATCTTTAATTAACACGAACATCCGTTTTTTATCATTTTGTTGTTACAAATCCATTCATGATCAGGCAAATTGATGGTACACTGTTGGAAAAGGGTTACTTTTCATTTGTTTACTGCCTAAAGACCGCGCTAAACTCATAGTCATTGTTTTATCGTGCATTCACATTGTGATGTTTTAATGTCGCAGTGTGCATACCCATCCCTACCCCCTTCGAAGCTTAACCCTTTCAATGACAGGACAAATTGGGTCACCCAAAAAGGCGCGAGGTTTGAAAATTGAAAAAAGTATTTTTATTTCGGTATATCGAATCGTTCCATAGCCCAGATTACGGATTCAATCACTTTTGAACCATCACATATTCGATTTTTAAACGAAATTACAAATATATGTCAACTAAAAAATCAACGTATAGAACGACTTTTGAAAACAAAAGAAGAAACTTAGTAAATTGGTGAAAGGTGATTTGTTTATATGATTTCGACTATCATCAGTTATTTCATAAGGTAAAGATATTGAATAACTAAAAAAATTACGAGGTACCATTTGCAGACGATAATAGGTAATTTTATAGACAAATTTATCGATTCGTTGAAAAAAAATTACGTTAAAACAGAATTACGAAATCCCCTAATGTCATTACTATCAAATATCGTATTGTGTCGAGAGTTAAACTGAAGAAACTAGTAACATGCTCGATGAACTGTTGAATAAAAAGTCACGAAACTTGCGACTCGACAGAACCCTTATCTCGCTTGATTTCCCCCTGTCGGAGCGATGAGGCGTGATTCCTCGTAATTGGTGAGATCCATCGCATTTACCATTCAAAAGAGGAGGAGTTACAGGTGCACTCTCTAAAGCAGCTGTTATCCTCTCACCCAAACGCCTCAAGTCACAAGAGGAGCTCCAACTCGGAGCAATCTATTTCAGGAAGCTGCATTTACGAATGACTCGGATTGATCTAAAAACCAAAATGTTTTACGTGTTCGGGTTTGTACATGAATTAGATGTGGCGGAAACGAAAGTTTCTATCAATGTCACAGCTCATTTGACGAGCGTTTCTTTTTCGTTTTATTTTACAAATTGTTTTTATTTCTTATTGACGATGCAATATTTTTCGCAATATTGGATTACTTGTTCCATTCCGTAAGGCTTTGCGCAAAGCAAAACTTTGTTTTTTTGTCATATACAAGAGGAATAGTGCTAAACAAGCAGATTATTAACGTATGAACTAACGAAGTATTGGGTTCGAGGCCGATGATGAAATAAGAGGACCACATTGGTATTGAAGAGAGAAAATGAACGACCAAATAATGGGTAAAGGCCTGGAGACGAGGTGGTAGAAACGCTATAAGCGCACCGAGAAGCCAGCCCTTGCCTGGTTCAGCTCAGCTTGAGCTGGGCTTACGCGGCTCGCGGGGGATGAAGGTGCGACGACTATACCTAGCGGGCTTGTTGTTTGCACCAGTGCCTAATTAGCACAGTGGTGTTGCAACGAGCTACGAGAATGCTCCTACTCAGCAGTATCCCGTTCAGAAACTGTTTCCGTCTTGTTTTTCCATGAGCTCGAAGCTCTTACGAGATTGTTCAATGAGAGAGTCATATTATGGAATAATACTATAAAGCTAAAAAGAGGCACAAGGTAGTGTACATGAAAGAAAAAAAAAAGTAAAAATTCGTACATCATACCCTCAAAGGTTCTATAGTCCATGGAGCTTACTGAATGAAATATTTCAAAAAGAGGCTTCAAAAGTTTTGTCATACTCCACGAAAATTGTCTTTTTTTGTCTTTGGTTCCATTTTATCTTATAAATTAGCCCCGCAGTTCGATTACAACCGAATTAGAAAAAAAATCCTGAAAAGCCTGTGGTTGTTGATGCTTCATTCAAATCGGTATTTTGTCCTGTCGAACAATCGATTTGTATACGATTCGTCATACAATGTGTTCTGTTATTAATATGAACGAAAGATAAACTTCTTATAATGATAAAAATAACGTATGGAGTACTCGACCTCTCATTGATTGATCTTTTTTTTTTTTTCTTCACAATAGAAACACCATTTAAGAAGAATTTAATAGCAACCATCGAGAAAAGATCTTAGAACAGGCGATAATTCGACAATTTGGCCTTCGGACGTTATCAGGTCATTGGCAACACTTCACTATCAATTTTACTCTCTTATTTTCGCCACATATGAATTCTCTAACACAGATTAGACTAATTAAGTTTAGGTAGCGATATTTCGAAGAACTTCTGACTGCAATATCCCTTTCGTCAAGTTCCGGTGTGATGGTATTAGTGGTAGTCACGTTCTAGTGTCCGATTCATAAGTAATATTAACCAGATTGCAGACCGGTTATCCGAGAAGATTTCGAAGCTCCACCGATTACCTAAGCTTCTACTGATAATGTCAAAGGCTCGAATCTCGTTAGTCAGATCCACAAACCACGTTTGGATATCCGAACAGACGCACGAGGAACTCTCGTGAATTTTCAAATGAGTATCGACTCTCAAGGGACCACAAACGAGTTCTGGGATTGGCGTAAGCATCCTCTATGAGGACTCATGTATTTGCTTGTGGTTTTCCCTCCCATCGCAGTTCTGTTATTTCGGATGCGAAATAATATAAATATAAGATCTTTCATTGGGATTTACTTTACGAAAACTTATATTCTTTTGTTGAAGTTCTATATAGACATTGAATATCTTCATATCCGTGGCATCTGTACGTCTTTCACAGGCTCGTCATTTTTATAGCTTTTTTATACATTCTGAGATGAAATCCGCTTCGTATTTCAAGACCAATAATTAATATTTTTTATACGGGGCAACAGTAGGATGGTTACATATTTGTGACAATAAGAGGCGAAAAGAGAGTGACAGATAATTGAAGACATTGCGAAGAAATAACAACGAATGGGAAGAAGAAAAAAACTAGGAACTTCCTAAACTTACAGGCAGAAATGCGCTTATTCTTGGAGTTTTTCTTATCTTCAACGCCCGACTGCCCACGTGGGCTAAAAGCAAGGAGTTAGTTATGCGTCAGACAGCGATCAGCTAATTTTTACGATTCTTTTATGCAGAATGTTTGCAAAAACGACCAAAAATTGCTTTACCAAATTTTGGAATATTTGTTTTATCACCAGTGGACATGAATTTTAGCTACAGTTTGACACAATTGTGTCTTTGTTTATGTGTTTACAATGTTTACATGTTTTCGGCCACTTTTGTTATCAGTCATCAGGTCAATAGTGATATCTCACTGTCGCCTCCTTTTTGGGGGTAATATGAAATTGAAAAACCTTTGTTTTATCTGGGCTTTAGTTCACAAAAGTTGAGTTTAGGTCTAAAAAATTGAACGGAATGTGTGTTTGGATATTGCTGCGGACCCGATTCTGGTAAACATTTGATTGATTAAATTTTTATTTCCACGACTCTTCGGTTGGGAACGGAAAATCGAAGATCTTTTTTTTTCAAAATTTTCAAAAATTGGTATAAAACATTGTTTAACGTGCTCTGAAAGTGCCTGTAAAAATAACACTAGAGATATTAACGTCATTCATGAAAAAAAATAATTCACAATCGAAAGGTCGTTAGGTCACGCCTCCTGACCCCTCCTATCCACTCGATAGAAAGCTGGGGGGCAAAAAGGTCGTTCCCATTACGGCCCCTGGGATCTCTAGTCACCATCCCACTAGCTCGAGCCAGCGGAAAATGAAATATCATGGTGAACACAACATGAACCTGAAATAGAACAGGCACCAATGTCCACTAACGATACAAGCAGGGACATTGGTTTAAGCCAGCGGCGACATAAGATAGAGTGAAGAATAAATACGTACAGCAAGTTCACAGCCGTGAAATACGCTAGTGTAGAAGTTTCAGTAGGCAGACATATCACATAGATGCGACATTGCACGTCAAATCTGCCACCTTTCCTTATTACGTTTTTAATTCGCTTAGATTTTGTTTTCTCTCTTATTCCTTATCGTAAAATATTAACCTGTTTCTTTTTTCTTTGAAATTCTTATTTCAATGCATTCGTCAGATACGATTTCTGGCAAAGTCTGTCAATGTTTTCCCACAGAAATGATCAATTTTTTTTTCTCCAAAAACGCATAACTTACAAAAAAAATTAAGCAAACTAAGGCTCGTCTAGTTAGAAACGCCAAAAGAGACGACGAAATTTTGAAGGTCATCGTGGGTTGCAATTAGAATTTGCACATGTTCAGATTTCAGTATAGTTTGCAAAACACAGTATAAAATTGTCTATAATTTCCATACGCTATTGAAAACAATGTAGAAATGGTTAAATCGTAGTAAGTTCATGAATAACCTTATGCCAAATTTGTACTCCTTGTAGTGACGTTTAAAAATGGGTTCCATATACAGCTGCGGATGGATTATAGATATAGAAAAAAACCTATTACATCATAGGTTAAAACTTGAGGTATGTTGCTTTCTACTTATTCTTACGCGTTTGCGAGCCGCAGGCAGATATTTCTCCTGTCCCGATGACGTTACCCCAGCCGCACCCCTTCGCTTTCCAATATTTCGTCAATAATCATGACTTAACCCCTTGCCCTCGGTGCTGGTTGTTGTCTCTTCAATAAAAATGCAGGAATCCTGCTCTTCGTAAGCAAGATGGAGGATCGAAGAGTTTCTGATCGAATTACCAATTTATAGTTCGTAACCATTAATTTTTATAGTTATTTTTTGTTCCCCGAATTGCACATAAAAATCATTGTTTACTAATCTTTGGTTACATTAGACACAATATTTGATGATTATTTATATTGGTTTTTTTTTTCTCTTCTTTTCTGGGAAGGTTGCTCTGTTGCAATAAGATTTTAAGATTTCATGCGATTTATTATACATTCGAATACAATGGTGCGAATGGCAATGGACGGATTACCAGAAAAATTATTATCATGTACACCTGAAAATCCAGACGTGAGAAAGTGCAATCGTGAATCTACGCACTCGGATTCCGCAGTAGAACTACTGCGTGCTCAAGAATTGAATATCACTGCTTTGTCGACTTGTTTTATGCCATTTACCAGCCACAGACTCGAAGGATTAAATTCAATGGTAAGCGAATGGAAGTAGCTTATTCCATATGAGCTTTCTAGCTCGCCAGGATTACGAGATCACTCAGAGTACACAGAGGTCAAAAAGATGGCGCGTGTAAAAAGATCCGGAAGTCGGATCTTGGGATAAGTCGAGTCTATGTACGCGGAAATAATTTTCAATCCCGGGTTACATTCTCGAGCAACATTTCTCAACCACCATCCATTACTTTGTCCCGTTACTTTATTTTCCCCCGGAAGCATTAAAATAGATCGATTTAGATTCAATTTTCTTGTTTTTGATTCTTGAACGACAGAAAAATAAAACAGAACAAATTCGCCTCAATTCTTGGCAGTTGGTTGTTTATTTTGTACAAAATTTTTGGATTGTTTAAGGTCTGATAATATTTCCCATGATATACATTTTATTGTTTAGAATAATTCAGAAAATCGTGGACGAATTATTTCGATTATTCTAAATAGTAGAAAATTTCGTTTTGTATCGGAAATATTTAGAGACGAGATGATCCGACATTGTGATACATCGTGTTAGGAAATTTTTTCAGCTGCTTTTTAATTTGAATTTTTTGAATTTTAATGAAAAATTTTCTTATGGTAAGACTCCACGACGATCTCCATAAATTATTCTCCTTCGATTATTTTTCGATAGAGTTCAACAGCTCAATCTTTTTTAGCATATATTAGATACAGAGTCCTATATAATGTATATATTTTTTTGAATGATCGATTTTTTTCTTTCACGAACATATAATTTTGTTTATTTTCGAGAACAATATAATTTCTTGAAAATACTGGAACGTTAACAAACATTGACGAACATAAGAATTCTCAAGTATAGATAAAAGTAGTATTTATCAGGATAATGTTTCTTTATATCGTCGCATGGTACTTCTCGATAACCGAGCGATCTTCAATCAACATCTACGAGTGCTCGGTTCTCTAATATTTTCACAGCACTCGTAAAGCTTCACCGTCTGTATGCGAAGACTGTCCTGGTGTCCACCTCATCGTCCCTTTCTTTATTCTTTTGTTTCTTTCTTTTTCATTCTACTACGGTGTATTACTTTTTATTTATTTCTTTCATTCGCTTTACATTTCATGTATCCTCCAAGTTTCTGTTCCCTGCACTTGTCACAACTTCAAACTTTTTTTTCTTATCCTCATCGTACGATCATACGCGTATCCTATAACATGTTTTTCGCTTTTTATTATAACATATATTACATAAAATGGAAAATCATTTTGCCTGAATGAAAATCAATGATAAGTAAACCGGGGAATGAAACTGCCAGTAAAATATGTGTTATGATTACTTGATTTTTATAATATTTTATTAGATTTTTACAATGGTCGATTTTCTAGTTATATCCGAGATCGATTGGACTGTCAACTTTTTAACATGTTAGCAGCGACTTATAAATATGTTTATCAAAAATAATAGACAATAACTAATGATATAATATTATAAAAAAAAGACTTTTTTTTTTGTCATGGCTATTCCAGCGTTTGGCTTCACGCTTTTTACGTACGTTAATTTCATTAATTATAGTTTGTAGAATAAATAATGTATCTCGGTTTTTAGAGTACATTATTGAATGAATGATTAATTGACATGCAACACAAGTTTCATTATATTACAAATGGATAATACCCGTAGCGATCCAATCAAGGATTGCATTGCGCAATACTCCTACATTGTTAGTGGCTAATGTCGAAATCACGCCATTATTCATTACATTATTAATGGATATAAAATGGAAACAATTATTCATCACGGACAAAACGCATTTCAAATATTTAATTCATTTTTTTTTAAAATAATGCATTTAGTAGATTTATCCATTCATTAATTGGGTAATGTATACAATATTTTTTCGTATATCGAAGCATTGAGAGTCTGAGTAATTTTGATGATTTTCACTAACAATACCAATTATTTGATAATGGGCAATGTTTATTTTTATTTTATTTTTCATCGTTTCGAGGGTTATATTTCGTAGATGTTGTTGAGATGTTGATTACGGTTTTACTGTTACTACAATCGACTGCTGAAAGCCATGTGAAATGGCGACCGAGACGACCGACCATGACGGTGACAGAGATAGTTGTGTTAACGTTTTCAAGTTTTCTCTCAATCATTGGGTTTCTAGATGGAAAAAAAAGTCATCAACATCTGTGTTGAAGAAAAAACCGAGTAGACTTTTTTTATTGATAGGAGATATGACAGATACGGAATTTTTACCGGTTGAATTTTTTTCGCACACTGTCTCTACTGCCCTAATCAATAAATGACAAGCGTTTTATTCTTCCGTTTCAATCGTAAAAAAAATCGTAGAAAGACAAATCAATGTTTGTGAATTGCCATATAATGTCGAGCACTAACGTGATGATTTTAAGTCACTATTAAGGAGACACCACTCTCAGGTCTTTTTAAAAGTTGAACTCACTTTAAGTTGAACTTTAAGTAGCTCACCTTGACAGCCATTCAAGCTTCCTATTTGCTTAAGTTAATTGAACACGTGAATCTTGATTAATCAACTTGAGATTTGTCGTATGGATCTGTTTTGAGTTTTATTATTGAATGAAACAAAATGAAAATGACCTCGAAATCTCGAAAGCGTCTTTACCTCACAGCCACCATTTGAAGGGCCCCTCCAAACCGTACAACTTTTGTAGGAAATTTTTTCTCCAAAAGCTTGATAGGTTGAAAGTTGTTTCAGAAGCTTATAACTGTTGAGTTACCATGTATACGATAAATTTCAAACTTAAACGTAAAAAAATATAAATCTATCTTGTCGATAATAAAATTATCATAATAGTGAATTATTGATCGTTTCGAAACTTTTCGGATTGGTTAAGCTTTTTTTTTTTATTGAAGAAAGTTGAACAACATATATATAGTTTGCCAATTACTGTAATGTTTTTCTACGCTGAAAAAAAAAAAGTTGAAATGAAAAAGGCGCGAAGGGTGAATTGTTTGCGCTGGCTTTTCCATTGCCGTCGTCGTCTCCGTCTTCGTCGTCGTTCTCGTCGTCGTCTCGTCCACCACGCTTGTCCGTCGTTTGGTTCTGTTGTCTGGTTGGTCGATCCGTTCCTTGCCCAGCTTCAGTAATGTCCGCACTCCAAGTCCCGCGGGACGTCTCAGCCACCCCGTCGACCGGAGCTCAAATTGCTTTTATACCGTGGATTGATTGACAATATACTTACGTTAGGCAAGAGGGAAGTAGTAGAATTATGGAGACCCACTAGTACTGAAATCAATACCCACTGTGGCAATGCCTACTACTTTTCCGCCCTATTATTACACTAATACAACTGCACTTATATATTGATATATTGGATACATTATATAATACATGAGGCTCGTGTCAACACATTGATTTTCCTTTTATACTTCATTATTCGTTAAATATCTTTTGCTTGACCGCTTAACAATGTGCTAAAGATTTTCAAAAGTTTTCTTTCGATGTATACATTCATTTGATGAATTTATTAATAATTATGGAACAAGGACGATGTATGAATTATTTAACGTTACAAAGTCTCATGTAAACAAATATCCCCGTAGTGGACTCACGTTTTTGAAAAGTTACATTCTTAAATGTAAATGTTAATTCTTTAAAATGAAATGCTATTCGCCATTTAAGCTGATAACGTCTGAGCCAAGAATCCAGAAAAAAACTAATCTATTTTGTGTACTTCCGTTACTGTCGTCTAATAATTAATTAATTAATGCTGATTGAAACATCTCAGGCAGGAGTTTTTGGAGTGTAAAGTATTTTATCGATTCGGAAAGAAAGTCGAAACGTTGAATAAGTATCGTGCAATCTTTTGATATTTTCTTAACATTTTTTGAGGATTGAACAAAAAATTTCTGAATAATAAGACTTTTTCATTGAAATAATTAGTTGACTATTTAGATGCAGACGCAAAAATGACGCGATACACGTTTAGTTGAGCCGCAATCATTCTCAAAAGGCCAGAACGCAAAGAAATTCGTAGGTTTATGGTTTCAGTGTTTCATGTCCGTGTTTCTTCGTGCGTTTGGGTTATGGTGATGTGAGAACTTTTCAGAATACGGAATATCCGTTTTAACAATACAGTGGCATCTTCTGCAACCTATTTCTTTCGTTCCTGCACAGAGCTTTGCGATGTCCTCCACTTTTTTTCGCCCCTCAGCGTTCCTTCATCTCTCTGCGAACTGGAAGAGCTATGAATCGTCTCTGGATACGGCTGGTGATTTTCTTCCACGGAATAAGGACTGTCGCCGAGGCTTTAGAGCTCCATGCTTTTGGAATACGTAACGCCGGATTTCACTTCTATCTGGAGGGACCTCTACTCGTCTTCTGTCTTCTTCCAATTCTTTCCATCTTGTTCTATGTTTTCCTTATTTTTTTTTTTTCGTCTTTTCTCCACTCAACAGAAAATAGAAATATGTCCTCTTATGTCACAATCGTCAGTGTATACACGACTCGCCGATCCACCATTTCGTCGAGTCCTTGAATATTTGGACAATTCGAAATTACGCAAAAACACACTATTTTTCGGTCAAATCTACTGCTTGTTTCTTTTTTTTTCTATCAAGAATTATCGTTATGTGATTTTATCATCATTAAATACCTTCCCCAACTTTCGCATGAAATAGGAAAAAAATAATAAGGGTTCAATTACTCATGAGTTGTCCTTTCATTAATCATTTATTTATTTTACTTTATTCTCCTCCTTTTTTTCACATATTGTACGTGGTAGGTGATAAAACTTTTCGATCCGCTTTTGGACTCTAATCGCATTAAAGAAACGTGACCGTGAAGTATCGGTGTGTTCAAGGAGCATCCGGGGTAAAAGGTAAATCAAGCGAGTCCCGTTGAGCCGAAGATTGGACTCTCTCGTCCGGTCACTTGGCATTTCCGTTCCTTTTCTTTTTTTCTTTCGGGCGAGGGAGGAAAAAGCTTTATTTCATCGAGTACTTTCTTCAGAAAGATTTCTACTCGAGCGATGACTGACCACTTCTTCTTATAATCAAGTGATTTTTACGAAGAACAGTTACGATTTACGCCAATATTTGCCGATCTACTTCGCCACGGAGCTAGACTTATTCCTTCTTTTTTTACTTTTATATACTTTGTCGAACCCAGAGATTTCTTTGCAAGACATTGGAATTGATAGGGGCAAGGAAAAAAAAACGATTAAAAAAATGCAAGACGACAAATTTATATGTACAAGAAAATTTATTATCTTTCACGATTTCGATTCTCATATTCTAATAATATAAATTATCGACACAATCATGAAATAATTTAGTACAGATAATTGTTTGTCAGAAAACCTTTGCGAACATTTTGTGCGCTTTGGTATTAGTTTTTTTTTTTATGGAACTATAAAATCGTAAGAAAAATAGTACGTGACCTCGTTGCAATCATTTTCACGATATATCAACACCTTTTTCAAATAATTAATGTAATTTATCATTCGGTTTTACGAGTTTGAGCAATTTTATTGACACGTCGTTATGAGAGCAGCCGAAACGTAAGGACTTAGTTTTGTCTGTATCGTAAAAACGATACTGCATCAAACCCCCGAGTCTTAATTCTACGTTGTTTATTCGGTTACGAAGGCGTTCATTTGTTGATGATACAATGTTTTTAATACATATTTTTTTAATGAAATTTCATTGATTTTTTTGTGACCTGAGGTCGTAATGAAAAAGTAAGATTCAGCATATATATCGTGACGTTTTTTCCGACATTTCAGCGACTCAATTTAATCTCCATCCTCAATTATCAATTGGAGTGCCAGTTGGTGATTCATCATAGACAAAATTTTATTTGAATCATTGAAGAAAGTGACAAAAAGGGTTGCTGGTGGCTAGATGAGCCTTTGGGTCGAATTTGGTGAACGAAACCAATGTTTTTGTTTTGTTTTGTTTTGAATTCACTAAAATCTTTTTTTTTTAATTATTTTAATGCGTGAGAAGTATCGTTCGATGATCGAAGTTATTTTTATCGCTTTTACTTGAACTTTCCATACAATTTGATGCCTGAATAACTTTGTCTTCCAAATGCAATGACACCGAGTCATCTAAAACTGACAGCAAAGCAAACTTTTCGAGAAGGCGCTTCGAGACAACATTGTTGTGCGTTAGTACGGAAAAAGTCAAAGCTCTTTCTTCTTCTTCGTCTTCTTTGTTCTTTTGTGGTTGGCTCTGGTTTACGCTCTTAAGCTATGTGGCCAGACAGCCATGTGATTCTGAGCTTTTTCTTATTCATTCACCACTAGCTCGTGAGATAAAATGACTTTACTATAAAAAAAAAAAAATGTATATATATAGGGCTGTACTGTAATTTCAATTACTAGTTCTAACATCATTTTATGTGTTGTTACGATGAGGTGCTGAGGATAAATTTTATTCGATAATATAACATTTTTTCATCGCAATCTAAACGCAATAACACATTTGTTAATTCGTAATTTTGAAATTCACCACCGATCTGCGGTTTAGAGCTTTTTTTGGTTTTTTTTTTTTAACAAAACACTACAGAACACACCAAAATACATCGGAGACATGGTTCCGTGAAATGACGCCGAGGTTCTCATTTATATCCGAATAATGGGGTCTGTACAATGGATGTAATACGTAATACGTTCCATGAGACAAAGAATCCTTTGTGGAAGCATCAGGACAAAAATTCCATTCGAGCTGAGCACTTTCATTGAAATTCGATATCATCTCATTCGGTGTGTTGGTTCACGATCATATTTACGTAAGCACCGCCTAATCGAACTAGTTGTTCAATGACTATAAACATTAAATACGTTGTACACGATATTTTCATATGAAATGCCCATAAATAAGCTTATTTAATTACTTCACAGATTAAATATGATGTAAAAGTAATTACAACAACAAAAAAAAAAAAGTTTTTAATTGTTTTTGAAAACCAAAAAACGGCCTATTTCGTCAATAATAAAAACAACCGTTTCAACAACTGAATTTTCGAAACTCCGTACGTCAATCGACTTCCATTCATGTACGTTTGGGAAGACGTGAGCTTGAAAATAAACAAATGCAATATCATAAAAGGTTTCTTTTGTTGCTGTATGTTACAGATTCTTCTACCTGTACCATTTTTGCTTCTATGCGTATCACTATCGTTTCAATGGGCAATACGGAACTCTTGCTCTCGTGACATCCTGGCTCTTCATACAGGTGAGTTTTTTTATACTTCCTTCATCTTCTTTCTATAGAGACACGACACATCTTTTTCATTCGTGGAAAAAGAGAAAAGCCTTACACTTCCTTCTGAAGTATAGTCCCTTTTCAAGACTGAATATCGAATAACTCAAGTGACACGCTACGTGGAAATAACTTCCTTATACCTATTCCAAAAAAAAATCTTCTTTCCTCATTTCGCTGTTTCCCTATCAGTTTAATGTTTTATTTTAAATTATTTTTTTCTCCTGTGAAATCGATAAGTACTCGTTGTAAATTTCTTCTGTGTTTTTTTTCCTTACATTTTGCATATTCCCTTCCCTTTAAAAATGATCAACACTCATGCGTCAATATCATTTTTTAAAAAGTCCATCAAAACATTGCACCCGGAAATGCATATCTCTTAGGCGTTCAATAAAAGTTTCAATGTTTAAAAAGTTTGCAAAGTTTCAAGATGACTTGAATCTTTCAATTACCACAAAATGCGTATACTACGTTCGAAATGTACACGTGGCTGAAAGTTTTCGGTGTCCTGATAACATCCGCGCACATACGATCGATACGATCAGTTCTTTTAAACTGTTGTGTAAAAAATGCGGATGCGTAAAACTAACACAATTACGTTTATAACAGACACGTGTTATTAATTTAAGTTCGTATTTATTTGGGTCATAGATATTAGCGCGCTTGAAAATACAATTCGAAATCATCTTTTCCATCTCATTGAAATTTCATCGATTTCGTTTATCTTCTGAGAAGTAGTATAATCGTTATGTGATGACGAGGCCCCTGTTTTCGGATAATTATCATACATTTGGAGGGATGTATAAAAGCTCTGTGGATCGTGAAAATTGAGTTGTGCAACATTGAGCCTCGAGAAACAACTCGCATGTCCTTCTCCCTCTTTCATGACACGTGGCTGATTTCACTATTTCTAACGCCAATGGCGCCGCTGTCAGTTCCAGAAATTTACATTATTGTTAATGGGCTATTGTCGGCTTTATCGACCATAGTCAAATTTCATGCTAATTTCTACATTTTTATTTATCTCAAGAATACATCGTGACGTGTGCGCTCGTGCGCACCCGCCCGTTCATGTGTGTGATAATCTTTTCCTCTTCCTTGATCGCAGGATCGATACACTGACAACGCGAAGGGATTATGTGTTTCACGAAAATATTTATTTATTAAGACGTTTTTTGCAGTTCGTCGTGAGCAAACTGTTCGTCATTAAAAGTCTCTTTCGATCGCACGATAGAAACAATACACACGTTTATCAATTTATATATTTTAAATTTTAATTGTTTTCACGACCAACATATGCCCGAAAAATTTCCCTGCCAATAGTCATAATCCGCGTGTACATACTACAAAGTTTCACTTTTGGTGAAAGATGAAAAGCCCTAAGTCCAGGATAAGTTTAAACACGCATTTGCTATGTGAGCAGATGAAAAAACAATAACTATGGAGACGGAATATCTTCATAGAAATGAAAGTAATGTTTTTTTTTTGTTTCCGACATGTTTTTGATTTTTCTTCTTTCACTTATTTGACGTTAACTGACATCTAAAACAAATTTCACGCACCTTTCTTCTATTCTATAAAATTCAAAGGATACTTTTACAACGATTTATGTCTTATCAGGACAACGTTACATAATGTTTCTAAGGGTTTGTCCAAAAGGAATTCTTATTTATTTCTATGATTTGAATGACAATGGAGACAAGCACTCTGGTAATCAGCTCTGCAATCTCTCCTGGTCTCATTGTTAGCTTCTTCTCTGTCGGAAGGAAATTTTGTAAAAAAAAATAATTAGGACTTGAATGTCACTGAACTTCAGTTCCGTGTAGTAATTATTTTTGATCGGGCACCCGCAACTTAATTGTTAAACATCGTCCCAGCGGATAGTCATTTTGGAAGAGGATTTGATCAGAGATTAGAGGAATAAGATATTGCATATATGTTTTTTTCGACAATTTTTTTTCATTCAGCATTGTGATAATTGTGAGTTAAGCTGCGTCGTAGTCAATCGGTCTACCCTGAAAAGTATTTACATTAAAAAATATTTTATGCCGAGATGAATTTTTCAATGTTTTTGTTCCGGAGTCATTAAGGGCCAATAAGGTAATCACATTGCGTTACTAGATCGCATCTGATACTCTTTAACGCGTCATTTTTCGTACAACGACGGCATGTCGAATACAGATGTAAAGGAATTTTCATGATTTTGAAAATTAATATTATCCACAAGCCAATGACACTTCTTACAAGCATTGCTTATACGGTTAAAGTTTTTGCTGATTCGCATTTATCGCACGATAGATAACTCAGGATGCCCGTAAAATTTCGCGATGGACTGGTAATGACGTTACAGATAACGAGTAACCAACTCAGTAAGAGTTCTCGACGAAAACCAAAATGTTTTTTTTATTTTCGACTATTGGCTTTAAATTAATTTCTTGGTTAGCCGAAATATTGCCTCCGGCTACAATTACCATCGTTTTCCACCGCTTCTAGCCATTAGAGCCTGTCTAATCGATATCAATTCCCTGGTTGTCCGTTATCTCTGATCAGTAATGGAATTTACAGGTGGACGTCAACCAGTGTAACACTTAATCGTGTCGCATATAAAACGTATAGCATTGGCTTCTTTTCGTCAACAACATATTTTTCATGCAAATTTTCTTTTCATATACGGTAACGTGCAGGTGGATTGTGCGATTTCATTAATCGTTTAATTCTGATGGTGAAGTTATTCATTGGAATTGATCTCATCTTGATGACTTGTTCAGTATTGAGTTATTGAACATGCAATTTTAATCGTAGAGCAATTTTTTTAATGTGATTTGTATGACAAGGAGCTACAGTGGCCTGGTATCGGTCATCGAACTTTAATCTTCGAGAATTTTTTTTATGTGATTTGTATGACAGGAGCAACATTGGCCTGGTAATAGTCATTGAAAATTCTATCCCCTAATCCAATTCAGTTATGCCACCATGGTGGTTAGCCGCAATTCTTGTTCAGGCACACATGCTAGAAAATGGGATCAAGTTATATGCTGATGGAAGAAAAGACCAAGCCCGCTATTGCAGCCCAGGACAAATTTGTCAAATTTCCATATAAATTTGTTGCTCGGACAAGACCAGTGGTTGCACGAGGTAGCACTCCATTGATGTGTACATGAACCTCGTGGGTAATAGAGAATTGTTTGTGCATACCCACTGCTATTCACACTGACCGTGATACTTTGTTTGACTCGAGGTGATACGGACACCCAGAAATCTCGTCTATCTCGTGTATAAACACTATAAATCCACGGAAAACAAAAATCTATTTTTTTTTCGCTTCTACTGTAACAGATATTCTCAAAGGATTTCTTTTAAAATTTTTATCCTCTGAAAAAATTTGAATAAAATAAATGATTGATCTGTCGAAATTGCTCGGTACACGAACACAACAAGGAAAATTACTCTTTGAACGAAAACAAAAACGCTTACATACTGAGACATGGGAATATAATATTATCTGACGATTTTCCAATGTTGATTTTGTTTATTTTTTCTGAAAACTCCACTTTTTTTTATTCAATTGCAAAAAATACAACAATAGCTTGCGCCAGTTTTGAATTTCGAGCTCCAGAGCCCTCCATTCATGAGGTAATTACTTTACAACTTAAAAAACTGTACAAGGAAAAAAAATCGATATTTTTTGGAACACCATAGTGCCCATCACCGTCGATAATATGAATTTTATATTTCACATGAAAACATTTTCTAAATATCTGGCTACGAGTTTTTATGGAATCGTAATCAAACAATTCATATTCCCCGTTAGTCACGCATTTCGTGTCTTCTTTGTTTCAGCATTCGATGATTTACTTCTTCCATCACTATGAGCTCCCGGTAATTCTTCAACAAGCTCAGCTGCAACAACTTTTATTGCGAAATCATGCACCATCTACCCCTCATCCACCGACGCCCAGCACTGGAACGTCAACACCCGGACCATCTCCAACTCCAACTTCATCGGGTAATTCGACGTTTTGGACTCCAATAAATGAGCAAACCCTGGGAAATTATGTCAGTGAGTTGCCACGGCTCATTCCTGATCTGAACTCTTCTGCTGAACGGTTGAACACAACGGAAACTAGTAATTCTAGTAACAACAGATCAGAGACTGCTGGAGTTGAGGGTATGTGAGATATTTTATCATCTATTCATCCATTTTTTGTTCATAATTATATTTGTACTACTCCCGCATGTGTTGATTGATTTTGGATCAATTGCTTCCGAAAGTTTTTCTCCATAAGTCAATGTCACGATATTCAATAACTTGGAAAACTTGCTGATAAGCAACAAAATTTAAGGGCCCAACCAACAAATCGAGAAAACCCGTCCATTTTTCAAAAAATACAGCTTCCATATCCACAGTGTCGATATTTAGCAATTTTGTGGCAATAAACGAATAAATAGGGAGAGTAGTGGACTCTAAAGGATAAAGATTCAGGTTCACATGTTCGTTTTCCTGGTCAAAACTCAATGAAAAATTGAAATTTTTTTTCAACCGGTTCAGTAGACTGCGATCTTAGATGACAAACCTGATCAAGTGTATACAACACTTTGCACCATCAGCTTATTCCCGTCCGGCTGAAGTGGTGTTCACTCAAAGATACCGTCGCGGTTCCTCGTGGTCAATTGGACCGTTTATTCAACAATATTCTGGATACATTCCAAATTTTTTTGTTTTCATATTAAATTTGACACTTCCCCATCAGAGGATGCGTCACACAGAGAGATAAAAAGTTCTATTTAACGATCAAAACGGATAGCCATTAATTATTGAATTCATGCTGCGGGATTAAGCAACAACATAGTTTGCGTTTCGCCTCGAGAAGCTTGTTGATTGATAATATTTCTAACAGGATGTCATTGTTTGATTTCTGTTCAGTAACAAATGCTGAAACGGCTGCAGAGAGTCCTCTAATTGTGCCAACTGGAGCTTCAACTCCCGAAACAGAAGTGACTAAAAAAGTGGTAGCGGACGAAACGTCGTCGGAAATAGTAACAGAAACGACGACAGCGACTCAAAAGGAAGTTTCGACGTCAGGGACATTTGAAGTGGTTGGCGAATCGGCTGATTTGTCATCGACAGTAACGTTGCAAACGACGACAACGACGACGACGACGACAACGACAACAAAATCATTGCAATCGCCACCATCATCAATAACAACAACAACAACAACAACAACACCAAGTAGAATATCAGAGAGTTCAAGAACAACCGAAATTGAAACCGAAGGAGAATTAATAAATTTCGAGGAAGCTTAAAAGACAAAAGAAGTGTAAGTCGCTCAAGCTTGGAAAGAAACGAGAGACCGAATTGATATTCAGAACCGTGATGGGGAGGGGCCTTCGTGATTTGCGAGGCTTGGAACCGTGGGGTCAGCCGAACAGGGTTCTCGGTCGGTTCGTTTGCTGGGGCACAAAAATCCCCTATATCCTCTAATATTGCAGGAGGTAAGCATCACTACTCGAGAAGCAGCATCGCGCGTGGGAGGATATATGTTATCGTGGGATTATTGCCAAAAATCGCCGTTGTCGATGTACGATCAACGAAAAAAAGCAAAACAAACAAAAAAAAACAACAAACGAAGCAAAAAGAACGGTGTAATATTAATAACACCCTTGGCTGGTATCGAGAGGATGTTAGAAAAACATACTCCAGGTATTTGAAGGACATACATAAATGAATAATAAACCATCTATTGTGACAACACGATTTGATATATCGACCAACAAATATATATTTCCAATGGATTTTCGAAAGGATTACAAATCCGACGTTACACCCGATTCAATCGTCACATTGTAACGTTCCAATTAGTGTGTATATTTTGTTGCGTCGTGAGTCCGAGTAAAAAGAGACGAAGACAAAGCGAATCATAATAATCGATTCTTATCAAGGCATCATTTTAATTCGTTTTTCTATTCGTAAGAGCAACGAGTTTGTTAAATTTTACTTTTGTTCGGATACAAAAGTTGTTTGCCCTTAGTTCAGTTCCAACGACACGTTATCTACGGTCGTTTTAGTTTAATTGTTTCGTAATTAAAACTCTTCTATCGATCTACATTGTCGCGTTATACCAAGGATCAACTTGACGCTGTTCCAACGAGCAATTGTTGTGAGACGTTGCACTTTTATATAGAGATAACATCGTCGTGCTATTCCGATAAACTTTACGACGACAAACAATGTTTCGTCGAATTTTTAAATTTTCTTTTTTTTTTTCTTTCCAAATACAAATGCAACATCACACCGAGTCGATGACGGCGAATGTAACGTGTTACCAAATGGACGCTAACATCCGAAGACCTTTTAACATTTTGCGTCGTTACTGAATTGAAAAGAGGGAGGAAAAGCGGGTAGAACGGGTAGATACCAAAAAAAAATATATATATATATATATACAAAAGAAAAGAAAACAAAGAGAAAAACGATATCAGAGAAAAGGAAGACAGGGAAGCGATTGCACAAAATGTATATTGTTGTGCCGTTTTCTATTGATTTATCACGACTTGAGCTACACTCGCTATAATAAAAAATAGATATATGCGCCTCTGTAAAATAATTTCCTCCGTTTATTTATATGTTTATTAAGGCGGTCCCTGTTTTTGGTGTATTTGAATTTTACTAGCCTTACTGGATAAAAAAATTGCAAACATATTTGAACAAAAACGCACGAGAAAACTGCAGCTTGTTAGTTTTTGTTCAGACAATTCGCAGGATTATTTTATCATCCGACTCAATACTATTTTCAGAACTCTTCAATTTTGTGAATGTATTCTTTATGGTTAAAAGTTTGTGTTTTTTTTTTTTTTCTCAAGAAAAACGTGGAGATTTGTAGTGACATTAGTTTTAAAACTACTGCGTGGCTAACATTCCCTTTTGTCAGATAAAAATGAGTGTAAATGGAAATTATTTCTGGATAGACTGTTCAATTTATTCAGAAGAGACCAGTCGTCTCATATCAATTTGCAAACATTGCATCATCTCTTCGGCAAAGATCATTTAATGGACTAATTCGTTTGCTTGGAGGTTACTTTAGAGCTGTCTTACAAGCTGCAGATTCTTTCAATACAGGTCATAGAAATTAGCAAACATTACATGATCTCTTCGGCAAAGATCATTTAATGGACAAATTCGTTTGCTTGGAGGTACAACTTAGAGTTACTTTACAAACTGCAGGTTCTTTGAATTCACGTTATAGAAATTAGCAAACATTGCATGATCTCTTCGGCAAAGATTATTTAATGGACAAATTCGTTTGCTTGGAGGTAAAACTTAGAATTACCTCACAATCCCCAGGTTTCTCGTACGTCTTTGAAATTTTTTTTTTTTTGCAATCTTTTCAGCCTGTCAAAACAGTAAAATTCATGAACATCAAGAACAATGACCACCGTAATGTCTATATTAGATTATGGTTCGCCTCATTTGTTTTCGGTTGTACATAATGAGAACTATATCCTACTTACCATTATCTATTACTAACTATTCCGATTATAATAATAAGCATCATAAAATATATGATACAATAGATCGTCGAGCTTTCAACGTTATTGTTCGAATTATGTGTATAATGAGTATTTTCATGTTTACCTTCTTCTCATTTTTCTCCAATTTCGATTATACAATTTTTCCAATTACAACAATAATCAGTTGTGTTTAAACTGATCATTGCAACTTACATCCAAAACGAAAGTCAGAATACTTATCCATATATTTTATCATTTTAATCGAAGTTGCCCGTTTATTTGACCTACTTTTGTTATCGTCGTACTGAATCAAAGGACAATCTGTCAATTGGTTTTTACCTTTTCTTATACACGAATTTTTTTTTCATTGTCTTATCGGTTTCTGAGTTCTAACGATTCATATGATTTATTTGTGTTGCACTTATTGTTATAGAAATGGAGGAGTGAATCACAGGAAATTTCACAGGTAAGTTGATAGTGTTTTTTTCTTTTACCTACACGCTGATAATGAAATACTTGTATGCGTGAATTTTCGATGATAATTCTTTTCAGATTCAGTAAAAGTTTAATAACTTATCAATACATAAGATGGATATCTATATATTGAGAACATTTACACCGCTGTCCTTCAAACCTTTTCAAGAATACATTTTTCTTCACATGCAGTCGACTTGGAAATTTCTACTCAGGGGTTTTTGGGCTTGCTGATAACGAAACTGCATGCAAAATATAAAAATTTGAAATGGCGAATTCGTTTGCTGGTTGCAGATCTTACGTATGGTCTTTAAAAATATTTATTCAAAATTTTTAGCTCGTAAGAGTAGTAGAATTCGAGAATACTCATAATAAAAAATAAGTAATTTTTTATTATCAGAAATTAACATTGATAAAGAAATAGTTGTTAAATAAAGAACTATTCGTTGAATTTGAAAAAAATGTAATCGGGCGATCCATGTTAACTGTAATACGCGTAGAAATTGCTGGGATTGATTAAGATAAATTACAAAATCACTTTAGTGAAGAAAAAATAATAATACTAATTGTAGTATTACTGTTTATTTATTTTTTTAAATCTATTAAATCAGTCGCGAGTGAATGTAGATATTTAAATTTGAAATAATGGATTAAAAGTGTATACAAGAAGAAAAAAAAATTAATACGAGGTACGCGAACGTTTTTAAAGTCTAGCTCTCACAGCCAAGACTCTCCTTTCGAGGAAGAACACAGCCTATTGTTTCACGAGATAAACCCTCTTTATTAAATTGATTTTTCGTTTAATAAAAAGAGATTATCTGGATAAGTCTATAAAAACAATGGCTTTTCGTAGAATGTCGTATATTTTGACACAGCGAAGAAAATGCTATCCATGGAGATATCCAAATTTGATTCGAATCGTGTGCAACCAGCTGTTAGAAATTTGCTCCCTTCTTCCATCTCTTCAATTTTCCTATTATTCACGATTATTGCGAATCCTTCTAATGAAAAGTGTCCAAAACTCGGTATAACAGTCGTTTTGGAATTTGAAATTGATGGAGCAAAGGATTTTTTTGAATTCTCGAAGAAAATAAGGTTCAATTTGTACATTTGGCCAGACACGGTTCATACGGTTGCAGAAAGCCTACTTTTTCGAGATTCAATTCGTGATTTACTACTGCCTATGGATGAATGAGTAAGATGAAAATAAAAGAAACATGGACGTTGATTCTAGGTTAGATATCACGAAATCTCCACGATTTGCTCTGAATTATCCTGTAATTGAAATAAATCGGGGTATTTGTCGCAATAGGAGTTTTCCCGTCAGCAAGCAAGGATCTTTCCTATAGACCTCTCCAGCATTTGCACCCTGCAAACCCCTGTTCTTTAGAGAGCTTGCGTCGAAGCTATTTGTCTATTTCGGTGTACCGTTAAGCTGAGGATCAACAGTCCCTTTCCGTTACCACGGGCGAATATTCTCTTACTTTTTGTTCATACTAGGCCACCACCCGGACCGTTTACCCGTGTCCAAATTCAATATAGCTCGGTTTTTTTCTTTTTATACAAAAGTAGATAAAAGTATGGCAATGTAAATAATATGAACGGGACAATGGTCAACGAAGATGATTCTACTTTAAATAGTATGTGTCTCACTAACAAAGAGGTACGATTAATTTCTCGGAGCTAAAAAAGAATTGTAATTCTTAAATTTTTATTTTTATCGAATGTTTACGATTTTCATTCTCTAACTGCTTTTCTAAAGTGTCATGGGCACGGCTTTGGTAAATGTAGTTCAGGTAAATGATAATGGTCGTTTAAAAAAAATTGAAAAACAGAAAAATCAAATTGCAAAATTAACGATATCGAATCCATCAAAGGAAATACGCGGGAAATACAAAATAAAAAACGAAATAAAAATCACGCGAAAAACCGTCATCGAGAAGCGCACACTCAGAGACATCGTCTCACTCATACTCGACCGAGAACCTACTCTCGGTGCAATAATGCGAGTCCGTTATCGCTTTTCCCGTGGACCTACCCACAAGGAATGAAAGATGTTAAAAAGAAAGAACCGAGTCTCCGATAATCGGTTACGCGGCCGGACTTGAATTTATCGCCATCATACTCTGACTTACTCACTCTTACGCACACAATTTACGACACAAGCTCTTCTCTTGGGAAATCGGTATAAAAACAATGAGAACGGAAACACGAAAAATAAGACGGGACTCGCGAACTGTCACGACAATTTTTACCGGTATTTTCAAAACAAAACAAAACAAACCGCCTAAACTTGGTCAGTTTTTACTTTCAACTTGGAACTTTACTTATACATGATCCACATAACCTTTTCATTGAAATCGCAGAAATGGAGTTGTATGTTAAATTTGATATTATTTGTGTATGGGATAGTAGGATAAAAAGCTTTTGAAGACCAGAAGGAAAAAATCTCTTGGCACACACTGACGGTTCACTCCAAAGGTAAAATTCGCCAGAGGCACTCTTTAGTAGATTTAACGGTTCAACGTCTGTCTGGTGGATTCTGCGGTAAGCTGGCGAATAAACGATCGGACAGTAGTTCCTTTGAACATTCGCCCTGTATTTGCCACGATTCAAATATTATCTATAGTTACGAAAGTTGGAAAATCCCAAACAGATGTTCGAAAGTCCCGCAGGCAGAGCATGCTTTTTTAAATATGTTTTTCAAAAAATTTCAAAAAAAATCTCCAATCTATCATTGTATAATTTCTTCAAAAGTTTTGAAGGACAATCAATTGAAAGAAATGATTATTATAAAGTGCAATTATAGCCTTCTCGTTTGTCTCGGGAAAATCAAACGTGCTTTTCGATGAAATATTAATTGGACCCTGTTGTTACTTTACCAACAAAGTAAAGGTGTGCCCTAGGGCTCTTGGAATAAATAGGGCAAGAAGGGAATAGAATTTAACATACACAAAAATTATACACCGATCATAAAATACAGAGAATAAATCTGGAAAGAAAAAACGAGTGAGGTACTTAAATGTGAAGAATCAAAAGAACCTGCTACCAGTGCTACGGCGTCTTACACTTCTTTTTATTGTGATGACAACTACAATATATTTTCCAGACAAGTTAGGAATGAAGGGAAATTATGGGTTGGAAACTTCTTTGAGTAAAACGTGGATTTGAATTGACTCTTCCCTGCCTCCATATCCAGAGTAAATTTTGATATAAATTTCATTTCGTTCTAAAAGGTGCCATTTGTTTTATAAGATCAAACATAACAATATCGAACTAGTTGTGACATCGGACCTCAATTTAAGACTGAATATCATTATCTATGCACCGGAAGTTTCGGCCCATTTTTAGGCTCCAATCCAGGCCCTTGACACGAGGTCTATATTCTACTCGAACAGTAAGGTCTACAAATCTTTCGGCCGCCCCAACGATCGGCTTTATCACTTTTCTGACTGACCTGCTGGCGTTGTGGGTATGGAATACAGTTAACGACCAATGGCAGTTAAAAAAATGTGTAGATCTTCGACTTTTTAGACAGCAGTGAAAATTCATGCTCAAGACACGAATATTCATACATAGTGACAGCATTTTAGAGAATTTTTCGGGCCCATCTTGACATGCTACCCATCAAGTAGGTCGAATGGATTTGTACCTTTCACAAAGTTGAACGTATTTATATAATAGTGTTGATAGAATTAAAAAATCATTGATGCCTACATTGAACGTTGATATAAATATATATAAATATATTGTTTATAACAAAAATTGTGATAGACGTAGAGATAGGAGCGATTGAAATAAGTTGTTCATCAATGAAAAGATTGATCAGGAAAAAAAAATTTACTTGACATATTGTTTATTTATTTATCTGAAATACGTATGTACATTTTTTTTTCATTAAAGTACAATTTTTATTTAATTCCAGTAGAATGTTCAAAAAATTGGATAATCTGTAGATATAGCGGTAAGTGAATGTTTTGTAGACGAGAATGGTTGCGAGCAATCGAGCAAACTTTAGTCCTCAAAGTTATCCTTCGTTTTTCGCATGATTGACCTTGAGTTTATCAGCGTTTAGCAGGTGGTGGCGCCAACGCTTTATTTATAACCTCTACAGGATTCTATGTCGTGTATGCGGTATTTTAAGCTACAACGACAATAGATGAGGGGGTGGTTAGGGGAGGTGAACTGTCACCTCAATGTTGTCCTAACATCGTTAACCATTCCTCATTCGTTCGTATTCTCGACTCACCCTCCTTAGTAAGTCTAATGGTCTGTGATGATATTCATCGAGACTTGAAGTATAAGAAAATGACAGATGTTATTGGTATTATCACAGCAATAAAATTCTCCATTTTATTGTTGTCTATTTTTTATTTTCTGTCGTCTATCAAACAATTGTGACGTCAAGACTTGTTTTAATTAAAGCGGAAGATATTTTTATTTCACCTAACGAATTCAACTCTCTGTGCCTGTGGAAGCAAATAAGGATTTATTTTACATTGACGAATATCAGTTTGACGAACAGGAACATTTTTTAAACAATTCAATGAAATATTCTATCATAGTTACACTAACATTTATATAAACGCATCCGACTGTAGGATTTTATTGAACGAATGGATATTTTATTGTTTGAACAAAACTTGGGGGTTGCCTTGGGGGGTTTTTTCGGACTGTTTGGTACAATCGGATTTCTTGTAAGTGCTGATGGTTTTGGCAGGAACCGAATTGACAGGTGGAGCTTCGTGGTAAACTTCGTGAGGAGAGAATGGAGAAATTCTTAGACGTTTAGAATCGTGGAATGGTAAGCAGTGACTGTATGGTTTTAGGGGTTACAATTTCGGTAGAATTCAATGTATTCAGGCACCACCTACAAGTTGGACATTCTTTTACCACCCTAAAAGCTGGAATTCACCCTCACTGACCGAGAAAATTTCTCGATTCGTTGCTCGGTTTCATAGCGATACGAGCCTTCCTTCCACTCCCTTTTCTTTCGTTCCTCTTTTATCCTCTATCGATTTTACAGTCATAAGTTCCTGTTTATTCTTCCTCTACACTCAACACCAATTTTTTCTAATGAATGAATATTTACTGCACGCATATCGATACCTTATATCAACTTCTATCAATTTACGTAACGTCACATAAGTCAATTGAATATATATCGATCGATGCTTTCTGCATCTTTCAACCAATCTTATAATAATCACGTTCGGAATATCAAATAAAATGTCAATGATTATTCCAAAAAACTGAATAGCTTTTTAAAAATGGTCTATGGTGAAAATAATCATATTATGAATAATCATTGAAGAAAACAAACCACTTTTGTCTATTCCTCTCTCTGTATTATTTTTTGGAGATAACAGCCAAACTGTTGATTACTTATAAAAGTTTGCTAACACCAAATCAACAATTTATACATATTTCATCGAATGATGATTATTTGACGTTTGTTAGTTCGTTTGACTCAGTGTTTCTTTGAGGTCCATGGCTAATTTTTTCACAAATCGAACACAAATTAAAAAATGATAGCACGGCGGTCATCGTTCCGGGTTTTTTGTCGGCAATTGAAACTTTTTCCATCTTGAAATCTGTCATGTAGTATGCACATTACCATTTCAATATCGTACAATAATATCTGCGAATTATTCGAACGATATTTTTCCGACCAATTTGCCATCCGTAACATTCATTATCATATTTTGTCATGGAGTCCAAAAAGTGTTGGACAAGCCGAATCCTTCCCTGCTCTTTACTCGGTGAACGCAAGCTCACATGAGGAATCCACGATTGACAGAATCCTGCCGCTTATTGATTCTTCGTTCTTTTCTTTTGTAATTAAACTCACTCTAAATTCATTTTTCAAGATTTTTTTTAACTATAATATACTGAGAGAATTGATTAATCAACGTTTGGAAAGTAAAGAATGGCGAAGTTTTCTTGGAAGTGTGAAATATTGGATGTGCATCTTAACTGACAGCGCTCAGCTTTCTCGCGATAATTGATTTAACGGGAAAATGGCTTTATCGATAAACAACCAATCGTTCAGTTTGGACAGTTTTCATGGCTATGTGTGTAGGGTATTCCGACAAAAAGCAACATGTTTCTTTCTTTAACTTTTCTAACAAATTCAAATAGCTCGAACAGTAGCATGACGTTGTCTACGACTTCCACTAGGTTGTAACTGCAACTAAAGTGGCTCATGTAGCTGTTTATCGTAAACAATGCATCGCATAGTTATTATAACCAAAGCTTTATCTTTTTTTTTAGTAAGGAAATTGAACGGATTGAGTTCAGGTGAATGAAAAAAAAAAAAGCCGTTTATAACGTATACATAAGCGTTTTATTACAAAACCAATTAGATCACAGAGTTTTCAAAGCGTCAAAACACTTGTTTCACATCGTTTTTCATAAACCTTCAGTATCAGAGATTTGATTACAGAGTATAGTTACTGGATTGCGTTGATTTCATCGTAAAGTGCGGGTGTGGATCGTTGAATCGCTGAGTGACCAAATTAGCCGAGACTAATTTGTAATTTAAAGAGAAACGATAAGAAAAGCTCGACGAACACAGGAATGACCGGTGCTGAACAGAGGCAGAAATCTTGTTAAATTGGGTAATTGATAAAATATAAATCTTCATTCGTTGCGGTGTTAAAATTCTGCTAAGGTTCACTCCGGGGGTTTTCGAGCCACAGTAGTCCAATTTATATATATTTTTAATGAAGAGAAATGTCACTAAAATCGTGGATGAAGGAGATGCTTATTTTTTAAAAGATTCACCGGACTATCGGAATATTTATTCGAGGAACTTTTGAGCTTGTCTAAGCAGAATTAGCTGAGTCTTCTTTGGGCATTTTACTTGGACATGCTTTTCTTGTGCAAATCTCGGACATGCCGTCAGCACCGCAAGTGCACGAATTGCATTCTTTCTTGTATTGTGCTCCTGGCTGACAAACTGTAGGGAGACAGGCCTTAAGAGTGCAGCCCCAGTCTGAACCATCGGGGAGGCAGAAACAGGTATTGCAATCCATTTGTTTCGTGTCACCAGGGTTACACTTTTTTTCAACTGCCTCGCGACGTTCTCTAGTCTCGCTAGGTTCGGTTGTTTCGGGACACATCTTTAATGTGCATGTTTTTATGAGGCCATCATTCGAACACTTGCAGTCGTTGCATTTGTCTTTGAAAAAGCTACCTGGTTCGCACGCTTGTGCCTTCTCCGCCACCGGAACACCTTTGAACCAAAAAATAAAGGATTTTTATCATTTTTTCTTCAACTTTATAATTTGAGGTCTTGAGTTTGGTTATGTTACTAAAATTATTTGTTTATATGCTCATATGTTAACATTGATTTGTTTTCGTTTCTCTCTCGAAAGAAATTTTCTTCACACATTACAGAATATTGTTATGGTGAAATTGGTGAAAATGTCAATATAACACACAGTTATGAAAATTTAGCATATTTTCATAATTTTACATTACGTCAGAATTTCCAACAAACATTTTGTGTCACAAAAGAAAACTAATGGAATGTTTATTTTATTTGTGAGCGTTTCTCGCTCTTTTTTTTTGTTCATGGAGGAACCTTCAATTTTTCAATTGATGCAGAACTAAAATTTATGCAACGTATGGTTCGTCTGCAATGCATGTTTGTTTTTTGTGCAATTACATTGAGGTATTAAAGAAAATGAGGATCCGAGGCACAAGTTTGGAAACTCTATTTTTCTCGACACTGAAATAATGCCTGAACTATTTTGAAATGTATTTATAAAATGTTACGATATGTTTGTATCGTTAACTTGAAGAAAGTTATGGGTTGCATAATCAATATAATTATAGCACAGCCGGGTCGAAATGATTAGAATTTTGAAAAAGAAGAATCCTAAGACAGTCGAACGAAGAGAAATTATATTTATAAAAATGTTATTTCAAGAATGAAAATTGAATAATGAGTTATGAATAATATGAAATGAGTGTAAATGCAGTAAATGAAATAATGGTTAACGATATTTGAAAAGTTGTGCAGGGACTCACCACTGACAATGGCAATGGCTATGGCCAACAATGCAATCAAACAGAGCTTCATATTGGATTGTAGGGAAGTTTCTTAAACTTTAACTGGGATTGTAGATGGTTCACAACACAGCGGTCAATTTCTAACTGAAGTGCTAAGCCCGCGTACATGCATCTAAATAGTAATCGGTCTCGACGAGTTAAAGTTCGAAGACGCCAAAAAGTGGGGTACGGTATAAACCCAGAGGCTGTTTATCACCGTCTTACCAAGAATAATTATAATTAATACGATATATCGGCGAGAAAGGAATGAGATGTTGACAAATGTTAAACAAATATCCTTCTCCCTCCGCTCAACCAGTTAATCACTAATCAAATGTTTCACTTCCCGGGGTTCGTCATGTGTTTCAACGACAAACAGAGTCAAGAACGTAGACATATTTACGACGGGATACCTACATAGGTAAATATATTTGCACTGTAATTAACGAACAATAATGAAGAAATCATATATTTTACAATGGTGAATAGCACTCCCTATAATGAATCGAAGATTCGTAAAAGGCTAATGTGCAGTTTCAATAATGAAATATAAAAATAGAAGCCTTTGCGACTAATTCTTGGCAACTTTGCTGATAAGAAAATCCGTCCACTGTATAAATACAACCAAACATGGTAAGTGAATATCAATTTTCATATTTTCTACTATTCGTCACTTTGATATCCGATGAGGACTTTGTAAACGTTGGCAGTTTTATTTACAGTCGATTAATGTCACATTGAAAAAATATCCTTCAACGATATTTGAGTCGTGTCAAGAATTTCACTTGTAAAAATTAAAAACCTGGTATGACTAACACAGAAAAAAAAACATAGTGAACATTTCATACAAAACGACTGGTTTTTTATTTATACTTGGGCAACTATATTTAATTTAGTCTCTACCGAAAATATACTATACTTATCGCTAGAATGTGATTGAAAAAAAAAAAACTGTCGTGCTGATGTATTTAGGGCGATTGGCTAAGAATTCATTGAGAAATATGTGCTTTATTTGGACAACTTTACATACATGCATACTCATATTCACCTCGACATATTTACATCGCAATAGGGTTGTCCAACAATTAAGTTGAGTAGTGAAAAATAATTAGCAAGTGTGTTTACTGATAAAACTATGAAAATAATGAAGTAACGCATAGAGATGTTGCCCATCAACACGTACAAGCCCATTATTTAGAGCAGATGCGATTGGAACTTGAGTGTTTATCACAGAGTGGAGGTCGAATAGACACTTTGACCTAATGGCTTGTACGCTTGTTGATTTGTCTTAAAATTTTGTACGCCTTCGATGTAACTCGTTATACTTGACTATCATTTAATGAAGTTTTATACCATTTAATTTGACAAAGTATTGAGAGCAGACATTTGCCTGCTCTCGTACAAATTTTTTCACCTTTTTTTCCTCTAAAAATGAAACGGAATTATTATTTGTCGAGCTGTATTTTCGAATTCAATTCCTATATACATGGGTTATTTCCACAGCCATTTGGAAATGAACAAATGAAACATTCCCCTTGCGCATTAAATAAACTTTAGTCAACCAGGAACAGAATGAATTGTACCATTTATCAAGCTTTTCATTCGTTGAACATTTTTCGTTGGATTATTATAAAATTGAGCGATTTTTTAATCACGTTTCCAGTGTATTTTCATATTGAATTAACGTTTTATTTCAGCAAATTGTTTTTTCAATGATGCAATAGCTTTGAATGAATATGCTTGAGCATCAATTGACATCGTGCATGCTTCTCTCAGCGAGGAATTTAATATATTTATACGTATATGGATATGTGTATATGAGGACGGGCTCTCAAAGAGTTGATTAACTTCGTAGTGGGTAGACGAGAAACAGCTCTGGCCACATACTTGGCTGGCCTTAGCGAGAACAGGCCTGGAATTAAAATGGATTCGGCTAAAGCTGGGAAAAACCATCGATCCGTCAGAAAGTTTGTTGTGAGTCAAAGACGATTTTGACCCAGAACAGCGATTATCACAATTGAAGATTTTTTTTTTTTTTTTTATTATCATGTAACAAACAAACTTAAATTACAGTTTCAACAGTAAAATTACAAATGAATTTTGTTCGTAGACTAATAATCCATCCATATTTTTTCAAGAATATTTCATCAATTGGAATAGTCTAATTAATGTGTTTAAAAGCTCTTCATTTATTTCACACGATATTTTTGTTTATTTTGTTTCAAAGATACACAAAAAGATACATTCACGTAATGATCATTTATTCGACAAGGTAATAAGTAACGAAAACAATGCATAAATTCATGTTTATTAAATCAACGTTTTCAGTCTCCCAGGCAAGTTTAATCACTTATGCCAAACAACAATGACACTAACATTCAAATTGTTCATTTTTCAAACACCTAAACCATACGCTGTTCATTATTTTAGATATTTTTCGTGCTGTACACCTACTGATATGTAGACAAGGAATTGCTGAAATATTAACGCGTCTGGATAAGACTCTCGAACGTTGATAACGGTTGACTGTTAACCTCAACCAGTCAAAGTTTACTCCGATACGACAGTTAATATATAATATTTCCAGTATGTATGGTTATATAGTAACCCTCAATTTCGATGACGAAGGTATTATTATGAATTTTTCACGATTTCACGTAAAGTGAAACCCGATCGAGCGAATAATTTTTCTTCTGCGTTTCACATTTATTTATATTGGATTACTCTCGGTAATTTTCCGATTCCTTATCAGCTATTGACGATGATTGGTTTTACCCCCATATGGAAACAACCCGATGAAACTATTTAGATGCTGCAAGTGCAAATGCAGATCAGTTAAAATCAAGTTATCAGTCGTGAATATTAATTGCAACGATTATTTCATTGAGCAAAAATGTATACCATAATAATCGCTTTCCTGTCTATGGCTTTCGTTACAGGTTAGTATTAACTACTATTTATTATAAAGATGGCCACGGTCAACTTTTGTGAATCGTTCTTTGATTAGATTGCATTACAGGTTTTATTCAATTTTATTTTATTCATCATGAAACGGTTCTTTATCATCAAATTACATAAACAAACCTGACGATTTGCAATTCTTGATAATGTCATTATTTTAAATACAGGAGATGGAAAAATGTCAATAAATGTAAAGTCTTGAAGAAAACTTTTCCATTATAACTTTACATGCAATTTTTATCTATTAACTTATAGATATTCGAACAGATAAATAATGTGCCTGTGTTTATCTTGAAGAACTTGTTCTAAAATATAAAGTGTGACTACGAGGGCATCGAAGTATTGAATTTACCGAATGGCACCAAGATGCAAATAAATATTTTTATTTATTTGCAATGTAGAATAAGATAAAGTTCCATTCTGAGAACTTATTTTTTCCTAAGCCTACTTTTGGTTGTGTTTTTTTATGATTGATTGAAGGCAGCTTAGGCGCCGAGGTCTGCACACCTGGCGAGATGAAGATGGATGACTGCAACAGTTGTTTCTGCGTCAATAGTGACATTGGGTACGCGTGCACAAAAAAAAACTGTGGCGTTACAATGGAAGCTACAACCGAAACACTTTGCGAAGCTGGTATTTCGAAAATGGAAGATTGCAACTATTGTTTCTGCGTAGCTGATGGTTCTGGCTACGCTTGTACGAGAAAAAAGTGTCCAGAAGTTTTATTAACTTGCGAGCCTCGCCAACATTTCAAAGAATACTGTAATTCTTGTACTTGTGGTGAAGATGGATTACGTAAAAATGCTGCTTGCACGAGAAAAGGATGTGCACCGGGTGTATGGAATCAGGATGGAAGTTTAGTAAATCCCCAAGGACAACAGTCTTGATTAATATTTTTTTTCTGTTTTAGTTATATAACAATGTTGACAGTAATTAAAAATTGAACGGTCAAATTTCAAAGGAAAACGAAATTAACTACGTTAAGTTCACAATTAAAGTCCCTTGAATAGGACGATTAATAAAATTTGCAGAAAAAATGTAATTTTCGCGATTTTTCTTTCATTAAACCATCATACTTCAAATAATAATAATAATACATAATAAATAATAATAATAATACATTTTTTTTGATGATCAAAAAGTTTCAACTTTTACCAATAGTCATTTATGTTCATGTATTTTCTATATTTGTACCTTTATAAGTATTTTTTACGAAACTTCCAAGCTATACATTGAAAATTATGGAATTCCCGATTATTTTTGGGTATTGAACTTTGTTTCTATCCGCTCAAGATAATGGGTTTCATTTTTTTTTTTTAATCTTCCAATGTCCGGGGTGTAATTATTGTTAAAAAATCGGATGAACTCAAGGACGAACTACGGAATTCGAGATGAATGACTAGTTTAGAAGAAATTTGTATCATATTGACTTGAAGATTTATTATCAACAAGTCTTGAGTATTCTTATAAAGCATTTTTAATAGAATCATTTCTTACAAAAGAAAGGGGAGTTACGGAAAACGGCGAATTTAATGGTCTGAAGAAGGGTTTGGAGAAATCGACAAACGTTCCAAGAACTACTATCAAGAAGTATGACTCGTTAAGGTAACGATGACTGCAACGAACGACGGCATTCACGAACCATGCGACCACTTACTCTCAGATCCAAGTTTGTATTGCTTCGTAATATGGTATACTCGGTATTCATGAGTTTCAGTTAGTCAAAATAAAAGCCACGCCGCGGTACCTATCAACCAGTTCACAGGGCAATTCGACAGTAACAAAAAACAACAGATTAACGAGTTCTGCCTGTTCAATTCAATCTTTGTCCCATGCAAATAGTTCAAAAGTTATTCCTCAAATTCTTCTTATTGAAAGCTTGCCTGTGATATTGAAAAAAATGGCCCAACCGATAATAACATAACCAGCCAATGTCAAAAGCTTTTTTACGCACATTTGCGGTTGACGTTGTCGGAAAAAGCAGAGAAACAAGATTTTTCATACATCGAAAGGAATACAATTCTCTATTGTGTTTTTATTAATTTGCTCTATTCAGAAGCATACTTTTTTCCCTTTCATTACAAATAATTGAAAATTACTATTCAATTTATTTTGAAGAGACTTTCCACATGATATAGGTAATATTTTTTTATCAACATTCCAACGGATTCTCCATTGACAAACGAACGTGCCGTGAAAAAATACAGGATTCAGTCGTAGAAATTACAGTAAATGTCCGGAGTGTGACTGAAACGGCTTGCGGGGTAGAAAATGAACACAAACGACGAAAAAACACACCACACCCGGAGAAAAACTGGAGCCCGCCGAATGGCCGATTCGGGAAATAACGAGACCTTGCAGAGTGTTGTTTCTGTGCGGCAATAAGAGCTCTCGCTCTTGTGTTCTTCCCTTCTCGTCCAGGAACGCAATGTACAGCCTGGGTACCCACTCTAATGAAGATGTCGCGAGAGTTTATCTTTGCGAAACGAACGCCGGTGGCGCGTCAATTGGGTCGACCCCTGGAGAGATGACGGCGATTCCATGCCAAATCCAATGTTGTTTTTTAGTCCGCATTGAATCAGTATTTATCGTTTCCGCTGTTAAAATCCTCTTGTGATATTAATTGAGACTCACCAGAGTAGATCAATCATTTACTACATGCACTTGCTGTGCACATTGAGTCGATACCTCATAATTAAGCAAGATGAGTGAAAAAAATTGGAAATTTTTAAATTTTCACTAATTTACGAAAATAGTTGTAACTTTCATTCTACTGCAAATTGAGACCTTAATCACGGTTCGTTTTCTTTGTTTTCGAATTTTCAATATATAGTGAGACGGATGAATTTTGACATAAAGGTAAGGATATAATCGTTTTCACATATTGATATATTTGAAAAAATTATTATTTGTCTTCATTCTTGCAATATCTTATAACCGTTCTATTTATTTATACGTGTATGGTATAATCATTAATTCGAATGATCCAATGCATTCGACAATGTCTATCATCCGTAGTTCCAGTTTCTAATTTTCTTGTCAAACTATCGAAATAAGTAACCAAGTGTACTTGATGATTGATGAGCTTAAGAGATGAAAAAGATGCCGGAAGTAGAAAATAACAAGAAAAGGAATAAAAAGTGATTGACGGTGACATCCTGAAAGTCACAAAACAGTCTAAAAAAAGGTAAAAAAAAAGAAAGAAACTATCTAGGAAGGAAATTTCAATATCCTGCCGTAACTCGGTCGTCGCAACGAAATACACTCCTAGACTATCGGCACTTGCGCTTATTCTTGTCTCCCCTTTTCTCGCTTCGTTCGTGACTTCGTGAGATATCGAAGGATCACTTTTCGTTTCTCTCTCTTTCTCTTCCCCTCTCTTTAGCATATTTCCTTAGCCTTGGTACGTCTCAAAGCTTCGTTTGCCCCTTCGAAACCACCCTCTCCCCATCCCCTTTTTTCTCCCTTCAACGAGAAGGTATCGGCTAATTTAATTCGTAAACCGAGGGAATATAAAAGTAAGCGCGAGGTGCAGAAAACCCTCTTCGGTTGAGAAAATGGGAGAGCCGTGAGCTGCTTCGGGTTGGCACTGAAAAAAGCAACGTGTATATAAAGCCGTTCTCGTGTTAAGAGGGTGTCGCGCCACTCCCCTTACTTGCCACCCTCCTTTGCCACACTCGCTATACTTCGTGGTTTTTCTTTTTCTTTCTCCGTTGTCAAGTCGACGGTCGCGGTCTTTAGAGGTAGCTTTTTCTACTTCTTTCGATCTTTTGTATTTTGTACGCATGTTCTTTTGATTCGTTCCCGTGGCCCAGTTGCTTCCTCAATTGTCGAGGTAAATCATGAAAATTCGTAGAACTTGCGAGACATTTCGACTCCATGACAAATTCTATCGTTTTCATAAAAAGAATGAAAGGGGTATATCTGATTCCAATTTTGTCGTGCATTTTTCAAAAAGTACATTTTGAAAAGTTGAAAATGAATCTTTACAATAGAACTTATGAATGAAAATGAGGCACCCATGAGCTCAACCCTTCTTTTGAAATCTTTTTTGAATTTGTTTGTGAAGTATTAATTACCCCTGATATGAATATCCACAGCAATTTTTAGACGTTTTATCTCATATCTAGTAAATATTTGTCACAAAATAAAGATTTGGGAAACATTTTGATTCATACCTTCATGAATAAGATTTTATAGTCTTGCATATCAGTCGTTAAAAAAGACAATTTGTCAACAGAATGTACATTACATTCTCGACTGATGGGGGCTTTATAGAGTTCAAGTATGTGCACCGCGAGTGCGAAGAATAACAGCTTGTCACAACCTATTGGTCAGAACAGCACGCTCTAACAATTTACTCCTGTCCGTTGCTGATTGTGGATCAACACCTCAGGCGTACACTGCGCTTTCTTATATATTTTTTTATATTATATTTTTGTTCGGAAATCAGAGCTCTAATTGGCTCGTTGCTCGTCACTTATTGCCCATCGCAGGCAGTAATGAGGTCCTTACAGGGCAATATTCACTACGTACATAGTTGATAGAAAACACTTCGATGCGACTGCTGGGCATAAAGTAACTAAAAAAGATTTGTTGCTCCCGTTTGTTTTAGTAGATGACACACTTTTACACTTTTATAAGGTTAAGTCTAGCGTTATTTGTCTAGAATTCTCTTCACAGAAACTGTAGGAACGTCTGCATTTTTCCAATACTCTGACCTCGTCTCTAGGGGTTGTTGACTATGAGCAGAGGTCATACGCAGAAATATGCACTCTTGCACACACATACGTACATAAATTCACTCGACTTACACATTTATCCCCTACGCTACGTTCCGTTGACTTTATCTCAAGGGAGTCATTGTCTTTAAACGACTGCTCTTCGCGCTTTTTATACGTATCTCATGTTTACTCTCAAAACGCCTGAGGATCATTATAATAGTTCGGTAAGTATGAATACCTGAGAGACAGTTGAACAGAATTAATATTTTGCATTGAAGTTATTTTAGCTGAACATGGAATGGATAAAGTTGCGAGTTTAGAGAAAACTATATAAACGTCATATAGCAAAATGAGCAGCAAAAAATCCGTTGACATGTTTTTCGATTGAATTTTTATAATTTTATCAAGAGACTCGTTAGAGTGCTTTTAAAAATATTTTACAAACTATATCAAAATTCGATCAAACAATTGAAGCTAGTGTGGTTTTTATACCCGCATTAAATATTCTCCGAAAGTGTGAACAGTATAACAGAAATAGTTGTGAAAAAAAAAGTTCTCAAGAATGGTTAATCAGTAGAGTAGATTTATTTGATTGCGATTATAATGAAAAGTACTACAAACAGAACATTTTAATCTTACTGTGAAACGGAAAGACTGCTTTTACATATTTTTATTTATTTTTATGTTACATATTTTTATTTGTACGCCCATCTGTAAAATCGAATGAAAAAGATTTTTTAATCAGAGGTAAATAGAAAATAAAAATGTCAATTTGACACCGAAATGGACGCACAATCGCGCGTACGTCCACTCACACATATGCACATGGACATCTGTTCACACCGGTGTTCGTACTTGTGTAATAATATTCATTACAAAGGGCGCGATCCTGACTGAAATCCGGCTTACTATAGTTATTACCGTTGTGCTTCGACGTCCCAAACATCACAAGGGTTTTGGTTACGATATATATACCTATACGTGCACGTGTTGCTAGATCCTAATAGATGCTGATAGTATACACCCGTCGATCGTAAGCCTCTCATGCGATGGCATGTACATCATCACAAGCGTTGAGACATTCGGAGGGTCTATTCTAGCATCCTGTATGCTTGATATTCCATACGGAGGCTCATCGCTCCCTTTGCCCTCAGGTTTATGCCCTAATTCCTGATTATGTTCAAGTTACTCATTACATTATCAACCGTAATATTCTCATTACAGAAAAAACTTAGTGTTGGTCTTATTCTTTTAGCGAATTCATTTGCAAAACAACTGCATGCATTTTTTCAAATTCTATTGAATGGTATTTATAACACTGACACACTTAGATCACAGAACTTCCAATATATTTACCTTGTTCACAAGGACTATCTGAGTCCGCTCCTTCTTCAGATATAACTTAAAGAAAAAATACAAGTCGTAGCGAAGTTTATGACAAATATAGCCAACGTTATAGTCCAAATTTCGTTGACAATACGATTGGATGACGTGGCAAAATTTCTAGCCGTTGTTTTAAGACCACGGGAAATTAATTGCAACAATTCTTCCTCTGTGATTTCTTTTTAACGTTCGTTAGTGTATGTTCACCGAGTGATCAGCGAGGGCAAAAAAGAAAATAATTTTTACCCGTATTTCTCGTACTTTTCGTAATTAATTCCCAAACCAGAGAAAATTGTATTCATAGAAATTACTTATGAAATTTGAAACTTTCAATAATATCTGTCATATGTATGACGTCTTGATACGAGGCTTATTATATTTTTAAAAGAGTTGATTTGGAACTTTTCTTGGTACCGAAAAAGCTCAGCCAAATGGTGATTTATAGTTTCACGTGTTTCGTCAAGTGTATAAATTGCTTGGTTTCACAGTGCAAAGAAATCCTTATAGCGCCAACAGTTGTCAGAATGTGAGAAAACTTCGTTCACGCGCTGGAAAGCTTCCAACCACACGTGCACCAATGAAAAAAATCGAACTAGTTTCAGTTACATCCAAGATTGATGGATCCCACGAAAATATATGTGCAGATGAAAAGCTTGGGAAGCTGTAGAAGCGCGAGGAAGAAACAGGTAGGGGATAACAAAGTATAACCAAAGAAAAGATTTTTTCAAGTAACTCCCAAAGTGTTCAATCAAAAATTTGACACCATTGGCCACATTTTTCTGAGCGTACCACCGTAGCCGAGAAACCTCAAGCAAACTAACTTTATTATTATTAATATCGACGTTAAAAATGTTTTTTTACTAGAGGCAGGTATTCCAAACAAAAACTCCGGATTCTTAACAGATTGTTCGAAATAATACATATATTAATAATGAAGATTTATTATAGTCGACTAGGAAAACAATAAAACGTGCTTATCGATTTGACGATGGGGTATGTTCGTTTCGATCATCATGTTCTCCCTTACTTATGAAAGTTTTTTTTGCAAATAGGGGAGACCGAGGCTAGTCGACTATGAAGGGCAGTTTGACTATTTCACAATCAAAATCAAAATTGTAAGAATTCAATATGAAATCATTCATGTTATTACGTTCAATTTCCTCACTTGTTCACATGTTTTGACGCATCGAAACGCGGTTTTAAACAAAACTGCCAAAGCGTTTTTTTTTTCGGATCAATAGTTTTTAAATGCCAAGCAATACAATTTGCAATTTCTTGGCCGATATCGCGCGAAGTCTATATTCGCGAGAAAGACGGTTACGTTCTGAGTGACATTAGCCTCATTTGTTTATGCTGTCATTGATAGAATTTTTTTTATATGATTATGATTCATAACCCTTACAATCGGCTAAAAGGAAAATGAGTTTACCGATGGTAGTACTAGTAGCAGTAGTAGTAGTAGTAGTAGTAGTAGTAGTAGTGTAATATGCAAAGTACATATTTAATAAAGCGAAATCAAAAAAATAGTTTCTTCAACGATTGTGTCGTGTTGGATTAATATGTGCACTTGGGCTGAACGTTATATTTGCAACACTTTTTGTTTTATATGAAAAATATATCCCGCTCATATGAAAAATATATTCCGCACTTACAATATATATTCGGAATATATATTTTTTTCCTCCACCTCTAAATAAAATTATATTGATCATGTATTTTGTTAATACTAATATACTAGTACTAATATACTAATACTAGTTAATACTAGTATACTACTAGTAGTATAGTATATTAACGAAATACATAATCAGTATTATTGTATACTACTAGTAGTTATAATAATAGTAGTATACAATTACTAATTACTAAACTAATACAGTAATAAACACTAATAACACTAGTGTTTATTACAGTAATAACACTAATAATACTAATAATCCTAATAACACTAAAAACACTAATGTTTATTACAGTAATAACACTAATAATACTAATAACACTAGTGTTTATTACAGTAATAATACTAATAACACTAATAACACTAATAACCCTAGTGTTTATTACACTAATAACACTAATAATATTAATAACACTAATAACACTAATAACACTAATAATATTAATAACACTAATAACACTAATAACACTAATAATTTTAATAACACTAATAACACTAATAACACTAATAATTTTAATAACACTAATAACACTAATAACACTAATAACACTAATAACACTAATAATAATAATAACACTAATAACACTAATAACAAATAGTGTTTATTACACTAATAACACTAATAAACAAAAATTACTAGTGGTAATTTTTGTTTAATAATAATAAACAAAAATTACTAGTAGTAATTTTTGTTTATTACTAATTACTAATTACTAATAAACAACGATTAATAAACTACTACTATAATAATTAATAATACTACTACTAGTAGTAATAATTACTACTAGTAGTAATTTTTGTTTAATACTAATAAACAAAAATTATTACTATGAGTAATTTGTAATTGGTTATTGGCAATTGGTAAATGGCAATTGGTTATTGGCAATTGGTTATTGGCAATTGGTAAATGGCAATTGGTTATTGGCAATTGGTAAATGGCAATTGGTAAATGGCAATTGGTTATTGGCAATTGGTTATTGGCAATTGGTTATTGGCAATTGGTTATTGGCAATTGGCAATTGGTGAATGGCAATTGGTAATTGGTAAATGGCAATTGGTAGTTAGTAATTAGTAATCAGTAACTTTTTAATACTAGTATTAATACTACTGGTAGTAATACTACTATTAAACGAAATTTCGTTCAGTCTGATTTGTTTGCATTAATCAAAACAAATTTTCAGGCAATTTGCAATGCGCTACAATATGAATATGCGTAATTTAATTTGTGCCCCCATGGTTAATAATAATAACATCATTTAATTCCTTTACTAATTGAATAATCACTAATAATTTAATTTTTATAATAATTCAGATCATTTTATTGCGTTTTCAAATATAAAATGTTGATACACAATGTTGTGATACAAAAATGTTGATACACAATGTGGTTTTCATTTGACAATTTTTTTGCATATCAGCCATCAATTTTTGCGAATTATATTTTTCGTGGAGGATTGATTTTGTTTCAAAATTGTTGAATTTACGTAAATTTGTATTTACCAAAGTTTATATTTGACGAAACAGTTGGTGGCGCTATCTTGATGAGTGTCGCATCTTGGAATGATCCATCCAACCATACGATGTTATCGGCCAGGCAAATACGTGTATTCTCAAGCAATAACATCGCAAATGTGTGTTAATTCCCCAAGAATACGCGTCGCCAACCTGGCCTCAGTTATGAAAGGTCGATGATAGTGTTGAATCTTCCAATTTTTGTTAACCGCTAAATCCTTTGATGAACGAACTTGTGCCATTTCCATGTGGTTGTAGAAAAATGTAAAAAATGTTGTGACGTTGTTACGAGTCGGACTCCTAGTTACAACTGTGTATTCTCAAGCAATAACATCGCAAATGTGTGTTAATTCCCCAAGAATACGCGTCGCAAGCCTGGCCTCAGTTATAAAACGAAGCTTTCCAAGATTCTCTCTTCTGTATGGTGACTGCTTCGCTGATCCAGTCTTACTGCTCTATTTCTCCAGGAATCTTACTTTCACTTTGATACAAAAAAAATATTTTGCTAAGATAAGCCCTTAATATGTAGCAAGTGATTTTTTTTTCGTAAAAACGGAACAGTCTTTTTGAAATTTGCCGTCGGAATTATACTTTCGCATTTCGTGCATCAAATTTAGCTTCATTTTCCTCTCTGCTTTAATGTTGCTTAATTCTTAAAAAGAGTAGAGATATTAATGTTGCGAAAGTTTAAGATTTTTGAAATAGTATTTTTTGATATATCACGAATGTATTTTTTCTCATGTTTAAAAAATTGAACTTTTCATCTCATCCTCTTCTTCAATCGGTATTCCACCAATTGGCTTTCGTTCTTTTTCTTTTCTATTTGATTCTGGTTTTTGTTAGAGAAGAATATGTGAAACTTATGACTTTAAGCCGTCAACAAAACGCTTATAATTTTGAGAGCGTTTTTTTTTGCGATCTATAGAACACTTTACTTTCTTAATTTTTTAGAGGAGAGCATTCTGAAGCAAGTAAATATTTAATGAGCATCGAAATGAAAAAATCTGTTTGGAAAATGATGATATTTCGAGTAAAGAATATCTATGTATGGGCGTAATATCTATACCTAAGTATATCCGGACAGCCGTATTCCATTAGTTTTACGTCGACGTCACATAAGAGATTTATGTGAAGAAAGCACTTTAAAGACGGTGCAGAGAGTATAAATGTGATGGCCTTTCGCATTACATACAAAAGTTATCATTCTGGCTACTGCAATGTGCATGTTCCTTACGAAAACACAAAAAATTTATACGGAAAAGGATATTTATGTTCGACATTGACGCCCGAAGGTATTTCTAGACAATGTAAATCATTTGATGTAAGAGCAATAAAACAAAAAATCCTGTAATCAATGAAGAAGCTAAATGAAGACTATGTATATACTTAAAAATAAACTTTTATGAAAAAAATTATGATTTCCAGCGCCTTATTATGTATAGTTTACTATTTCTGCACCAGAATCGTGATTTTGTTTCAAATGTTGGCCACGCAGATTCCTGTTACATGCCAACAATGCAAAATAACATATGACGGAAAATAAACAAAAAACACACACACACACACACAACCATTCGTAGACATATACGGAGATATTACAATGTCGTAAAATAAAAATTTTATCGATTTTCGTTATGTGTAATTTTCACTCCGAGCAGTGGATATAGTGAACAGTATACAGCAAACGATCACTCGACACGATCTTTGAACTTTCACTATTTTCCATACCCATATAATATTTCGACTGATGTTCCCAATTTCAAAAAGATATCATTCCTCGTTTCGCGAAAAGGATATAGCCACTTATTTCTTCATCCCATCGAATTCAGCCACGTCCTCGTAAAAAGGGCCATTGCCAGTTGCTGGTTCATCGATTTCAATATAGAAAACCCTTTCGATGGGTTTTTATACCACATACATTTGGTTATTTAATCTTTTAGTAACTTAACGTTAGTTAAAGATCACGGAGCGATAACGACTTTTGTATGAAGAAGAGTAACGCCGAAGATTTCACTGAAATTTTTATGTTTTTTTGCTATTTAGAAAAATGGCACCGAGTTGAAGCTTGAGCCTAAAGGGAAAGGGCCGAATCTCGAGTACAGATACGCGTTGCTATGACCGATTAAAACTTTAATTTCTTTTTATACTTGGCGTCATTTAAATATCAATGACCTATCAAAGATTTTTTTCTCTCTAATTCTGCATATTCCGACTACGTCAAGGCCATAGAGTAGATCCTCACGATCAGTAACGTTCTGTGTTAATGAATTCTGGAGTTGTGTCAGAAAAGTTCTTTTGCCGAGTAAAAATTCAAAGATATTCGTCAATGTGTCATATTTTTTTTTTTTTCGAATGAAAGTTGTTTCACAGCATCACTCGCTATCAATTAACGATTGTTACATGACGTGGACAAAAAGGATTAATTGTTTTTTCAATTCTATGTTTTATCGAATGGAAACAAAATTAATTATGCTATCAATAAGAATAATAATTTTTATAATAGCTACGCACCATATGAACAGGGATTTCAAGTCTTTATGTAATTATAAACGAAACGTTAAAAGAAAAACTCAGCTTTTCTAGAATTCCTGAATAATAATAATAATAATTCGTGCAGCCGATGCGTGTCTAATCGTGATAATGTAATGAAGATTCAGCAACCATGTATGAAATGCGCCATATTTGCTTTTATCCGTAGAATAACTTTTTTTCTCCCCATAGTGTTTTTTATTTTTCGCAAAAGTACAAATCTTTTAATACCATCCTCTAGCTGCACTCCTCGTCATTCGTAGAATGGACGGTAAATTCATTTACAGCTTATTTTAACCATTAAAGTTTGTGGAACAAGCGAACGAACATTTCATACGAAGTAGCCGGAAAGCAGATATTTTTTTATCACTCTCAAGAATGACCATTAACTCGCTGAGGCTATAAAACTAACAATTCGTATTTCAATCGAAGTATAAATTATATTTTTTGCAAACAATTTTAATTATTGTGAATGTTTTAGTCTTAAAACGATATTAAATTTTTTCCTCGTGTCGTAAATTATCAACCAATGAAAATGTCGTACGGATAATGTAAGCTTTGCATAATTCATAACTTCTGCTAGGCCTGACCATAAATGTAGTTTATCCAAAAATCTGGCAACTTGTTCTTGCTTTAAAGTTCAAAAGTTATATCATTCATTTACATCGATTATTAAAAATCATTGACTACTATGATGTGAAATCTCTCATAATTGACAGATTAGATCTATAAACAATAAGTGAACGATCGATAAAACGAAAGTATATAAATAAGAAGTCGAATCATCTTCAAATTCAAAATCACAGTGTTTAATTCGATGAAGAAATGACATTTGATTATTTTAAACATTGAAACCACCTAAATCTTCGTTTTTCTTTCTTAACCCGCGCTTCTATATAACAACGAAGCCTGTATGTACCGTGGTTACACCTTAAGTAGTATTATCGGACATTTAATTAAGTATCATAACCGATTGATCTCATTATTCATGTATAACTGTAACAAGAAGCGTACAGAAGGTGGTGATGGGAAATCTCGGAGAAATAAATTCCCCGAGGGCGCATTGAGCGTGCAAGAGGAGTGCGAATACCCACTCTTGTGGAAAATCGATATTCAGTTTGGTGTGGCGTGTTCGTGAATGGTGCAAAAAGCTGTGATTCTGGTACAAGCTTCAAAACTACTGCAAGATTATTTGAAAACATCGCCGATAGCGTCATTGAGTTATTCGAGTTTTTCAAACTTCATGCCGAAAAATTGTTCTAGTAAAGTGAAATTTACCTGTCGGTTAAATGATGGAAGTTGAAAAAAAGGCGATTCTGGTGACGAAAGTGGTGTCCAGGTTGGTTGTACAAACACAATTGCACGTTTTGTGTACAAGAATTATTTCTATTGGAGAAAAATATGGAAAATTTTGTTGAAAAGATTTCCGTTGGGTGGACATGCATTGTATTTTCTGAAAAATTGACAGAAATTGTAGTATAGTGTTTAGAAAAAATATATAAATTGTTGTTCATTTGAATTTTCTAAGCAATCAAAACAAATATCACAGTTCAAAAATAAGTAATTTGTTTATACGTTTATATCAGAGATATTTACACTGCAATAGGAAGAAGCACAACAAAAGCGCGTAAATACTTTCATTCGTGATTTATTTAGCTTTTTGCTAAAAAGGCATGGGCACGAACATTTTATCTAAGTGAGGAAGAAAGTGCAAGGGATGAACGAGGATTGGTGGGAGATGGCTGATGTTAGCACCGACGTAAGAAAGAAAAAAGGTCTTGAAGGTCCGACTCGATTGGATGAGAGTGAAACCTGGACGCAACTGCCAATACACTTAGGTTGGATTCGCTTCCACTGCCGCTGAACAACAGCCCCACATATTCTTGCAAAGAGAAACAATTCTGTAATAATAAGATCGAAAGAGTGACAGAGATAGTAAGCAATGCTACAGAAGAAATGCAGTAGTAGTCTAGAAAATCGGGAAAACAAAGGGGAGGAATGAACGAAAAAATAAAAATAAATAAGAAAAGCGAAAACAAACTAGAGAAAATGTGGCCAGAGAAACAAGAAGTTGTTTATCGGAGTCGCAGTGTGCTCGCCTTTTATTCCGACAGAATATAAATTTGACATTCCTATGAATCGAAAGAACATGAAAAATATTCGAAAAATCATGATCGTTGACATACATGATAAATAAAAAATATCCAAAATTGTTGTTGTTTGAAAAATCACATATATCGTATCCTCACATGTCACATATTTATGATGAGCAAACTTTTGACAAACATAACAATTAAATCAACTTTTATTTGATTTATATTTTCCTTGCAGAAATAAATAAATCTAAATTTTGTTCTCTTAAAGCTACGTATGGCAACTAGCCATAAAATCTTAAGGACCAGCTGGTGCGACGACACCATGCGACGATAGAAAGTTCCCTTGCTTGCTGGACCGTAGGTTTAACAGACATCCGGATCTATTGCAAATGGATTAAAAGTAGATTTCTAAACTATCTTCATCATCAGATGAATATGGTTCAGTACTTACTTATCGGTTTTTTGGAGAAGTAGTACCCAGGTTTCTATCAAGACACAATTCTTCTTCTTCAGAAGAAGATCAAAGAGTTCTTTGGAGAAAAAATCTTTAGAAATCCAATAGTAATAGTTTTGGATTTTGATAGTGAAATGACGTCAAAATTAAAACCAAACATTCCAACGAATACGATTTCGGTGGTGCAAATCCGCAAAAGTCTGATAGCTATGGGTTAATGTACATCAATAAAGAAACGTTCTGTCCACCGTTAACTGCTACAGCTATATGAACCAAATAAACCTCGGTTACTGTCAATGGGTAATTTTGACCCACTATTATTTTGTCCGAATGGCTTACTCTAACCTAATGTAACATTATGACCCAGTTTGTCACTGGTAGACTAACAGGTTTAAGGGTTCTTTTTACCTGGGGTAACAGCGCTACTGCTTTTGGCGATCGAGGAAAACTTGGTTACTACCAATAGGTTATTTTTACCAGGAAAAAGCGCTCCCGGTAACTGTGTCATACCTGGTTACTTCCATCGGGTTATTTTTACTCAGCAGGCCAAATCTGGTTACGTTTCTTCGATAATGAAGTCACTTATGAAGAACAATCCAAAATCACAATGAAGTTTAAACTAAAAAACGGAATTCTACTCTTTTTCCAGACTGTCACACATTTAGGAGTTATTTAAAAATTATTGTAAACTGAAACCAACATTTCCGAGAATTTCTGAAGACTATCCCTTGGCTACATCGCATCGGAATCTTACTGAGAGTGAAAAAATTGAGCGTATCTGGTAAAATCCGTAAGAGTATCATAATGTTTGGAAAAAAAAATCGTACCGAGCTATTTCGGTCAATGTCAGAATATCGCTCGAGACTATACATTGGTTATTCCGCCAAATACAGCTGTGCCAGGGGGTCTGAACTCTACAAAATGAACGAACCCTTTGGAGAGCACGTAACAAAGTGAACTCCACGATTTTCTAAAAAAAAATCCCTCGAGTCCTTTGGAAGTGACAGGTTTTTGAAAATTACCAGATTGGCAAATTTTCACTTTTTTCCCGTACAATATTTTTGTTCTCTTACTCAATTAACACTTGAAACCGATCCATTTAACTACATGATCAGTGAATACAATGCTTTATAGGGAGCCCTTCAAATTTTAGTTACTGACGTAATGCCGGTGTGGCCGCATGACACAAATCTATAATTCAAAACATACATTTTACCTTAATTATTATTTGGTTTATCTAAAAATATTTTAAAAACAAAATGATGAAGTTCCTTTGTTGAGGAGACCGAATTTTCGAAGAAATCAAACGTGAAACATTGGTCGTAAAAACAATTGTTCATCATGTAGAGTTCAGACCCCCCCGGCACAACTTTATTCAGTATTTGGTGGAACTACACATTAATATATATATTCATATAATTTTGGCCATTCGATTATGTTTCAATACAGTTATGTTATACCGATGCTTCATGGTGTTTTGAAATTTGAGCAACGTAAAGGGATGTGGCCAGAAGGATTGGAACGTTCCGTTCGAATATTGTTAATTGGTCAAAATCCTGCGGTGACTCGTTCAGCATTTAAACGAGGAAGGACTACGATATTCGATTATTAAATTTGTATGTGCACGTTATGTTGTATGAAACATGACGATGTAGAAGTTATTCTGTGTTACTTTAGCCAAGTATGCTTTTTGTCTCCGTAGTGCGGTTACGAGTCTCTCATTAAAGACCTATTCACCCCAGTATGTTGCGAATCAGGGTACCACGTGCAAGTAAATGTCCTCACTAAAGTATGAATAAATTCTAAATATCTATAGAGATATGGATACATGTACGTGTACGTATAATACGAGTTGGTAGGAAGGTAGTACAGGGATTGTAACCATCGTGTGCCACAGGCACCAACTGCAATAGAGACGCCTATAGCCTAAAGCTCTAAATGCCACTAGCACGTGACTCTCATTCCAATGGGGAACGAAATAATATACCGCCACCTTGCACCCCATGTACTTCTATCCTCTACAACTGAAAGCGTTGAACAAAGCTAAATTCCATAGTCCACATGTACGGTTCCTCTTGTCTCTTTTTTTTTTGCTGTAAAAAAATCCATTTGTTTCTAAATACAAAAAAAAAAACATCCACTGCACGGCTTATTCATGCTACGAAATTTACGTTTTAACATATAACTTACGGAAAAAGTTGAAAATGATATCAATGTGAGAAATGTAAGATTTTTAAAATCGAAAGTACTGCTCTGCTCCCAACTAAGTGATTGCTGGGCGCTCATCACAGATTACCATTTGTTTGAAGGTATTTGGTATGGTATTATTTGCAGAATACTATAAAGTTAATGGATAAATGTGAAGTTCGATGTGTATGTAAATTCTTTTTGTACTATGTGTCTTTGAGCTTTATTTTACGCTTCCATTTCATCATCATCCTGAAATATTCCAGCGTAGCATTCAACGCAACCGATTGAAGTAGACCATCAACGAATATTAATTCCGTCGACGATTATTGAGGCTTCCGATTCTCCTTTGTTTTATTCCATTTGGTTTGTTGTTTTCATACGTATTACCTGCGGATTTAGAACATGAGTTAGAGGATTTCAAGTGATTCATGCCGGTGGGCACTGAGTAACGAGATGTCAGGAAATGAATCAGCGCAATCCGTGCGATTGTAACCCAACATTCCTGATTTTATTTCAATAATTTTAATGAATCCTAATCGATGCTTCAAGATTTTGGTGTCAAATGCATTCACTCAATATAACTTTGATGGTTAAATAATAGTGCGTGTGCTTTATATTACATAAACTTTTACATAAACTCCAGGCATGAAGTTCTTTTACATAACGTGATACTTGTGCATATGAAATATTTAATAAAATGTATGAATCGGTACAGTTTGCACCGATTTCTTTCGTTGATAGTTATAGCTGCGTTTATTTGTTACTCGAATCGGAGATTGTCGAATGCATATTGAATGATGGACGGAAACGTGGAATGGTCGTGGTGTGCTCCAGAACATAATAAAAGCATCATTTTTAAATGAGTTTTGCACTTGCAAACTTTGGACTGTAATAGCTACGACAAACCATTTCATCATTTTATAATTTATAGAAATTCCATCGCACGTTAACCCCTTTTACCGTGAATTGTTTTAATAGGGAAAAATAATATACACAACCTGACAAGTGCTTCGAATATAGCGTCAAACGTACTTGTTCCACAACTCTATATCAAGTTTGTTGATGGTCGTTGTATTTTATAAATGTTGAAGTTAATATTTCCGTCGGTAATTAAGCAATTAAAGTTGATAGCCCGGAAAAGTTAATTCGAGGCTAGAGTTTCGTATTTTGAACGAAACAAAACAGTTGAGGAATATGTCTCTCATATGAACTAATTGTGAAGTATATTTGAGTAGTATTTCTTTGAGAAGCGAGCTTCAACATGGCTCTGTGTTATTTTATTTATATTTTTTCAATTTGCCTCATAAGCGCTGTTTATCATACAAGCGAAAAAGAAGAATAAACCTTTTCTATTCCTAAACAGTGGCTGCGGAAAGTTGGTTCACTCATCCGAACTTTAATTTCAACAGTTATGAAAAAATCTCTTATTTCTAAATACATATGAAATATTTTAAGTGAAAGAAATTGATCATATCGAGGTGTGTGTCGAACCGCTACTTGATCTTTTGATAAGAAACATTATATATTTAGAAGGCCATGCAATTCCAAAATTCATAAATAAATGACCAGTGCTAATTTTAAACCAATCAAGATTGTCACGAGTCCAATTCTATCTGAGAAGACTTGATCCATTAAGGATTGCGAGAGTCCGGTTGATTCACACGTTACGGGAATATAGGAGGACCTTGACATATAAAACAGGATATTGCGAACGAGGCACTCGGAAACAAAGCTCGACACTGTAGGGTGAATGAGCGACGACTCCAAATCCAAAGACCATTGCTGTCTCTCTTCATTAAACCACCATCGGCTAACGGCTCTAATTGCCCTGAAGTTCACTCGTCCAATCAGAGGGTTCCCGACACCGTTCCTTTCCGATCGTACAACGTATATATACAAATGTCTCTCGCAACCACTAAGACTTATATTAATTCCGCTTACACCAAGTTATATTTAAATCTCAATTAATCTGCATTTCGAATTAGACAAATATTCAATCAAAGGCCACCATTGTATGGTAAATACTTGTTTAAAAATGCCGGTAGAAATCTTCGACATTTTTACCCTTTCTTAAACTTTTCTTTGAAGTTGTTATCCTCAATATAAATGGTACAGATGCAGGTGAATTTAAAGAAATCCCTGAAATAATGGATTTAAGGAAATAAGAAAATTAGCTCAATATTTAACGAGTTTTAAGAATTATTTTACCAAACAAAATACTTAGTGAGTTGATTAAAAACAAAAAATTGTTTTTATTTTTTGCCGAGGTTTTGTTCGCCACAAACGTCCAGCTCGATCTCAAATCGTCTACCAGTGGAAACGTTAATCATCAGAATACGATACTATAATATATTTTCATGTCTAATTTTAAGCCACCCCAGCACACCATTGATCATAGAACCTGGAGGACGGTTTTTAGTTTTTCTCTGTTAAGAATGGTGGAGTTTTATGGATTGATGTTTTTGGTTAGTTGGTAGTTAGACATAGCAGCACGAAATCAGGACTCGATTGCCCACTTACTATTGAATAGTCCGGTATTGAAAGGTTTGCCACAAAGGATTATTATTTCGGTAACAATGCGGCACTCAAACGCGTAATAAGTCAGTGGATCCTTTGGGAATTAAATAAAGGTTGATAGTGGTTCTCAGAAACGTTGATGAATAACGTCAAAGGAATAGCGCAGGGTGAAAATAACGATGAACCAAAGTATGAATACTAGCCAGTAAGACAGAAGTTCAAACGCGTATATCTATATTTTAAATGAATGGGGAAAGTAAGGAAGACGTAGAAAAAAAATGGAAGAAAAAACTTGGACGATACTTGTGGTTTGTCTACGCTTGAATAAGTCGATTGCAATTTATTCATTAGCTGCCGAAATACGAAACAAAATGTTTCTCCGGGGAAATAACTCGTGATCATGTCGGAATAAACATTTAATAAACTGTAAGTTTCAAATGCAATTTGCAGATTTGCAATGTGCTATTTCGTCCTTAAGATGAGAACAAACCCTTCGTTTTTTTCGTTATCTATTGTAAGTATTATTTCAGCTGTATTCTGTGTCCCTTAGGAGTTTATTCTTGTTCTGTGTAATGCGTGTCCAAGATGCTTGGACTGTTTTATGATCTGAATATCAAACGTTCTACAGGTAGTTCGAAAATCGTAGCGTTGAAGTAAATATTTAAGGTTTATGTACAAGTTTCTTGTTTGATTGAAATGCTTTTTGTTTTACTTTAAGCAGCTCATTAATATTGCGTCTATTGTTACGATTACCACACTCTATAGATGTAAAAAAAAAAAAACATTTAAGTCTCGACAGTTTCAATCGCGATACTGATAAAAACCATTAAAAAAACTATGGAGCTCTCGCGGTGATAATAGTTTAAAAAAATGATACTGTTGTCGATGTGACTCAAACAAAATTCGTTAGTGATTGAACGATGCCTGGAATTGATAGATTCTTTTTATAGTTTGACAGAGTTGTGATAAGAAAAGGTTTTTTATGGCGCAAAAAAGTAAACGGTAATGGAGAAATAACAGTGTTTTCATTAGTCACAACACGATATGAATCCTATATATCTTGACAGTTAAACAAATTTACAATTTCCAAAATATGGAGAAGTTAATTTATTTACTAAATTGAAAGATGGAACAAGAAGAATGTCATTAATTTCTATATTATATGAGAAAACTCATGTATCCCTTTAATTTCATTCGTTTGTAAGTATACGCTTCAAAGTTTCGTCATTGAACGCAGTGACTTTTAGGGTAATCTTTAAAAGGTCGGAACGATAGAGAATTGCCCGGAGGAATAGTAAATGATAAAAGACGGGAGGAGGAAGTCAAGAGTGGTGGGATAATGTAGAGTCGCGTGGCTGCCTCAGAAATTTGCATAACAAAACGCGCAATTAATAAAGTTTTGGGGTGCAGCCATAGCGATGCGGTGGAGTGGGAGGAAAGAAAGTGGGAGAGTTTACGGACAAAAGAGCATTCCGTCCTTTCAATGTATTCGAATGCCGTAGTTCTCAGTTCCTTCGCATTTCTCAAAAACCCCCTCGAAAATCTTGCTTAAATTAAACTAACAACCAGAATTTCGTTGCCCTAGTTGCAAACGTGAGACATTGCTTTGAGCAATATTTATTGCTTTTAATAATAACAAGTATGAATACGATACGTTTGATTCCACAGATATTATGCCAAAATCATGGTCATGAAATATTCACAATTATTAAGATCATCCAGATTTTTACGCCAGTAAATAACAATTGACAATTATGTTCACTACAATTTATACAGGAATCCACGACTGTTCAATGATTGCATAATTTCACATGGAAATGACATCCAATATCGACGCCCTATTTTGGATTCTCGTCTATCTCATGGACCAGTGCATCCCAACAGCTCAGGAACATGAAAAACTTTGTAAAATTTAAAGCACTGCGTCAGGTGTCACATCTAAGCATGTAAAACCAACGCTGCTTTAATGTAAAGTTTTCGGTGTCAATTTTATTGGAATGAACATTAAAAAATCGGATATGAGCTGCTCATTATTTTTCCATTTTTTAAAACAAATCCTCCTCGTGAAAAGAATGGATGGACGAGCTACGAAACTGAATGCTACCTTGAAATAATTCTACACAATTTTTAGTCGTCATTATATCAAACCTCGAACCACTTCAGTTTATGTAGACGTGTAAAAGCAACCTTGTGCAAACTGTAACGCATCAATTATCAAACGAATAGGTTAGACGGGACAAGTTGAGTTTAGAAATTACAGAAGTTAGAGTACTCTTGTGGCAAAGACATCACTGCTATGAAAAGCAGAGCATCAAGAGCATGCCAATGCCCAAAGCAAAAGTCGTATGAGCATTCACGATTGACTACGATCGTTCGGGTAAACAGTTGGTGGACTTGAACATCCATCTTACTTAAGTGCTGCTCACTCTATCTGCTTAATATTTCAGGTCGCTAAAGCTAACTTTAGGTGTACTCGTATAAATTTGTCCGTGTCTTCTTCTTCAATGAATACACACTTGAACTAGTTGACGCGTCGTTAGATTCGTGTTAAAAAGTTCGTTTATATCTGAGACTGGGAACAGCAGCATCACGAATTGTAGATTCTATATCTCACGGATGCGTGCAACGTTTTTATTTCTATTCATTGTATTAAATTAAATAATGCAATATTATACTATAACGGATTCGTGAAGAGATAACAGGTTTTGTATCCCTTTCATTTGATTAATTTCATGGATTTGTAATTTTATTATCACTTACAACTAAAGATGCTGGAAACCGATTACAATAATAATTTTTTTAACCTAACAAATCTGTCTAGATAATGGGCTTTTTGTTTATCCAAAAAGATAACGCAGAAAGGTTTTTAACGATTTCAGCAACTTTTGAATTGAAGAAAAATAGTTGTCTCATATTTACAAAGTGTCATCGATATCTGGAAATTCATTACTAATTACTATAACGCTTAAGCTATATTTTGTGTCATTATCCTTGAGCTCAATTCGATAAATCTTTGAGCTAAGCTTACTGGCCAATTTGGTGCCACATTGCGAAACGAAGTGAAAAATTCCCTTGATCTTGCTAGACGTAAACGAGGGACTAAGAATTTATCTCATTTCACGCCATTTATCATCGCGTAGACCGGAAAGATTTTTACCGAAGAATGGATCTAATTTATCATCCGCCGGAGCAGTATGATTGAGGCAGTTTTCTACTTTGTTTCTACTTCGATCGCTCACTGTTATGTTGTTATTCCATTTTTCTTCTTGATTTCCGTTTAACTTATGCACAATATTGCACAAAGTACAAATATGTTTGATTTTTTTTTGTTTCAAATTGCCGTTGCAAGACTTATACAAGCAAAAAATATCATCACCGGTCGCTGAAGTACTCGGATCCATTTGAAACAAAAAGGTAATTGAACCAGAAAGATCATCATTTTAATTATAGAATAAAATTGAAAGAACGATTGACCCTCGACGAAACTAGGCCCGAAAATCATGAAAAACATAACAATAAAAAAAATAAAAATAAAAATTATTATGTAAATCGTACAGAAAGGGCGAACACTAATATTTTTCACTTTGAACTCGGAATACTCTAGTACATCGGTTCTCAAATTAATTCACATATTTGTCATAAAAGCCATAACATAAAAATCTGAAAAAAATCAGATAAGTTGCTTCCAATAGGCACGAACCGAGAAAAAAATTCAACGAATGAAAAAATGAACAAATTAAAAAATGCAAATTTGGTTTGGATTGCTCCATATACAAGTGTTACAATATCGTAAATATAGTGTCAGTTTTTCTTTTCAACCTTCACCATTCGAAGAATGATAACAAACACTTCGAACTCGGTGCTTTTATCGTTTTCGAGTGGATCGAATTAATTTTCTGCTAAGCATTTTCATTCGCGAGTTGTTCTCTAATAGCAGTGGAATATACAGCCTCATCCATATTGCGTTGTTAATCCTATTAAATACGATGTTTCGAGAATCTGAAATTACTTGTGGTTTGCGCTCTGATCTGTATTATAACTTCCTTCCATCGCAGGATATCAGTCGTAAAATGTTATTCTTGATAGTTTAAGATAACTGAAGTTTGAACTCCACTGCAGTCTCAATAAATGGTTTTATGTGAATTTCATGCATCCGAATATAAACAAACTATTCTATTCTACTCATTACTATTCTATTTCACATATATTTAAGTGCCAAAACCGGAATTGATAAAATATATTCATCATTGAATCACGATTGCTAATCATCATTATTTTCTGACTAACTATTCAAGCTTGACAATGTCTTATAAATAAATTACCATTTCATGCAGGAGTAAAATAGAACGAAGCGAGATGCAAATTCGTTTCGCAAAAATGAGATAAATTTTTACATTTCTGAAAATAACGTAGAATGCAAGCTTCATTATTATATATGGAACAAAAAAAAATGAAGAACATGAGAGACTTTCATAAAACTGGCAGCTTTTGGTACAACTGTACCTTGACGTCCTTGCTTCAAACATTAATTTAGATTTTCGAAATAAAAAGTTATACGTTGGCAAAAATGCGTATGTTCAAACCACAATATTCGGTTGATATTACGAAAAAAAGAAAAATAAAGATACGTTGCACGAAAAAACATGGATTAATACAAAACCAATCATTTCCCAAAAATCCATTTTTCGTTCGAAAATAATCCTTTACCTTTTGGGATCAAACAAAATTTACGGATGTGGCTACGCGAAACTTTCCAGTGCCCCGTCATCCTTCCCCCCCTTTCAAAGGTTAAAAACGCTAGCGTTTATAAAAAATCTCTTTCTCCTTCCGTATCCCTCACACTCCTTTCGACAGCTCGAGGTCAAATCACCAGCTTCTGTTAGCACACGTCATGCTCTGATTTTTTCAACTATTCATTTATTTATGTTCATGCATCACGAAATTTTTGTCTTCGCTTATTTCAACGAAATATATCAGCTCGAGGTCTTCCTTGTTTGGAGTTTATTTTAGTTTCGTTTTTATTTCGTTTTACACATCTACAATATTGTACCGGATGATCTACCTTGAACATCGAAACCGAAACGAAGACATGTAATGTCTCTGTTTACCTCATTGTCGAGTCAGTATCACTTTTTTAAATGTACGATGAATCTTCTCATTAGCACGTTCCAGATCATGACCAGCAAGCAAATTACGGAGCTAATTAGCATCTAAGATATTATGCGACGCACGTATGCTGAAGCCATAATTTTCATGATTCATTTTCAATACGGAGATAATTTGCTTCATTTCAATACGCGCGGAAGGTCAGATTATTATTGAAAGAACTCAAGATTGCTCTCGTGTAGAATGAAAAATATTCATTTTATTCAATTGGCATCGAACGTTATTTATACGTGCCACCCGACTCCCAAAATTACTTGAACCGTGGAAATATTTGCACAACCACACATTTTTTGAAAGTCATCTTTCCGAAAATGCATTAGTTTATGTTCGCTTATAGCAGTGGGTCGATCCGACGATGATTTTTAAGACGAGTTTCTAATCATAGTTTTTTCGTAAGGAACAATTTGTTTTTAGAAAAACATGCCAATCTGTTCCTACAAACAATCGTTACAAAGGCGCGAACGCGGTAGAGGGACAGAGAGAGAGCGAGCTACAGCTGAGTCCTACTTTACACATATATATATATATATTCATGCGACGCGCAGACGCAGCGCACGGGAGGGGGTACAGGTGCCTAGCGAGAGCTGCTGAAGCTTTACTTTCTACGTATATGTATGTATGAATGTGGAATAATTTTCGATAATGAAAATCGAAAATATTTCGGGTCATAATCTGAGTTCACACACTTCTAGACATCGTAGGAAAAAATAATTATACCATTAGAACCGAAAAATACGATTTGTATCAATTAACTATCGTTAGATTTTCGCTACGTCTGCGCATTTTCAAATGGGATCGAGTTGAAGTTTGGCCGAGTTGAAGCCTTGGCCGTTTAAACTCCTCTTTTTTGGTACTTGGCGTTAAGACGCTGCCGCGTCTCTAGATATGTTCATAGTGTGTAACCCACACTAATCGTTGTTAATCGTTGAAGTTAAAGTTATAATCGTATTTTCCATATAATCGTTTTCTTACGATGATTAAACGAGTATTCACATACAGCTAATTGTTTCATTGGCATCAATTTTCTAATGAACCCGTCATCGTTTAATAGATTTTTTTGTATCAAAAATATAATAAGAAGAATAATTGAAAAGAATCAATTCTCCTTCGCATAATTGAAAAAAAAAAAAAAAAAAAAAAAACATGAGTAAATAAGTGTCCAATGCACAGTATGGATTATAAAATACCTCAAGCTTTAATGTTACTCGATGAATAACGTACCTGCAGAACGTATATCCGCATGTGGGTGCGTTACGCGAAGCATGATATGAAGGATGAGTCAAAGTGAGGGCCGAGGGATGGAAAATGCGTATGAGCACCGTTGGGTTCGATGGCCGATATGCAATGATCCGGCACAAACTCGTTGATTATGCCACTGGTTGTATCTCCTTCATTGGCTGTTTTCATCACGTTCACCCAGTCCTCGAGAGTTGCGATATGGTCGGGTGTGTTACGCGTATGTGACGAGGGCTGAGATGTACACCGAGTTGCAACCGAAATGTAATATTCGATGCAGCCCTAAAGTAAATTTGATCGGTGTCGAAACTATTTCACTGTATCTCATTCCATAAGCATCGTTTTCGTTGGAGAGTATAACCCCAACCCCTCATGGAGCAGAAAGTACAGCAGCTCTACAGATCGAGTAAAATCATCCAATCAACCAATTCCCATTCTGAGAAATCTCGCGATCATGTATCCACGATTGGTTTATACGCCTTGAATCATGCATGCAGACCGGAAAACCAAATGTTGTTTTATGTTCGCTAACCAACAATGACCTCTCGATTGATGATCAGTAAAATATTTGCAACATTCAGTCTAATACTCCGGTGCAAAGTCTTTTGAATAATTTCGATAAACACATGTGGAGTGATCAAATACAAAAAGTTTAATTTTACTCAAGACATAACCATTATTCATATCGTTATGCTCTGTCTAATCACTAAAGAAAGATTTAATGACTTATTCGAATTTTCTCAAAAAATTGACTAAGATAACTCTTGCAATGCAAGTCACCCAGTCAAGTGATGAATTTGGAAAAAAGCATGTTTAATGAAAAATAAAACTTCAAGTCATTTCTGGTTGTTACACATACATAGGTATATATATATAAAAAAAAAACTATAAGGTTCAACATAAACATCCGCGGTTCGGAGCAAATTTCAAGAGTGCTTTTCACCGGCATATCGTAAATAAAGGTTGTACTACGGGGACTTGCTAAAGATGAAACATAAAATCGTGGAAAGGAGGCATTCACGATGATCTGCATAAAAGTAAAGAAGCTACCATGGGAAATGGCTAACTTTGAGTGAAAGCAGTTAAAAGCTCATGTCTGAGTCACATGAAATAGGTGAATTCTTAACAGCTGTTCTGTATGAGTACGTGATACATCGTACAAAGCTTTTGTCTTAATTTTGCTGCACTGGACGTTTTTTTTTGTACTGAAGCATTGCACCACGGCACATAAATTGTGGTCAAATGGCTCTGACTTTTTATTCGATGGTATCTTTCTGTAGCCACAAACAGTTGTTCATTTCGTTGTACTCCGTGATTGCACGAAGTAAAGTAAGGAGGGACGAAGATAGCAGACGCCCCGGTGTTAAGTTTGTTCGAGTAAAGTTGCGCAGTCGAGATTTTTATGATAGTAATAAAGTTCCATTGTTACCGGTTAAAAATGTCTAACCGTGGATAAAAATATTACAGTCTAGGCTGAAAACTCCATGGAATAGAACAAGCAAGAAATTATGAAGGAAAACGAAAACGGTGCTCATTGAAAATGGTTAGTTCTAATAGTCAAACAGAACATAATTATTCTTTTTTTGATAATGCAAAGAAATTTTTATTTTGTTTGATATCGGTATAGTCAAAAAATGGGAAATGAAAAAAAAAAATTATTCATAATTTTCGTACTATTCCTGCTGACAATCAATCAAAGCGAGAGAACATTTGTTTTTTGTAAGAATAGAGTACGCGCAAACAAATTTTCTGTTGTATCAAGAGAAGAAAATGTGAGATAAGGAACGATGAAGCAATAAAAATGAGAAGAGGTAACGTGAAACGCAGTAAGAAGAAACTTGATTGAAATTGCACGGGGAAATAGCTATTGATTTGAAATAAATAATGGAAAGACCGGCTTGAAGGAATCAAAGAATACCTGGGAAAACGATGTTTTGCTACGTGTCAAATTTCTTATTTTTCAATTTACGTTACTTTCCGATTGATGCGAACAAGAAGATATCGTGTAATAAAGAACTACAAGATACAATGGGATTCATGACTGCTTCACAGTTAGCAAGATTCCGCTTTCAATAGAGTCAAGAATTCAAGTTCGTTCGAAGCCCCGCTTCGAATACCAAAAACATCTACTAACTTTCCGCGCTTATTAGACGATTGGTATTTTTCATTAAATACAAATGATTACAGAAAGAAAATGAGAAATTTTACTTCACCTTTGCATTCATAAAAATGTAGATCGTAGGTGACTTTCAATTCTTTATGCGTTTTCCTTTGCAAGAAATGAGCAGACTCCTGTGTTTTGGGATTTTCTGATTTGGCCATTTCTCGATTTTTACAGCTAATTCAATTCTTGACTTATTTCAACCCCCTTGACAACCTTTGATTTCAGCTGCAATTAAAAAAAATAAATGGCTTAATAGAAACACTTAGAAAATTTATAATTTCACGTTTTTTCTCATTAAAATGGAAGTAGAAACAGATTTGACAAACTTGCTTTAGATTTTTTGTCACAAAAAACAAAGACTTATTTCTTTTATTCAAATCATTGTACTTTTTGTTTCAGAAACACATATATCAGAAACATATATCAATGATTTTTGAGTTTTGTGTGAGAAATTTGAATTGTTAGTTTATATGCGTTATAGTTTAGTGTTCGTTTACAAGGTCAGATTATGAGAGCTAATGTTAAAACAGAGCTAATGTGTAAAAAGAGAATTGTGTGTATAAGAGTATAAGAGAATTTTGAAGAAGATGTATGATAATGGTTTGCGAGTGGGCTCTACACAGAGATGGTTTCAGTTGAGAAAGGTACTTTAAATCTGGTTGGTTGGTAGAGATTGCTCGACGGCCAGACCCTGGTTGGTATGAACGCTTGCCGGTAATTGGCCACTAATTGTGTTTGCTAATTGAAATTGCGACGTCCTGGTCGGGCCAGCGTCAACCTTCCTCTTTTCAAATTTGACTCGACTTCTATTGACCGAGAAAGTAGTTGGCCCACCTTTGCCCTGATACCAACATTTCCTTTTTTATAAGCAAGAAAATCTATTGATTTGAAAATCTATTTAGTTTGACAACCGGAACGATCTCTCAATTTCTTCCTGTAATTTATATGCAAGAAAAAATACTTTTAAATTTTAAATTCTTTAAGTGTGTTTTTGAATTCATTTACGGATTCGCATCATGAAATATTTTGTTCCGGTTCTATGCATTGATCGATTTTTATTTGTTGGCATCAAGCAAAGATCAGCTTCAATCATTTTCAAGATATTCACATTGAAAACTTGTATTGTTAAATACAACTTTATATATTTCTGACTCACAATCAAAATTTGAACGCGTCTCTGATGATAAGTTAGCAGTTGGAACGTTTTACATTTCATTGTTGTTAGAGGGATTCACGATATTGGAGGATCCATTGAAACTCGGGTCAATGCCTTTCCGTTCAATTTCTCGTTTCCGGAGTAAGTACATTTGAGGCAAAAGTACGGCTTCACCGAGGGGGAAAAACGAAAAAGAATAGAGAAAGAAAAAAGTACATTCCAAATGCATTGGTACGTGTGGTATCTGGAGAGGAGTTGTATACCGCAGATATTGAACCCGCAGGTACGAGGTTATCGCTTTCTAAGAGTACGCAAAAGGGGCACCTTATTTTGCGTTCTCTGTTACGTGTTGCTCAACGACAAAATCGAATGTTCTCCATTTCACTTGTATCGTCGATTCTTTTTACTGAGAGAAACTGCTGTCATGCTCATGAATATATTTTCGTAAAAAAAAAAGAACGTGTATAGAGGAGGCTGTATTTGAACGTAAAAATATAAATTAACGTATTATTTTGCACGTACGTGAAAACAAGATTTTCAAATATTCATTAAGAAAGCGTCCTGTCTTGCCAAATCCAAATATGTTGACATTTAAATATAGTTTTAAAGCAATTGTTAATAATTTGTCTCGATTTTTACTGTATTTAGAAAAATGGTCTTGTTATTTTTCTCCCTTCACGTTCGAGTGTATTTTTTTTGCTTACTTTTGTTTTTAATTAACTGTTAGGCTGCCTTATTAACTGGATTCAGAAAGTTTGAGACAGAATATTTCTCGTAAGACAATCGAGTATATTATTCATGTTCAAGCCAAAGTACCTGGGGTCGAATTCGTCAAGGCAGGAAAAAACAAAGGTTAAGAGTTGGATACAGCAAATGTGTTTTTTTTTGTTTTTGTTTTTAACCAGAATTTCTTTTCCGATAGCCTAGACTTTCTAGTACGATGTTTTTATCTTCCTGTATGGAAAGACATGATGACGGCTGTTACGTGAGTTGAAGAAAAAAGGCTGCCTTGTCCTTTCAAGCGTTGCCCGAGGGCGATTATTATTATTCTTCTTTCGCTTCTTCGTGTTCTTTATTCAAAGCCACGTAGCAAGTCCTTTATGAATTTATGCCCTTTCCAATATGTTCTTACGAGAGGTAAAAAGAATGAAAACTTGCCAACGAGCATCGAGTGAGTTGAACGATGAAAAGACCTCGCGACTTTTCAAGTTGGCGTTTCAACATTTTTTAGTTTTCTTTTTTATTCATCTTCGTTTTACATTTTTTTTTTGCTTTCAACATAATCGTCTTAGTGGTCTGCGAATACTTTCGTAAACCTGTGTGAGCGGATTCACTTGAAAATCTTCCGTTTTCCAACTGAGCCGATTGCTGCTGAAAATCGTTGAGACAAGAAAAACAATTAAATAATCGAGGAGACCTATTACCCAACCAAATTGAATTTTCCCGTAAAACGATTAAAGAATTGTCGCTGTATGCTTGCATACTCGAGTTTTGTTCGAGACTACACTATAGTAGCCGAAAAAATGGACTTCTGTTTCTCAAAGTGGCAAGTCAATATTTTGGTCTTCGAGGAATATTCATTTTTGAGCATCAACGAAAAATATTACTTTCTCCCACTCACTTTTTCTTTGAGAATATTCCGACAAGCTTTTTTCCATTTCTGTTCAATTTCTTTCTCGTGTAGTTTTCCAAATGTATGAATGGATCAAGCACTGATAATCGATATACAGGAATAAGTATATCCGATCGTATCAGAATCCAAGATGAGAAAAAGGTAGAATCGTGTTTTACCATATGGATTAATCATGGATGGATGGCTGACAGTGGAAAGGAATTTCTAACAACTGCGAGTATCATTCTAGTCCTAGAGCCGATTCTGGATGCTGAATCCTGATACTGATATGATGCACATCAGCGAAAACTTGTCAGACGAAAAGATAGACACGCACTCTAATGTAAGGGTTCTTCGCAGTGGTCCACTAAAATCTATCTCAATGGAATTGTGAATATTTATGAAGGGGTAGTAAGTACAGTTAAGGGAATTACCAACCTTCCTAGAACATATTTCGAATGACATCCTAATATACATTTGAATACATACTAGTGAATAAAAGCTGAGATCGAACTACATATTTCGATTCAACGAGACTGATCAACTAAAAACTGATGATGGTCAATATTTTATAATGCATTGTTTCTGGATGGAAAAACTATGGTTTTTTTTTTTTTTTTTAATGTCGATCCCTACGATATTCTATAGAAACATAATGAAAATCATGGTTGAATTTATTTGATCATGAACTCAAGACCTCAAGTATAAACAAGAACTTTGTAATGTTAACATCAATTAACTTTGTAAACCTGTCATCATTATTTGAACAAATTACAAACCGACTGTTGATTCAAATGCTCTGGTGCACATAGTCGTGGTTCATACACGGTTGGAGTTTTTGATCGTTATTTGTCTATTAGCAGACCTCTTGAAAGGTCCCGTATTCGGTACGCTTCCCATTTAACCCTATTATCCGGCGTCATAGTCGTATTATGTACCTCGTCTTGACTCCATATACACTGCCACCATCACCTGCTTCCTAGGATCACGAACATTATATATTCCAGGACATACCACTGATGCCGATATGTGGAATTTGATATTCGTGTGTGTTCATGCAATATACACATTAACAAAACCAATTACATTAATTGCTGTGTGACGATTCCTTCAAGCCCTCACAGCTCTTAGAATGCAACGGTACACAAATTCAGGTGACTCTATTATTTAAATCGAACATTTTTCTTCTAATCAACACTATTTTCTAACGATCGCATTTCAAGTTTGTTCGAAATGTCGGATTGAGCAACTAGTATAAAAGACTTGATAAAATCTCAAGTAAGTTTTGCATTCATACTTATCGACGCAGTGCTATCTTCAAATTTGTAATTCGACATATGGAACTTCTACGAGAGTTTCTTTGACGTGAAGCTGTTGAAATCTATCGTTATTTTTTATTAAATCTTTCATTGTGCATAATAGAGTTGGAAAGATATCAAGTTAAAGAAGTTTCCTTTCAATTAGTTTTGGGAACGAAAGTGAAAATGTTTCTTATTTATACGACTCAAGAAAAGTTGTTGAAAAAAGATCTCAACCCATTGGGCGTTGTCAGTATACTTGCAGAGCCTACAAAAGCGTATATGCCTTTCATAATAACCCTCCACTGATGGTTTATAACGGTTCTGTTTGTATTGATTACGATTTGGTTTATTTCGAGGAACCGTGACGCTGGATGATATCGTGTCGAAGTTACGTGTAACGAGAGAAAATCGCTGTGCCAACAAATCCTCGTGAACGAACGGAAAGCACGATTGGTGAAGCTTCTCTTGCCAGTTTGAAGTTCTCACCCCGCTTGGTTTGTTCCGAACACTGAATAGATGGAGTAAGAGGGAAAGAGAGAGAGAGAGAGAGAGAGAGAGAGAGAGAGAGAGAGAGAGAGAGAGAGAGGGAGAGAGAGGAGGAAGAGAAGATCAAGCTGATTGGTCCATCCGCTGAAAGTTACACTATTCTCTCTACCACTGCCCTACCATTAAATCGTTGAACGAACGCTCTCGTGAATCCTGGACCAACATTCACCGAGAGCGTAATGACAAATACGTAGCATGTAGCATGGAAATACGTAACCATCTCACTGTTACACAATGGACATTTAATAATCATGGCAACAACGCTGGACACACGTGCCAGGGATCATAATGTTAATAATAATAATTATTATTATCAACGCGTGGTTTCGTAAGTAGTCGTTAATCTCAGCCTGAAGGTTCACGCTCTTTTCAGTTATTCAGGTCCACCAGTCGTCCTTTTTTTCCAATCTGCTTTCTTATTTGCATAAAATAATCTCTCGATTTATTCTTTCATTGCGAGTTAATTTTGATTCTGAATGAATAAAACGTAATGAAAACCAATTGCAAGATCGTAAATATCAAATCGATCGATTACCTTAATTGTATCTTCATAAAGTAAAGCGTAAATATTTGGATTATCGCCAAATGAATTGTGAATTTCATCAGTCGGATTGTAAAAAAAAAAAATATATATATAAATAGGATCAATTCTTTATGTGGAGAATACTATGTTCGATATTTTCGTGTTAATTGTTACTACACCAGTTCGATTAATTGAATTTTTTCTTGGGCATAGAGAAGTTGCGTAAAAGACAATTACAAAAATATGCAAATTCTATATTCAGCCAAGGCGCGAAAAAATGAAAACCTCGGAAAGAAAAATGTTAATAATGATCGATTCTCTACAGGTGATACTTCTAGAATTGAGATTTTTTTCTCGGTAACTATAAGAGTAAAGGGTTGGGTGGGGGGTGTGAAAAGAAGTTACTAGGTGTCGGGGTAGGGAATAGCTTCGATGGAGGTGATCTCGTTCACTCTACTTTTCGTAGAAGGAACATGTACACTGCTGTCAACCCTTAAGCAATTTTAAATGTAAATTAAAGTATTGGCCCGGTTGGGGTCTGGGTGCGAACCAGAGGGATAGAATAAAAATAAAAATAAAAATGAAAGAGAGAAGCAGTGAGGCGCCTCTGGTACATTTGCATATTAAGTGGCCACGACCCAATAACATCCTGGTACCTCCGAGAGGCCACCCTCCAACTCCTCAACCCTACTACGAGTTTCACGAACACTTCTCAACCCAACCCAGCAGGGACGACGAATTTCATCCCGACGTGTATATACATACATATATTGCAGAATAGCTAGTGCTGTTCGAATCTCTTTTCACTGGCGCTTTCCAACAGTCCAATACCCGTTTGCACCATCGGAACCATGAAAATTTATATAATTCTCTACAATTGCGATAAACCAGAACGGTCTTCAATCGTAAAGAATTTGCTCAATCAAATCGATTAACAAAGTCTTTGGCTATTAAATTAATTAAACAGTAATCATAAGACATCGATTTATGGAGTTTGCTTCTGTATTGCGTTTTCCTAGTTTGAATATTATATGATGTTTTGGAGTTATACGAAACGCAATGATTTTATAACAGTGTGATGTGTATAATATATTTGTAAAATTTTTACTTGTCTGAATCTGAATCTGAACCTGACTTGTAATCATTGTTGTTCTACCGATTTCCATGGTATTGAGCAATTGACTGTCGATTGTTATTACGTCGAAAAATATATCCGAATGAATGTAGTTTCATTTCGCGGCAGATATCGACGTCCAAACACAAACATTATGACCCATTATTTCACGAAATCTAATAAACTCCATTATTTCCTCCATTGTTTCTCATTTAAATGGTCGAAAAATTAATCGAATAGAAATATGTATAAATCGATGCCTTTAAATCAATTCCATTTATTTAACGTTATGCCACACACTGATACGTTCATATTAGTTACAATGGCACTAGCGAACGATGCCAATGCCGAATTGACAAATCATTCAATTAAATCCACGATTTATATCGTATGGTTTTCTGAGCCTGTTACGTTCTTGTTATAAAAAGTATCTAATTGTAAAAAACTCACATTCCAGCCACGAATCTCTACTGGTGCAGACATTTTGGATTGTAATATGTGACTTCGTACATATTAATCTTCATAATTTATTTATTGCTGCACTATTCGGTGGAGCGTGTTCCATTTGTAGATTGCAGAATGCTGAAAAATCGATTTTTCAATATAATAGGAGAGTTCGTAAAAGAATCACTTTAAATGAGCATGGTCACCGCGATTCTGTTAATTAATCAAAGAATTTGAATATGTTCCATATAGCGATCACTTCAATTAAGAATTACTAGTTTTTTTTATACGTTCTTTTCGAACCTTTTTCAAGAAAACTTGAGGTAACAGAAAAGGTTCAGGGCCGTAAGTCTTATCGGAAAGAAAATCCAACGGTTAGCTTTTCTCATAAATCCCGAAGCTCGCAACCGTCACCTAGTTCCTTTGATCCGAGGGATATCCTGGACATGGAAATATGGTTTACGTACTATCGGCGTGGTCTTGTCTTTTGTGCGTTAGGGAATTCCGGATTCTACATGAATTCCCAGTTGTAGAAAGTTTCCTTTCAAACACTCCATATACCGTGGATTCTTCGGCATTCAATCACAAATTCTTTGCACTCGAATATGTATCATATTTATTTTTATATTTTTTGCTAAACAAGTTTATCCGATAGAATATTATATTCTCGAACACTAATCTTCATGTTCGTTAAACGATTACTTAAATTGGCAAATTTTGCATAAAGTTGTTAGTGTTTTTTGGAATAAATTAATTTCAGCGAACAGTAATTGGCAACCACTGATACTCAACAATGGACAAATACAATACGCTCTCGATAGTACAAAGACCCCGTGAAATTCCGATCTATTCACACATCCAGGCAGAAATCATCGACGAGGACAATGCTTTCCTCTTCTGGTGGCTGGTGCGTGTGCGCGAAATTCACCGACGTCGTCGCCCGTCCATTCGAAGAGGTCCAAGGCACCCAACAACGACGACGACGACAATGACGACGCTAGACGGTTCAATATTAAAAAATACTTCAGCATATTTTCCGGTTTTACGTTCTACGTCGACGTACGAGCACCCAAAAGCTCGGAAAGTCTCTTTCAAAAGAGTCTAAGGTTCATACCGATTGATATCTGTCCCCTTCTCTTCCGATCCGAGCGGCCTTACCGTATTTCATGTTATTCCTGGAATTCCCACGGTGTTCTTCAGTCACCAATATAAGATACGAACTCCAAGGACGACAATCGTGTCCACTATCCATTTGGTTTGCCTTTGAACGAAGCTTCGCATTTTTTCGTATAAGTTCTTTTTCAACGTAGAAAAAAGTTTGTCCAACAGGACGATGGGATCACGACTTTTTTTCCCATCTTATTTCTATATCGTGTCTATAATAAACCAACTACATTTAATGGAAATGTACGCAAAGTTGCATCGTTTGATCGTTTTGAATCGCCCACAAAATATTTTTTTGGCTAGCAAGCAAAACTTCCCACGTGTATTTTTGTGCTCAACGAGTATTGTTGGATACAACTATGTGGTCCAAAACTTTTTGAACACCCTGTACAATGCACACTGGCATATACTCATACTGTTGATCAAGTGCTCTTTGTTCTCATCTCATCGTTGTTCATATTTCAGAATTCTTTTATCTATATATAATAACGAAAATATGTAGTTTTGCGGAACTTCAGCCATTGAGTAAAATATATTCTTTTTTTTTTTCAATAACTGAAACAAAGAAAATTAATTCAACGCTCGGTTCTTTGTTTCGGCCAGTGTAAAAATGATACCAACAGGAGTCACATAATAACAAGTCCGTTGCATTTCAAGCTAACAAAAGAGAATTCTGACAAAGAGTTACTTTAAAAGGATCCCATATTTGCGAGAAATAAATGAATCCGGATAGGAAGGAAAAAATCATTGGCTTCAGTTAAAACAAAAAAACGGCAACGCTACAACTGCCAAACTCAAACAATAGGTGCGTAGAAAAAAATTATGAGAATGGGAACATTCATTTTATCATTTTAACCAAGAAATTACTTGGTGTGTAACACGACCAATGATTCAGATAAAACACTCAACTTTCAACTATGAACTCGCCGTGGTTTGCCGTTAACTAAATTCCAAACTGCCACATGTTTTTTAATCGGAGTTACGCAATATTTTTTTGATTTTCGGTTGAAGAAAATTCATTTATCATATTGTTATATCATGATGTTAGTCAGAGACGAGAACTACGAAAAAGTTGTCGTATCAGTCGTTTATGCTTAATAAAGAGACGTGTCGTAATCATTGAATAAAAATGATGTTTTTTTATATTCCTTCTGAAACACGACGTTATTTCAAATATAGTACGAACCGATATATACAAAAGAACTGAAAAAAACTATCGGAATAGTGTTTTAAAAATTCCCTAAAAAGATAAAAAAAAAAAAAAACAACAACAATGCTAACTACTGGCTAAAAATAGTGGAAAACTTTGAAAAATGTGAAATAAAAATTCATGAAGAAAGAAGGTATAAATAAAAAAAAATCATTGAATTAGTGAGTGCAGCTCCCTCGAGATTCAATCCCACCAGCCAAAGGGAATTGACGTTAAGACAATAAGTTTTCATGTAAAAATTGATCTCGAAAGGTAACAATGGAAAGTTACATGAATGTACAAAAATCCTATAGAATCGAGACAACCGTTGCCTTTCATTTGCATATCCATTGTAAATTAGTTCGAGCAGGGTTGCCAAAAAATCGAAAATCTATAAAAACCTGTTCATATTCATAGAAACGGTATTATAAAGGGTAATTCTCGTAGTGTAAAAAAAAAAAAAAAGAAAAGAATCCCGCGATTTTTTGAACGACGGATCTGGGCCGAGAATCGATATGATAAGACTCATTCAAAAGTTGATAAAATGTGTTAAAAATGATATTATTTTGATAACTTCTTTTTTTTCAATTTTTTGGATTCTCTCATTCCTAAGAACCCACTAGAAGAAAGTGGATGACAAAACAAAAAAATTCTATCACTACTTTCTTCTTCAAAATTCTTCCACCAAAAAAATCGTGGTAATTATACGCACGTTCAGTATAATAAACTACAAAACAGTACAATCTACGATATTGTAAACACACTAATTGGCCAATAAATATACAAATGAATGAGAGCATTTCTAATGAGTATTTTAATCAATAATTAGTCGAGTGATGAAAAAAATGTGTTTTTATATCTGCACACTGATTTATTCTCATTGCGGTAGCGAAGGAGGGAGGCGATCATTCGAGTGAACATAAAAGTAGTTGGTGTATAATCAGCGGTGAAAGCCTGTATACGTGAACGTGAAATCTTTGGTTTATACGAGAAGAGGATACAGTTATGTCTAACCCCCTAGAGAGATAGGACCGGAGAAATTCCCATTTCTACAGATGTACCCCTCAACCTTTTCTTATTCATCCCCTTATATGCCCATTCCCTGACGTACATTTTTCTTGCTTCGCTTTCAGCAGACTCTTCCTTCACACTTTCCGACAGCCCTTTGCCCTCTTACGATCTTTCTTAGTTCCTCCAAGACCCTCACTGCGGATATTCTTTTCCCGCCAGCATCGATATATTCCCTCTCTCTCTGCCCTCTCTATTTATATTTTTTTGATCATCTCCTTCTTACGAATGTCATCCCTCAGGTTTTCTGTAGCTTACTCGCTCTCCCTCACTTTTTTTTTTTTTTTTCTTTCACCTATAGTACTCGGACCAATACATTCCACATCACTAGCTTCAGTCGTCGTCTTGGCTGAAATACACAAAAAAAGAAGACTCAGGACGCCATTATTGATGTTGAGAGGTTGGGAACGATCTGCCTTGATCGGAGATGATTTGCTCGGTGACGAGAATATACCGAAGCTCAGTTCCGCCCGAATAATTGGAGTTCGATCTCAGCCAACCTCTCCTTTTCCCACTACCATTGCTTCGCGCAATCTTCACTCCCCCCCCCCCCCCCAACCCCCATCCGTCTTTTCCTCCCTCTTCCGAGATAAGTGAGACTCTTTTGCGTCCAAGTACGACTTGATTGCATCGAATATGTAAATGTATATAAGTATGTACATATATTTTGCATCCTCATTCCTTATACTTTTCCTTCTTATAAAACTTCAAAGAAGCAAAAATTCTACGTCACCACCAGTCGCTCTAATTGGAAAAGCAACGAGAACGTTCTACGAAATCTGACACGAAAAAAATTCATGACCAACTTCTATTATTGCCTCAAAACGAGGTTCGTCACTATTCAGAGATTTCATATTAAATGAACAGTAATTATATTGAATGTACATTTGTATAATTATTCAAAAAATTACTTATGGGCATTTGGAGGTATATTCATCGATCAATGTGTTTTTACCAAGAAAAATATATTCCATTCGGCAAAATTCAATATTGCACCATGTGCTACTTATAGCGATGATAATTTATTGTAATAACATAAACAAGAAATTGTTTCGAATAATTAAAAACATAATTTTGAGCCATTTTGTACAAATAAATTAAACGGTCAAATCGTTGGCACGTATGGGCTATTTCTGTCATGACCATGACATATATTCGTATTACACATTTTATGAAACTGTGACGATTTTATATCAGCTCGTAAATGATCATGAAGTTGTAGGCAGTTTCCCTCACAAGCTCAGGCGAGTTTACTCATTCCCTTTGACTAAGTAATTACTTTAGTGCAAGTGGAAAATCAATACAGATTTTATTAAACGTATTAACTGAAACACTAGATTCGTAATAAATTGCCAAGGATCCAAACCCTTACTACGTACAGTCACATAAATGGATTTTACCCCAAACCTGTCATAAGCGTCTAGTGAGAACAATCAGTCGGTTTTTTATGGGTAGACTTTTCAGTCAAGTGGTAGAAATACGAATAGATTACGTCAGCGTCAATAACCAGACAGCAGATTGGTATGTAAATAGAATGACGTGAATGAACAACAAAAAAAAAAAGTTCAAACCCGATAATGCACCGATTTTTCGACATAGAAGTTAATTTCATAGTGAATATGATTCAACGTTCTTTTATTTTTTTTTTTTTTTTTTTTTTGAGGGATTTTGACATAACCACATCTCATGGGAAGTTATCTGTGGGATTAATTAGATGATGGCAGAGGGGGAGAAAGCCGCCAAGTGTTTTATCAGCCTCTAAACTGTTTGGAGAGCACCGTCGGCCACTGGACTAATTCAAAAGTTTGGTGTTAGCTTAATTGGCCAAGCAATTACGATATTCGATATACGCTGGTGTTACTAACCGTGTATGCACGATCGTGCAGCCAGTATATAAACGAGGCTTCTATAAGTTTATCCCTGTACTGCATCAAAAACTATAGCTCTGATCAAATTTCCTTATGGAGCTTAACCTTCCACGACGTTGTCCTCCACATCATTCAAATTTCTCATGAATTTATTTTTACTTTACCATCATATCTCTAATCATAGAAAAATAATATTGTCGAACAAACATTATTTTGCAGTTTTATCGGTTTGCAGGTTTGGTTAAAAAATTTGACAGCATAGATTAAATAATATCAGTGTCACCAAAAATTGAATCGTAGTAAAATTTATGTGAAAAAAAAATCATTCACGAAGGGACATTGTACGAATGATGAAATTCGAATTTTAATGACTTTTCTCTTGATTTGCTACCACTTTCATTGGAATCTCGTTACAGATAATGAAGGTAAGTAATTCAAATAGAGGAATCTTTTAACCAACGATCATTGAAGATATTTTGTATTAAAGCATTATTATATACTAAACGTCCTGATGAACACTAATCCACTTTTCATTAGTTCGGCGTCGACTGACGTTGAATAATATAATCCGTCATCTATTATTTTGATGATGAGTTAGGGGACTTAAATCTTGCTTAACTAAAGTCATAAACATGGTTCTGGGCTGTTGTAATGTAGGCTTGGACAGTCAAAGCCTTCAGGCTTTCATAAGCAGCGTCGACGACTCGTGCGAGCTCGACCTCATGAGTGTCCATTCATATATGAACAAAGCTTCAGTAATGCTCACTACTGACTCTCCTAATTACCTATGCTACGAAAACATAATATCTTAACTATCTAGCATCCTTGTAACAATACAAAAGGTTCCTACAGTTTTTCCAGTTCATTTAACTTTTGCATTAAAAAGCTCAGATACACTTATAGGAGTAAAACAAAACGATTTATGTCATTTTCATAAACAACCAGTAATATCTTTGTGGGATTTGGCAATTCTGAAGGTGAAAGTATATCTTCAGGGCGAAAAACAAAAGTTTTTACATTTGAAAAATTCTATTGTTTTGCAAATGTGTAATTATTTTAATAAATTTGCTACTTATGTACTTGAATGAATGTCAAAGGTGATATTTTTAATTGTATTTCACAATGAACGACAGATATACAACATCCAATTCAAAATCAACCACGTTCAACATTTCTAGTTTCCCTATGAGTGTTTGGACGAAAAAATGTGAAAAAAAAAAAAAAAAACAAATAGGCATGAAGAACGTAAAGTTTTAATTCGAGCAAGTCAGGTACGGCTCTGACTTGTACCCCCCCTAGATACACAGCATGAAATATGCAAGAGACGATGAGGAACGAAGCGAAGAGTCTCTTGAAATGTAAGAAGGAGTATCTGGATGATGCTGATAAAAATAAAAATAAAAAATTGAGGGTGCGACTGTGCGGTAAAAGCGGCTGAGAGGATCAAGGCGCGAGGGAAAAGGTGCCCGATACGAATTATAAGTTTTAATTACTCGAAGACGAGTAGATGGATTGCTTCGTTACTTATTTTAAAACTTAGTCCTGAACTCATGCGGAACTAGACTATTCCCTCGCATATCTGACAGCTTTCGTACGCTGCAATATCGCCACCCTTATAAACCGTGACAGGCGATTCATCCTCGCACCGTCATTATATTCATTTTTTATTTATTCGCCAATACTTCAGTAAATGTTTACTATTAGGAGCACTGACTTATTTTTTTTATCGATTTAGTTTCTACTCTATTGTTTTTTTTTTTTTTTTTAACTTTCTACAAAGCAAATCGTTTAGATCTTATTCCATATGATGGTATACTAAATGTTTGCTGGTGAGGGTGTAAGGGTCTTTGAAACATTTGACATCGAAGTGTATGGATTACGAAAAATATAAGAATTTGTTTTGCATGGCAGAGTAGTTTGAAATGTACGAATGAACTCTCATGTACCATATGAGCGTGAGATTTCAATGGAAGAAAATTCGATCAAATTTGGAACTTTGAATAAAGGGACAATAGTGAGAGAACGAGGTTCACTGTATTTCACTGACGAAGAAAACCTCCTTCCAGGAAACATTCCCGGTTTCTCACCCTGCACCAATGTGTCTCATCAGATTTGAAACCGGAAGCTCCGTGGAGTCGGGTAACTGAATGAGAGCCCCAATCGTATGAAACTGCCCGAGGGAAGACGTCGATGCACAGGTGTTCTCTGAAGTGTGCCTTAATCTGTTGTATATAGTAAGGGTTACGGAGGTTCGAGGCTACCGAAACTACAACCTTCAACGATTGCATTACGCGGATGTTCTATCCTCGTGTTGTTTACTTCATAGAAATGCGTTATTTGTGAGATGACAACTACATGTACATTCAAGTTATCCAAAAAAATACAATTTGTAACTCTCATTCTGACTGTGATTGGTATCAAGCACATGTTTATTTTTTTTTTTTTTTTTTTTTTTTGTAGAGAAAAATAAATCTGTAAATTGTGAAATTTTGAATGAGCAACCATTGCCTTGACAGTCCTATGAAAAAATATTTCTCACGTCATAACATTATATGCCATCAAGCTCCATGAAATATGGAGATATATTTACTACTTTTATCTTGAGAAGTAGGTGATGTTGTTATATATCTGTCTTGTTGAAATATTGGGGGTAGTACCATACAAAATACGTTTCCTAAATTGGCATAAAAATTTCAAGGAATCGACACCTTCTTTCGGTTCGAGCAAAACCTCCTGAATATTCATGATGAAATCACTCTTCGCTGCCAGCTCGTCTTGAGGGTCGAGGACACCTTTTTTTACAGCAGTATTATTCTCAGTTCTTTTGAGCTTATTTAACCCAAGGGTTTGTAGATTCAAGGAATATTTACGAAAAAAAACAAGCTTATCTATTGAGAATCAATGTTAACAATTTACTATAACGTTTATCCGGGACGTTCGTTCGAGGCTTATCAATGTTTCGTATACGCAATATTCATAATTGATGAAATATTCAGGTGTACATTTGATTCTCAATCTAATCGACGAAAAATCACAAATGGAAATGAACATTATCTTCACCTCCCTAAATGTAAAACCTCGTGTACACCGTCGGGTCATTTATCACGAATCATATAATGTTATGATTGATATGTTCCTGTACACGGAAGACACAATTATACTGATTGATTGAAACAATTATGCATAAAATTTATGCAATTGCGAGTTATGACAATTTGCGAAATTTGAGCTGACATAACAATGCAGACAAAGCGAGAATCACGATATATTTCAACTTAGAGAGAATGTGCCTGAAACTTTTTTCTAGGTGTCAAAAACCTCTTAATAGTAAACCCCTAAACGAAAATACAAAATGATTTTTTTTTATTATCGAGATTATCAAACCTTTGTTTATAGACGTTAGATCGTACTTTCTATATTTATTGTTCAAGCCAAGCATCATTGCTGATTAATGTTGATGAAAAAAAAGCTCAAAAGGATAATTTTGTCCACAACATCGATAGTTTAATGCGCACCATACAATCTGCGCGCTGTATGGAAGATTTCAGAGTATAACTATATAACGAATGAATAAATAGAATAAATACACTTACCGGTGGTGTTTTTGTAGAATTGCAGAGACTGAGAGGACGATCCATTTTAGGACGAGTTTCTCGAACGAGGTGAATTCTGTTAAAGTTTCTTTTTTCTTGATTCCGTGAAATATGTTTCCTGCAACAAGAAGAAAAACTGAAATCTTCATACGCTTGTGATTGTAATGTATATAAAGAAAAATCGATTGGTAAGTCGGGGAAAGAAAGGGTTGGAAAAGGTGCAGCCCCATTACGGGCAACCTCGTATCATATAACATCTTCGGTTATTTGTGGCTTTCACCAGAGCATTTTGTTCCGGTTTACCGCAAACCCGCACTACTTCTGTTGTGCAGGCGCGCCCGGCGTGCATACGCTTCGGAGATCGCATGCTCTCGCTATCCTTCATCATAATGTTGTATTTTCTATTTCACCCCCAGGTTATGAATATCCCACCGGGCAGCCTAAATGAGATATGGTTATTTCTTTTTTCATTTCATTTGTTCAACTTTTTTTTTTTTATCTGATCATGTATTTCTATTGCTTCATTGGTTCGCGATCCTTCTATGGGTTTGAATTTTTTTAAGAATTTCAACTCACTGATCTGCACTGCATATTATTATGTATGTAAAAGCTGCTCGTCTGATAATTTGTATACGATTTTTGACGCAAAAATAAGTTTCTGAATTACGATAATCTGAAATTCTCAAATAGCATTTCCACTCATCAAATTATTCTTGTAATGACAAGAATTCAAAGGAAAGTTCCTAATTCGTCGATACGAATCTAAATCCTTTAATTTTAGCACACAAAAAAATCATGCACTTCGCTATATACGACTTTTTAGATCAATTCTCACTACTACCTCCAGAAAATATCGAAAAAAGAAATTTGGCAGAAAAGAAAAAGGAAAACCCTGATTAAAACCGAAGCTATTTTTGACAGTTTTATCATAATTTGATTTTTGGGAATAAATGATCGTCACGTCTTCTCAAAGATGGGAGATTTTTTCAGATTTTTGCGGCGAGGTAGTGAGTTATGATATTAATATAAAACAACAAAATAAAGCTGCCACGAATGCCTCATATATGTTTTGTATCTACTCATAATTATGAACCTTATACGTTAGTAGTTGGCTCTGCTAATTCAAGGAACAAAATTTAAATAGGGAAAGAGGGAGGTTGGGACACGACATATGGAGGTTGAATTTTTTTTTAAAGAATTAGGTAATGGTGGATTAGACAAACACGAAGCGAATCTGAATGGTTAATGCCGGGAACGAGGGCCCTCTAGAACGACATGCAGCGAGCGAAGCTCTCTCCTCCGGAGATAGAGTTCGATGTGACGAAGTACATTTCCTTTCTCGTGTGCATCGACGAGAGAGATTTACGCTTGCACAGCATGGTCAGGAAGGAGAGGGCGTAGGGAATCGACAATTTTCAACATGTTCTCTCGACTAATTCAAAGTCGAGCTATCGTCGAGATCCGGAGGCTGAGAGACGGGGGTTTAAAACAACGGTAATTCGATTCTTCGATCTGACAGATTCTGAAGCACCTATGGGCGATGTTCCAAGGCTTGCCACAGATGCTAATCGACGGTTGGGGTGTTAAGAGTACGTGTGTTTGAGAAAAAAAGTGCAATCCTATTTTTGGTTTGTCACGCTCTCGTTTGAGCGTCACTCCAATATAGTCCAATAAGTGTCAATGGCCTCTCGTCGGCTCTTTTGACTCGCACATTCACCATGATTAATCCCTTCCTGCCGGGCACAATTCGCTGTGCCAATCAATATCCTAGCAAACCTTCGTGGTCGCTCTAAAACGAATTACAAGTTTCGCAATTACTCGATAGCTTGAGCAATTCTTCTTGTTCGACAAGTTCTTTGAGTGATGGTAGATCCAAATGTATTTCGAATATTTAAACAATCTTATTATGATTGCATTTTCAAGACTAAGTAAGGACAACGTCTTATGAAAGTGATTACGACTGTAGATACTTTTTCCTAGTTATTCTTTTCATCAATATCCAGTTTTTTTTTGCCTTAGTTAATTAATTGTCATAATGTAATCCTTCCTGTACTATTTATGACGAGAAATCAATGTTTCGAGATAAATTTTCATCCCTCAATCTGATTTGCCGCGTTATTCACTACAATTAAACTATGTGAGTATATGACATCGAACCGTAGCGAGGCTCCAAACCCCGTTTTTCTCTCGTCACCTTTCCCTCTTTTGCAGCCGCTTTAATCAGGACTCACTGAGCACACGGCTGGTGCCATCATGTCGGCTTCAATGCTCACGAGACATTCATCTAAAGAGCAATGGTAGATTTGATGCTACGAATGTAAAACCAATAAAGAAATCGCTTCCGATTTAACAAACTTGTGAAGGATCTCTTTGAATAGAAAGCGTATGTGCAAACGAGCATTCCTGCACTCGCTTCGATGCCATTAATTCACATCCGAATTCTCATATCCGAATATATACATCTGTCTTTAAGGGATCGAAGCTTCGAATAAATTTCGAGATATTGAACTAAGTTTTCAAAGTGATCATTTTTTTAAGGTCACTCGTTTGGGTTCATGTATGATGATTGATTCGTTTGGTACCAAAATGTACGAATTGGAAAATCATTACGTTATATAATCGGATGCATTATTCCCAACGACGAACAATAATAATAACCAGTTTATGTACCGCCATTATAAACTCTTTTTCAGGCAATCTATTTTGTTTATTTGAAAAAGTATTAGAAAAGAAGGGGGGATTAAAGAAAAAATCATATCAATAGTGCAATGCTGAAATTATGATGATTTTTTGATTTCGTTTTTGTTAGGATGACAAATAATTCGTACCTTGTAATATAAATAAATTGAATTTCACAAAATCCCAATAAATCGAATTATTTAAGCAAATGATCTCATTAACAATAATATATTGTTAAGCTTAACAATGGTGCCAGAATGAACCTCTCGGGTACAATTAGATTTCACATTCTACAATAATTAAATACACTGATAAATAAAGCCGCGGTATCACAACTCTGATTATTTTATTATTATTTTCAAATGAATACTATCCCGTTGGACCTTCGGAGAAAGTAATATCCACACAGTATGATCATTGCAGGGCTTGGGATGAGCTGTAAAATTTGCCTCATTATTCACCGAACGTCCGATGTTTCACGATGACGTAACAGTCCTACCAGTGTAACACCAAAGAGTGGGGAGTAAAAGGGGTGGAAATATTTCGGTATCTGCAGCAACAGCCTCGCTAGCGGGTAATGATACTACAGTTATGGGATTGTCTGGTATGTGTTTATTAAATTCAAAATTCAGCGTCACTACGTGTTTCTCAAATTCCAACGTATTTGCATATTCAGTTTGGACAGACTCGATATGCTTCGTTCTAGTTTACGTGCAGGATACAAAGCAGATTTCGTTAATGTTTAAGACTCACTACGCTCGAACGCTCGAAATATCATCCAGAGTTTCACCCCATAATTATACATCTTCATCTACATAGATAAGCATTTTTACAATCCTCAAGCTATTAACTCTTCGGCGACAAACTTGAATTTTGCTACTGCGTTTTAACACACAGGATAATTTGACTCGGAGTATACTTCATCGGCCTGTCATTAGAAGTCCTTTGGATTTTTATTTAAAAAATGATTTTTTTTTCTGTAAACATTACTTAACATAAAAAAATATCGTATCAAATTGAATTCTTTAAAAAGTTAATTAAAAATCTCTACATTTCGAAAAGCGAGCATTTTGCTAGAAGAAAAACATAATTCTCGGAATGTAAAACATTTTTAAGATTTATAGTCGGGGATGTACTGATGAAAAATGCTATCCGTCGAAAAAAAAAGTGTTATGATGAGATTAAAAAAAAAAGAATTTATTCGAACCAGTGAACTTAGCTCATCATCTAAATGTGAAAGTAGGAAATTCTGATGGGAAAATGTTTGCATTCTCCGGAAATATTTCTATACAGTAGAGATGATCAACGCCAAAAAATGAATGAGTTTGGAAATGACCCAGTGTGTCAAGGGAGGGTTCAATATTAGAAGAAACCTAAATAATTATCCACATTTTTTTATCCCAAAAATTTCACATCACGAACAAATAAATCCACATTTTGAGGGTCATACGAAACCAGTTAGGAGTTCTGAAAAACTATGATTATCCAATAACATAGTACAGCATGAAACCGTCTGAATTCAAGTACGTATTACTTGGTATTTTTTTTTACTGCTAGCACTGAAAGCAAAAAAATTCTTCTCGACCGACGATGTGGTAAAAGGAGATTTATGTGCATGTATTATGATAATGATGAGACTCGGGAAAAAAACACGTAGAGTTTGGCAGAGTGATAAAAAAGTAGACAAAGAGGTGGGTATATGGCCCTACATTTCATTTGCTGCCCATGTTACTAACAATGTGGGACGAACATAGCGAGTGAACCAAATGAATCATCAATGAAAAAATGAAAATAAATAAATAAAAAAAAAAAGACAGTTAGCAACGTGGCAATGTAGTGTAGTGTCATTTGTAGTGTCATTGTTGTCTAAACATTTGAATAAGTTCGCCAGGTTGCTATGTATGTGCAGTATTCCAATTGGTTTATTAGAATGAAATAGTCACTGTATACGAAACTTTACAATTTTGTTATCGAAACTGACTGGAGCGTAACTTCTTTTTTGACTCATTTTCTTGTATCCCACGTTTCTACAATTTAATAATTTTGTTAAAATGTCCTGATGTTATAAGATAAATAAAAATATGAATTAATTCATCGTTATCTCATTAATACATGTGGGAATATGGGTAGAATGTGGAACGACCATCAAGGGTCTGTATTCCACGCCCTCTTTCTACTTGAACAGTCGCATTCATGTACGCCAACGTTATTTCAACAGTCGGTAGGGGAAGAAAAAAAAATCACCTTTTTTTCAATTTGATTCAGACGTTTATCAATTGAAACGTGAAAACGTTTGCACGGGGTCATAACGAATGGCCAATTTGCAATTGTCGACAGGATTTAAATGAACTCTTTCTGATACCGTCTTATACTGAACGAAGGAAGGAAAATTGGAAAAATCTTTTAAAAAATGACATCTGCACATTAATTCGTAGAGCGAATAAAGTGAGAATAAAAAGGAAGCTAACCGAGCTGGCCGAAAGACTAAATTACCGACGAAAGTAAAAGAGGTAGTTTTCCACAGTTTCTCGCTTTGGTTCTCGTGTGAAAAAAAAAAAAAAAAAAAAACAAACGATGGCGTACAAATGTTCGTAAACCTAATACCACGCTCGGAAAAGCTTATTAAACCGCGGGAAACCCTTATGCGCTACTTTTTTTAGCGAAAATACCCGGAGCGTGCGTGTTAGTACGATATCTGGTACTAATGTAATTGTAAAATGTATTATGATTATCACATCTGGTGTTCTCGGCCTCGGCAGGTCTAGCTACGGTATATAGTGGCAATGAAGCGAACATTCACTCGGCTCTCTCAGAGCTTCCTTAACGTTGGGATTCGAAACTCTCCCGTTTCGTGAAGCTTTGCTGTTTCTAGCTCAAGGCATTTTTACCACTATTTGGGATTATAGTAATGAAATCTTTGCATAGCAGTAAAGTTGGTGGTGACTATTTCCATTTCATAAATGCATAATTTTTCAATACAAAGTATATCAATAACATTAATGAATTAAAAAAAAATAAAAATAATGTTAATTCGAATAATTAATTATATTTAATTCAATTCAAGATACTGCAACACGTCAGCGATCTTTTAACTTCTGTTTATCATTTCCCATATGCTATTCTTTCAATGCAACGTATTAAAAATATCATTAGGATAAAAATGAAAAAAATATAATAAATTTACTAGTAATTAAGTCTCATACTTTCATCAGAGAGCCGTTGAAACCCTTTGGCAAGATGAACGTCTTTGGTCTCGATGAAATTCAATGCATTGGTTGAATAACTACAGAAAATTTTGTAATATTCGACGATGGATAAATAATTGGAGTATAATTTAAATCAGAAGCAACGAAGTGTGTACTTTTCGAAGGAAGAATAAGTCAGAGTACGAAGGGGCGTAATAATACGCAAGTGTATAACCTTCCTGTTTACTCATATTTCCATCTTTGTTTCTCCTTATTATCGCCCTCAAGGCGTAAACCCTTCACCTTGTCGTTGGTCTATACTTGGGTAAACTTAAACCGTCTTTGCCATTGCCCCAGAATCTGTACCTTCGTTTTTCGTCATGCCAAGCTGTTTCATCTTTGCTTATCTTCTTCTCTCCCAACCACACCCAAATGCGACCGAACGCTCCATATTTTTTTTTTTTTTAAGATTCCACCCTGAGACATTACACACGAAACTTAATATCTATTCGTTCAAATATTGTTCCCAATTATTATGATTACATACCTCAACGTATTTTCAACAATCATAGAAATTTTTTAACTTTTCTTAAATCTTAAGATGGCCGAGATTTGAGAGTTAAATCGTGCTTGAAAAATATCCAAATTAGTGTCTGCTATCACTTATCAACAATGTACAAATTTCATATCACAGGGCGAGCCGATAAATCGGTTTCCCAGACCTCCAGACGTCATTCTTTTGCTCGTTTCTTACGAGCATTATTCGGTTGATGGCATATATTGTTTTTTTAGAATTCCGATTTTGGAAATAATTTTTAGAACAGAGTTAATCTGAACCTGTTTGAGATTTCTTCCTCCGATAATTTGTACATATAAATTTGTTGTGATTGACGAAGAAATAGTAAATAATACATGCACATAATTTGAATTCCCAATATTATAACGTCTCTCCGACGATGACTATAGTTATTTCTTTATGTTTTTAGAGCATATAAAAAAATAGCGTGTTGTTTTGCTACGTGCAACCAAAATATATCACTGAGTTATACGCTGGAGTGAGTTGGCCGGTGGGAGACAGAATGGTAAGGATACAGAGAACCCACTGAGATTATGCAAATGTTTAATCGCGAAGGAGTCCACTAATGGAAAGAAATTGCAGCGCTGGCACCAGATTAAACGGCTACCACATTGAATCATTCCTCAGTGCAAAACAGAGCGAGAAAGAAAGTCCGTTGGGAGTTTGCCACCTTTTATACCCCTCTCTCAAGGGAAAACTTTCCTCACTATCTTCCACCACCCGTCGCCGTACCTTCGTTCTTTAACTCACCGTGTCTCTATTCAACTCAAACTAGGCCTTCTTTTACATTTCACTACCGTTTCTCGTGCAACAATCTCCATTTTGTTTTTCCTTTTTTTCCAGAGCCTTTGCTAATATGTCTGGCAACCTGCGGGGTTGGTGTGAACGTTTCGGTCTTTTTCTAGTAATTTTGTATAGGGGAGACCGGAGTAAAACGGGGCACCTAAAAAAATATTATACTTTTTAGAAGTTTAACAAGCTTTGTCTATTTCTTACCTCTTACAACCAAGGAATGTACTCGGTAAAAGGAATGTTCAAAAAAGAAAAAAAATTGGGGCGAAATGGGGTACTCTCATAAAATTTCAAAAAAATTTCTCAAAATATTAATGTTTCTATAAAACAGTGATCACTGTGCTAAATTAATGCTTTAAAATGGTTTATATTCATACCAAAATAGAATCGTAGAAAACGTTGACTTTGGCGATAATCATACGTTAAGGTTGAAAATCACAGATACAATTTGAAAAGCATGGACGTTGTTTAATATCTATTCCAGGCACATCGAAATAGTTTGTAACTTAATATTCATTACAAATTTCGTGGATACCTGGAAAGGATACACGTGATTATGTCTTCTGACGACGATATTGCGAAAGTTAGTAGTAAAAGTACTTATTTGTTGCAAAAGTTAGTATTTCCTCTTTTTCGTCGATTTTCGTATCACATCCAAAATTAGTTCCCATCAAAAGCTAGGTGGAACAAAAAATGGGTTGAAGATGTAATGCCATTAATTACGATCCAGAGAACCGATGTTTTCACTTTCAATTCAATTCAAATTTTGATGTTTCCATGCTTCTAATTCAAGAACTTGTTTGTGTCTTTGAAATAATGTATAAAAAATTATGAAATTTTGAAAAAGAAGGTTCGAAATTTCATTTTCATTCTTAAAATAAAATAAAAAAAGTAGCAAAGAAAAATTCATTGTTATGGCAATCTGCCCCGGGGCTTGACCATAACTTGATTGAGGTTTGATCCGTTTTGCCCCGGTCTCCCCTGCTTGTAAAACTTATTTATAAACATATTTAACCCTCCGGCTGCTCACTGGTGCGAATTTGCAACGGGAATTTAGTATTTTTCTGGATTAAGTACAAAAATACAATTTCAGTGCTAAACAACGTCACATTGGATACATTTGCTCGTTCGAAAACCACTCGAGATTAGTTACAATTTGACGGTTTGAGCCAGAAGAACGAAAATTAAAAAATACGAGGTTAAAATATGTGTGCAACCGAAGGGTAAACAATCCCAACATATTACACAGAAAGCGGCATTATTCAAATGTTTCCATAAGCCATTTGGTTTACTTTCTTTCATTCGCTTTTTTTTTTTTTGTTGAGAAAATATTGTATCGATAGCTGACTTAGCCTCGTGACGAAAACTTCACAAGTTTTCACTTCTTTGTTTTACTTCAGTTCCTTTATGTTACAAATTGATCAATTCTTCACGACGATCCGCACGAGATGGGAATGTAAAAAACTTACGAAACGCCTCGAGAAACTTTTTCACTATTCCCAATGGTATTTACTCTCTCGTTCTCTCCTTCGCCATCTTACGATCTGTTCACTTTTTTCAGTTACGCGTCTCCAGTATATCTTCCTTTTCGGTCTTATGTACACTATATTCTTCTTATCGTTATTATTTTTTATTTTTTCAATAAATTCACACTCCTATGGCATACCTTATGGATTTGATCTTTCTTGATGAAACTGAAATGGTCAATATCGTGATCGTGGCACTGAAACAGTGTTTGCTTATACAGCATTTATTTACCACGAAAATTGATCAAATTTATTAATCTCATTTATGAGGAATTGTGTTCTTCATTGTTTCTAATGCATGAAAGATATTTTTCTTACGTTGTTGGACCAAGCATTTGATGGGCATTGAAATTACGTGATTATTGAATTCAAAACTTCGGTATAATTTGTAGTGCAAACCCATATTTGTCACGTTGCCTAATGTCAAATTTTCTAATCCCAACGAGTACTCTTGAAATTTCTACTGTATCATCCTCGTTTCGCATTTTTTGTCTTTCTATTCGATGCTCAGTGTTGTTTCACGTTGTGCACAAAGGAAATGAAAAAGAAGTTAAAATTATGGAACGGCTTTGGTTTGGTCGAACTCACAAGTGGTAACTGTTATTTAAATTATTTTTATGATTATTATCATTAAGTAAGAGAGAGAGAGAGAGAGAGAGAGAGAGAGAGAGAGAGAGAGAGAGAGATAGAAGGAGGTAGAGAGTGAACAAAATGAATTGCAGATATACCAATTTCTACCTAGACACGGTTACTGAAATTTTATGTAACGGTTGTTATAATGGATGTAACATCGATATCACAAGCTTTGTGGACGAAACAATGCTTTTGGTCTCGAATTTTTAATCATTTTACTAAATCCCAATTATGAAAAAGCTATGATTATGATAATCATGTAACATTCTCAGCTCAAAGAATTAACTGTTACGTAACTGTGACAGCAGTTATACGACATATATTTTTGGTTCCGTTAAATTTTTGAAAATGATTTCAACTGTATTTGCAGGGTTAGTCTTATCAGGTTGCATTTTATAGAAGCATATTGTTAGGAAAAAAATTCATTTTCAACGTCAGACTATGAACATAAATTCTTCCGTCTTTTATGAAATTATGTTTGTAATGTCTTATTGAGAGATAAGTGATGGCGAGATATTCCAAGTTGCTCGCGTCTCATTTAGGCCTATCGGTCATAGTCAAGTTACGAAGTATGTAAAATATGATCGTTGTGCTATGTGCGATATCTTATCGGGCTGGACAGCCAGCGATCTTCGTTCGTCGTCGCCTCTTTGCGAGATTATCTCTTCTCAGAAATGGACGTGGAAATCTATCACAACCCACTCACCATTCAGAACGTGTATTAGGCTGATTTGCGTTTTCAACGAAGATGAAAAGCTTTCTTTTTTTTCGTTGAAAATTGTAATTTTTTGAATGCTATTTGATTTTCCTCTCCAATGTGGCATTCGATTAGTTGACATGAAACTTTGCAATATTCTTAACATCAAAAATTCAAAAGAACATACTTCGAAAAATTTATAGAGAAACGAAAAGAAATTTCGTTTATAGTTTTTTCGGTTTTTCGTTATTAAAACATCGTTTTGAAATGTAGAATTTCATATCATTAAATTTTTCCAAGTATCAAAAATTTCTCGATCAATTTGGCTGGTGGCTAAAGGTTTTTCATTTTGGGGCTGGTTAAGCTTCGGGTGAGTAGTAACTTGCGATAGTTATAATGCATAAGGAGTACGCACCTGACGAGAGGGGTGATTGAAGTATTGGTAATCTCGAGAAAGAATAAAAAATGGTCATTCCTCGCGGGGTGTACGGTTCATGTGTTGAATGCACTATACAATTGGAAGCAGTATGAGAGAAATAGAGAATTGAGAATGCAACGTGTTGTGAAAACGATCGGTACGTGTTGGATATTCGAAGCGTGTCGGTGACACAATGATTCGTTAGCCCGCTCAGTCTATTCCGCAGGTGTCGACCATCCCGCTCAATCAGGCATCCATTTTGAAAGCATCGAATAACAGAGTGACAGTATCACGGATTTTATAAAAGAGGGAGTAAAGGAGGAAGCGAGAGAGAGAGAGAGAGAGAGAGAGCGAGGCCAAAGTGTATCTGTGCGTATAGTTTGACGCACGATCGCTTCGTGATCCCTCGAAAATTGATTTTTATGGTGTCCAAGTATCATGGTCTCTCGATTCAAATTCACCTTGCAAAATGCCTCGAATTCGGTACAATACGCACAGCACGCATATGACAATAAATATTTACATTTACCTCGTACCGTTCCCCATGATATGCTGCGAGTTTATTCACTCAGAAAAAACAATATGATTTGAGGAAACAATATCTATGTTTACTACTCTGACTAGTCCCACAGCTTAAAATTCTACAATCACGAAAGAAATTAATATTGTTTTATATTATTTACTAATACTGCATAGTTGCATTAGTGAGTTTTTTTTCTATTCATGATTATTTCAATATGTAACGCATTGCTTCCTATCTGTACAAAAAAAAAATGATTTATTTCTGTAGAAAAAACACACCCATCATGATGCCAAAAGCATCAGACAGAACAAATATTGTTACTATTTTATAAACTCTCTCCTCAATAAAATTTGGTTTTACAACCCTCACCACGCTCTCAAACATGTTTTTTTTTTCCTGGAAAAGAATCGTCATTAATTCGACATTTGAAAAAATAATCCTGTAAAAACAACTTAACAATATTTCTCTCTAGAGTAGTAAAATGATCTTTACACAAATTATTGATCGGAAAAAATATGATTTTAGTTGTTTATTTGAAATTGGATCAAAGCCAGCAATTGAATTGATCTGTTAAATAGGTTCTAGTCCAATTTTTCCAGGCAGTAAAATTTAGTTTGTATGTGAATTCACAAAAACGTTGATCCTGAGATTCATGAAGTCTACATTCACTGTCTGCCTTTATGAACAGCACATACTTTATGTATTTGCACTATATTTTACTCGGCGTAGTGGATGTAATAAAGAAAATGATATCTTCGACATATACAAGCTTTCGTTTAGTGAATAAGGATGCCGAGTTCAGGATGACTAAAATAGTAATAGAACGGAACAGAGGAAGACGAGATTTGCGTCCAATAACTTCCGGATATTGCTTCGTTCAATGGTGAATTACGAAACGGGATATTGAATAACCACGGCCACATTGTGCGTTCAATCACTCGAGAAAAATATAACTCACCTCTATCACGATTCATTCTACTTAACTCTCATTTTGAGGCACCGGAAGAAAAAAACTCTTCAAGAGGTTCCACTAAATTCTTTGTGAAGGGGGTGAACTCGAGTCACGGAAGGAGATAACATCTTGAAGGCATAGAATTGATTAAGTGTCATACAGGATTCCGTGATATTGAGATACAAATTGCAAATTGGTGAATTTATGGGACGACTATTCAAATTGCCTGCTTGTACTAAATAAATTCTACGATATTTCGTAACATTTAGCGATTTACGGAAAACACGCTTATTTGCCAGGATGCATCTTTAAAAATACCATTGTTTGGTGAAACTTCGACAAAAGCTTTTCTTCGCCCCGTCAATTTTGAGGAACCCTCAATGTAACGTACTTTCCTTTGCCATGTTTTGTCTTCTAGCCTTACATAATTGTATTGTTTCCTTGCTCGTGTACTATTTGTATGAAACGGATATAGCTAAGGTTGTAAGAATCACTGGCATGTTGCTTATTATTTACGTGAAGCTTTCGTTCTCAGCCCAATGTGGTACAGCGTAGGATGTACGTTTCATCATGTACAAATCACATCTTCAGATCATATTCAACATCCAACAACTCGAAACAGGCCAATGATGCATGACAAACATAATCCATCTTTTACTTCCAATGGTTTCAGTGGCATTATGGAATCAAGTTGGAATTGAAGTAGGGGCATAGAATGTGAACTTTCAAGCTCTTGTTATCTTGTTATTCTCTCTACTTTTCTTTATCTCATGTTGTCGGGGTTTTGTTCTCTTTTTTTTGCCCTTGGGTGACGCGCTGTTTGATTTCCTAGTGTTATGGATATTTTTCAATACGAATGTGATCTGAATAATACACGGTACATATTTTTTGATTGGAAAAAATGCATGTCAATAGTATGTTCACAGATTTAAATCACAATGAAAGTTCTGCCAACGCCACATTTCAAAAAACACAGTATCTGCAAACGAAAATAAACTGTTATACAAGTTTTCAAAATAATGAAAGAAAATGTAATAAAGAAGATCAATAAATGACTTCGAGCTGTAAATATATTTGAAAATCAGCTCAATGTGTTATGGTATTTGAGGGAAAATAGAAAATTGAAGTAGGTGATGCAGCAAATATCTGATGAAGCTCATCGCTCCAGAAAGGCCGAAGCAATTTCACAGAGTTTGAAATTGAAAGGAGCTTTCGCATTATAGATTAATTCGGGTTCATAGGAGAAAAGATATATCGACAATGCGACCCAGTGGTGAATAAAGTTGACTGATCCGGTTAACGATAAGATCATATAAAAAAAAACACTATACTCGATCATAACGAATTACAAAAAAAAAAGGAATGAAAAAAAATTGACACCATCGAGATAAGAATTATGTGAATCGATCAATGCAAAAATTTGTCCGGCAATCAGCGAAAATGTCAATGAAAAGAGGTCACTATGCATGGCCCTTCCAATACCAATACGCTTCCAATACCTTGATCTTTTTTCGCTGAAATGATGAATGAACTTTATATCTATTTTCACTTTCGTTTTACTATTTCTATTTGTAAATAAAATGATAATTCAAGTTACACAACTGATTGCAAAAACAGGATTTTTTTGTATTGTTTGAGATAGTTAGTTTTAGTTTTTTTGTTAAATCATGGTATAGTTTAGTGGAGGACTCTGTGAAGCGTGGTGTTAAGTATCATTTCGAGTAGAGGATAGTCCGGCAGTGCTGGACGGTGGCTCATGTCAGCAATTCAATTTTAGGGCACTCAAGTCCATTGAGATTGAAAAACAAAAAAGGAGAAATTTAATCAACGACCCAGATCAAGTTTTTTTCGTTTTTAGTTTTTCTTTCAAATGCTACCTGATCTCACGGGGTGCAAACGAACTGTCAACCCTCTTTGTGTTAGCTATAAACGGTAATTTTCGAAATCAGAAACCTTTTTTTTTTAATTTTTATTGAATTTAATGGTTTGTAAGTATATCTGACGAAATACGTATTTTAAACAGTTTGCAGATTCGATATATTCACAAATTCCTCGTTTTGTTTGTAAACAGTGAAGGGTATAGAAAAGGGATAAAGACATATTTTAGTCGTGTTATTTGACATGGTTGTAGTGTCCTGCCGATTTCGGGATCGCCGGTCGAGTGGTCAAGCTACTGCCAGAGGCAGGACCACATTCTCTGTGGTATTGATACCAGTTGTATGGAATCTTGGGAACGGAGGATGAAGTTTCGGAAAGTTACTTATTCCACTGGTCAGCCACAAACAGTCGGTACTGTGGTGGTTGTGGTAAGGTGCGGCTTGCATCGAGCGAACCTCAAGATCGAAGGGAAAAGGGTATATAGTGAAAGTAAGTTCGAAAGGGGAATTTCGTCACCACTTTCAACTGCTGTCAACCTCTTAACAACCGTATATTGAAAAATATACCTCTCTTTAACTTTTCCTCCAACGATTACATAGCAGAAAGACCAGAGTAAAATGGGACACTGAAAAGCTGGTTGGCCGGCGACGTCAAATGAAACAGCACTTTAAAAACAATCTAAACATTATTCGTCATTTGAAAAACGTTTGAGTTTCGCCAGAATGCAATGGGCCAAAGTTTTTAAAGGAAACTCCTGCTCACTTGATTGAAGCCAGAGAAATTAATACTTCATGAAACATATACGAAAAAGTGAAACTTAAACTGAAGCTTTTTACGATCTCACAACTTTAGTAGAACGAGTATTTTCGGAGACACCATATTTCTAAGCAATAGTACATTTCCCGATTAATATAATGGTTTAAGGTTCGATGTCAGCCAACGATTATCCCTTCTGATAATCCTTTTTAGCGAAATAATGAGAACATTTCTTGTATAAAATTGAAATATGCCAAATATGCCGCTACCGAGGAGCTCATGGGAACACGTGTGTTTCAAAGACACAAAGCTACACGTACATTCACGTCATACAAATTCTGACAATCGGACGAGACGTATTTTTATAGAAAAAAATATAATGAAAAATCAAAAACAACTGAATAGTTATTTTCTAAGATCGTTAATGCATCCTGGCAATTTGGGAGGAAAAGAATGTTCACTACCCGAAACTTTGAAACTTGAATGTCCTTTGTGGGGATCCCTAAAAAGGATCCCTTGGCTTCGGCCAAATTGTGGCTTAGTAGGAATCTGGGGTTAATAAATATGATTTTTTAAAGCGACAATAAAAGCTTATTTTTCTTTAACTGGTGTCTCAAATAGCCTTCGGCCCCTCTATAGTTCAACTCACAACCAGAAATTCAATAAAAAAGGGTGCAAAAGTGTTCAAACAAATAGTGATATATGTTTGAACAAATTTATTCGTCCAATTGAATTATTTCTATAACATATGAATCGCGATAGCATGAAAATTGTATATGAATGTTGTTATATATGAAAAAATTTCCCATCTCAATTGAAACCTGTCATATCACCAGTTTCGTATTACAGTGATGTCACGTGTTTAAAAATCTGTGTTGAAACTACGAGGGATAACAAAATATCATTCGAATTTTTTTTTTTTTCACATTTCCCTCTTCTGTCTTTCACCAGTGAATTATTTTTTCGCGGCAGTGGACAGAAGGCTTGTGCACGCGGTTAAAAAAATGAAGAGCTTTTTTTTTCATGCCAAAATTTTTTCGTCTCTTCAAGCGTCGCATATTCCCGGTACGGTAAATGGAGTTTTTATATGCCATGATGACATTTCGTTCTTCGCCTTTTTTTTCCTCTCGAACCCAGGAAACGAGATAAAATTTTGCAAAATCGTTGAATATAGAGTCTAAATTCGTATGTAATGAAATTAAATAAATATAAATTAAATAAATAATAAAATTTCGTATAGTTCCATTAAAATTTACATTTTATAAACAAAAAATCACCAGAAACTTCAGATCGTTTCTTTGAGGCGTTCTCGACTGCAATAATGTTTTTTTAATTACATCGACGGTAGATATTAAACGGTTAAAAAGTTTTGGTGATGCTTCGTTTTGAACTATTTAACCCTATACTGTTATGTAGAACAACTATGATTATTATTATCGCGACTTCAGTTTTGACACATTTCATCCGATGAATTGGTTTGTTCGATCCTCATCACTAGTTTATCCCGTATTTGCAACACTCGAGTCATCAAACGCTTTACACGATATAAGTAAGTGAAAGCTAACATTTTGACTCGATGGGTGACCTGAATGTTTGACGTGAACTCACCCTCTCTCTGTCCTCCATATATGTTCGTAATCAGAACATCGATACGTGTACCTATATGTGCTCACGTCTTTCATCATCATGTACCCGCATAAAAGGCCGAGCAGGTGTCTCATGCCTCAACGAGTGTTTAATCATTAGATTCGATCGATAAAAATTACAAATTTCAGCCAATTATTAGAAATCATTCATTTAAGTCAAATGATCTGGTGACATTTTGAAATCGTTTACAAATTTCTATTCCAATTCACTTTGTTTATCGAGAATATTTTGTCTTTACATTCGAAATCTCTTACGAATTTTCACGAGGTCAGCAAAGTCGTCAAAAGTTTATGTTTTTTCTCGTAAAATGTAGACAAAAGATTAGTCTAAAAGCATTTTTTTTGTTTCATTGAAAATATTTTAAAAATTCACGAATGACTTCAAAGTTGAAAAGTTTTAAAAACTTTTCGTTTGAATGATTTATTTTTGAAAATATTTTTTTTGTATTTCGTTGGAAATAAGACGAATAGATATTGTTTGCAAAAATGTGATACTAAAATTTTTCATGGATATATAATTGAAAGGAATTCGCAAAAAAGCACCTGCTCATTAGAAATATTTTTGTCCGTCGATACCTTTTTCCCATTTTTACTTTTATGTTTTGATTTCAAAAGATAATAAACAAAAAGAGAAGTTCTATCAGGATTATCGTTACCTAGTGTTATTCTCAGTAACTGTTTGAAAATCAATTGGAAATAAATGCTAAGTCAGATGTGAAAAAGAAGAACAATCCTACAAATGTCTTAATGCTTCGATTGTTATTTGACATTGCATGGGATTCATGGAATTCCCTTACGGATGATCCCGGTGTCATCAGGAATCGGCAACGACGTCCGGAACAAATCCGGTGCGCCTCGGGAAATAAGATTGTTTTCTTCCCCGACAAACATTGGATAAAGAAAAAAATTGAATTATCGTAAGATTTCCCTTTTCTAGAACATCTTATAATAATAATAATTTGTAAATTACAATTAAATGATAATTCTTTTTTTTAGTTTGTCTCTTATTGTCGTGTAACGTATTCAAAATTCTGTATTCTCGATGTTGCATCTTAGTGATAAAAATATGAATGAAAACTAATTTTTTTTCAACCAAATGAATTTTCAGGAAAAAATATTAATTAGATAAGGACTTTATCAAATGATTCATTGCAACTGCAAAATATTATGGAATCGCAAATTCTCATGCAGAGCAGTCTAAATTTTTTCTTCGATTTTATTGATTGTTATTTTTTTTTATGGTTTAAAAATGGTTTTGAATATGAATGGAAATGTTTCATATGTTAAGAAAACTTAAAAAATCACAGTATTGAGCATTTCTTATTATCAAATTAATGACGAATTTTTCAATCAGTTATTTAGTCACTCGAATTATGAGTCGCAGTAGATAAACAGGTGAAAATAAGTTGATTACTTACCATGACGTAGAATATTGTATTTTCTAATTCCCTTCTACATGATGACCGCTAGAAACGTCGTGCGGTCGACGAACTTTCTCAAGATCGTGGTTGATTAATCGAGTAATTAGCTTTACTTGAGTGCCGACACGAACAATACACTTTGAATGTTTTTATTTTTATTTTTATTATCAAACTATTTACCAAAAACGCGAACCGTCTATACTACGCGAAAAGAGACTCCAAACTCGGGGGGTTGTTTCTTTATTTAAGTGAACTTCTTTACCCTTCATTTACCATCCCCCCTTGTTTACTCCCGTTTTCATATCGATTTGTGTTTACCCTGCTCGCTAATATACACGCATGTACCGAGTACACGATATACAGCCAATTCATACATTTAAGTAATTTATACTAACGGAATTTAATTGGTAACGAAAAAAAAAAAAAAAAAAAAACACTGTTTTCTATCTCAATGATTATTTATATATTTATTATTTACTTTACCGATTTTTATGACGGGCTGAAGCTTCACAAATTTCAAACTATAATATATTCTAAAAAAAGTGTGCATTACGTTTTTTCATAAAACAGTCAGTGTCTACGAAATCGGAATTCAAGGGGTATTCAAATGATAGATGAGTCATTTATGTTACGTTGAAATTTTTAAAGCGATTTCTAATTGAAAATATGATCATCACAAAATCAGTTGGCAGTGGTAAAAAATTGAATGGATTCGCGATATTTATCATAACTGTCGATATCATTTCAAAAAATCACATGCGAAATTATTTTAACGTTAGACTAATTTCGTCGAAAGTCCTTGTTGTAAATATTTTACGAAATCAATCAGCTGCTTTTTGTAACTAGATTTAACGAGAAAAGTTAACGAGAAAACAATTTACCATCGTCTGTCGAACCTTTTTACTCGTTAATAAATAGTTTGAAAACTCGACCACTTCTATTTTCGATCCCTACAATAATAAAATAGTCATGACAAAAGTAACGAGAATTTTGGTATCGTTGCTTGTATCAATCGCACAATCAATATTTTTCTACGAATCAATAATTTTTTATAAAAATTGTAAAACAACTCAATTCGTCCGACAACTTTATCTTCATTTGTAATTAATAATTCAATCAAATTTTTATCTCCGGATTATACGTTTTAATAATTAATAAAAAGGAAAAAAATTCACCGCAAAGAATGAAGATTCCAATACAAATGAATCACAATGACGAATTCGCCGGTATTATTATCTCAAAGACGTGAATTGGATCATAATTTCGTCAAAATTCTATTATATTTTTCTATAAAACAATGTATAATTGAAATAATCGTTTAATTTATCTGCAGTATAGTTTGACGTATAATCACTGAATACTTCGTAATGAAATGAAGAAACTTCAGTTAGATGCATCAAAAAAAGATGATTCATTTGAAAGTGACAGTTATTTGGACATAATATAATTATAATAAAAAAAGTAAAATGATAAGTAATGAACGAGAAAGTAAACGAAGAAATGAATGAGCAGAAAAAAAAAGCCGGTATTCATGTGTAGTAAGTGAAAAGAAGAAAACGAAAATGTACAAAATTAATTAGTTAAAATGATTGGAATCACATTACAGTGCCTGACGTATAATAAAGTAAAGCGTGTGAGAAGGGTAATAAAAAAAGTTTACTGAAAGAGCATTCGAGCGCGCATCCGCATGTGAGGCGCGAAGCTTTTTACGAAGCACAAATACACAAAGAATATTCTCACTCGAATATCTCGAGAACTTCAACCCTTACCTCATAAACTATACTCTCACGTTGAGTACTACTGGTAATAACACGTTCCGAATATAAAACCGTCGTCTCCAAAGGCACGCTTGCCTCCCGTAATTAGATGTTACATTTAATCACGAACAACATTTCAAATAATGTGGGTAAAATGAAAACCTTTTGCCCGCGCTCATTAGCTCTTTTTCAATCTCCAATACTCTTAAAAGCATTAATTTTTAGATTATTCTATCATTTGATTTCGTAATATCATTGAATTAGTATTCAATAAAATCATCAATGAAGTTTCTCCGATCATAACGTCGTTGTTTTTCTCATGAAAATAATTGGAAAAGATAATGCAAAATGTGTGTATGTGAGAAAAACTTGAATTGTGTAAAAAAAAAAAGTGATTATTTACGAGTAGTTGTAACTCGTTTTTGTTTGTTTTTAAGCCTCGAATCCTAGCTGCTTAATTATTATTAGAAATAATTCGGCCTGTTTCGAAAAGAAAACTCTACTACCGATCTCATAGATTGTTGTTGTTTATTTCTCGTAAGGGTTGTTGGGTTTCGCGTTTACGACTTCCTTACGGCGTAAGGGAACTCGGGGATGAATACTGCGGCGAGATTTTTACGTGACAGGCCATGGGGGATGCAGGGGCGGAGGAAGACGGATGTAGACCGCGAGGGTTGTTGGCTCTACTGATGCGGACGTCAGACTGAAGTAGCGGCGGATAGCGAAACGGCAACGGCCGCTCGAGACAGGAGAAATCGTAAGGGGGTTGGTGTGTGATAGTCGTGTGCGCCGATCATCGGGAGTGGCACTCTCAGCGCGCGCTTTACGCGCAGTCGCATCGAGTCCACACTGATGAGAAAAAAATCGTTGAATCTAAACTTCCAATTTAATTGGTGAAGATTCACTTCATTCAATTGCCATATATTATTGGGTGCGAACTGTTGCCACAGTTTCTGGATCAAACAACATCGGCAATCAATGAGAATATTAATGACAACAGCCTTAACAACGTCAGCCAATAAATGATATCGCAGTTTTCCTGTTTTTCATTGTTATACGAAATAATTGATCGTTATAGAATTTGAAAGAATCATTCAAAGTTTATAAAATTTCCATTACTTTATGAACAGACATTATTTAAATAATTTTCGATCGTTGATATTAATTCATAAAGAAATATAAAAAAGCGCTGAAATACTTATTGATGATTTAACGAATGAATTACTTCAATGAGACTGATCAAGAGATTATTATAAATAATTAATAGTAATAACAATTTCAATCATTGCCATACAAAATTCATTTAACTCTCGTATAACTTGAAAATACCGAAACGGATTAAAACAAATTTACGGTGATACATAAATGTCAAATCGCGGTATTGTATAAGCTCTCTCGGTCAGTTTGACGATTTTCCAAATCAAATTTTAATCCTCTTTTCTCGTTTTTAGTTGCGTCAACGTTATACTTTTTTTCCTTTCACACCTTTCTATATATATTTTTAAGGACGCATAGGAAGAGACGAAAACTCGTGATAATAAAAACAAGAAAATATTGTTTTGGAAACGTTCATTCACCTTGATTGATTCAATTTGTTAATCATCAATGAGATATTTAAAAAAACAATTCACATGGAAAATAGAAACATTGTATCGACTCATGTTGCGTTTTATCTTCGCACTTGGAGGAGAAACGCACCACACAAGCCGTTGGCTCGCAATCAAAAATCTAAAGCAAGCAAAAATAAAATTTTCGAAGCAGGTATCACAAAAAATTAATATTTCTTATTTGATGTACGATCAATAAATGACCAACACTTTCATGAAACCATAGTGTTGCACGAAAGCAACAAATGTCGTTCGTTCAACTTGGAATAACGAATAAATTTCAAAACGAACATCGATGTACTATACTTAGTGGTAATCATAATAATTGTACGTGAAGCACCACATGATCCGAGATCAGACAAGCTCCAACTTTCACAACACAAGGTATACTTACCCCTCATGAATAGATGTCCGTTAAACAGTTCGTTAAACATCCGAATAGGTTCTAGTTGTGGGCTGTTGGGAATGATTGGTAAAATATATCATTCACCGAGAAATAAGTATCTCGTATAACGTATAGTTTGAATTTTCGAGCTGACGCGACAAAATCGCTTGAGATGATTTAAAGTTATATTCATAACATGGAAAATCAGAGTTCACGTGAGTGAAATTCATCATATGTTGTCAAGTGATGTTCTAGTTAGTCTCGTATTCATTACAAATTGCTGACATTCATCTCGATTTTATATTTGAATGAATGCTTTGAGCTCGTCTAGGGTTTCGTTGTTAATTTAGTATTACGATTTCTTTCCTCGTGACCCCCTGAGATTCCCCCGAAGATTAGTTCAGCCATCAATTATACCGAATTATACCCAAACATATAATTTTTGACGAAATTTGGCGCCATCTGAGATTATGTCATAACAATCGCCAATTAATGTCTCGACATTTTCAATCTATAAATAACAATTTCTTTTGATTTACGTTAATATAAACAAGAAAAAAAGTGGCTAGTGAAATCGTTAATACTGATGGCGATCGTGAATATTGGTCGAAAGGACATTGAAAATGAAAAAAAAAAAATCTGGGAACCACCAGGTGTTTATCTACGTTCTAGGAACTATCGTTCTTTTTAATCTTATCGCGTAGTAAAATCCGTCGATAACAGGACTGGATACGGCGGTCGTTGAATTAAGCTTCTTCGTACGTCAGTGTGCGATTCTTGATAATTTTTCACGTTACTGCATGATGTATGACGGCGTGCTCGACCCTTTGAAATAATTTATTGATCGTGGCAACTCATCAAACCATGTTTTACCTTTCTGGAATTTGCATCCGGCTTTGAAAAAATTACATTTATCGTCAAAATCTTTCGTTTATATTGTTTTTAAATATTCTTTCACCTGCCCATGGGAGTTTGATTTATTGGGAAATTGAAACGCTTCCGTTCCTGATAAACCATTCGATATTCTCAAGTTTTTAATTCACAATCGAGAAAATCATGAGTATTCCATAATTTTTCATTATTCAATGTTAATTTCATAGCATAAAAGAATAACAACGGAAAACTTTCACGGAAATTAATATTCGATGACCAAAGTAAGAGAAAAAAAAAAAAGAAACAGGCGTTTCGGGGCAAAGATAATAAATTCGCATAAATAATTCATAAATAATAAACATCAATGAACCAGAAGAATTTAATGCATAAAACGTACTGGAACGAAAAGCATTATATTCAGAAATTCAAAAATTCACATGAAACGGCACACAAGGACGATTTTAACGAGAGCTTTATACGATGCGACGTGTACAAGTCATTTTAACCCTATATACGATATGGTCCCGTTATTCTGATGTGTTTATACACAAATTGACGAGACGAGCTTGAAATTATGCAAGCACGCCCGTTTGAACAATTTTCCAACCGCTTAACTCTTTAATATTTGGATGATGTGAACAGAGCCCGAGGTTTCTGACCGTTTTCATCGGTCCCTCATTGAAGAACTTGTTCACTTTCAGTCCTGCGCTGAAAATAGAAGAGCTAGTCTGCGGAAGTAAGAACTATTCCAAACCTTCCTATGGAAGAGGATTGATCGCGAATGAAGAACAGCATCAGAATTGCTTTGTCCATGTCTTTGTACGCCCTGCTTATGCGCATGTATTAAATCTTATATATAGTTGTATATAGTTGTGTGTGTGTGTGTGTGCGCGTGTCACATCACCGCTTATTCGGATCGTAGCACCCTTGGCGTGTGATGGGCTGGTCATGGGTGTGATACGCGGTGAATTTAAAATCGCGTGGTCGGTGTGATATTAGATTTGGAAATTATGCAAATGCAAATAACGTTCACTAGGGAGAGCTCCAACGACGCGTAAATGTATATAAGGCTCTCCAAGTACCACTTCATCCATACTAATTTCTTTTTATTTCTTTCTACGCTTTTAAATGTTTATCAAATATTCGGGATAAGGGTATGAAATTTTTGTCTAGAACATTGGTAATTAATTTTTGACTAGAACATAAATAACAAGATTACTAAAGTTCTACAGTAGTAAACTTGTACAGTTGTAAGAAAAGTATGACGAAAATTGACAATTTTGCTTAACAATGAAAGAGAAAAAACACGTAAAATCACTTTTTCTAACCACATCTGTTTTTCAATGTGAAAAAGGACACAAATATATTTTATCTATAATTGTATCAAAGGATAAGACCATACAATTGGTGGATATTGATTTTTCTATCAACAATGTGACGAGTAAAAAATAATTAGTACGAGGGTATGTAATACTTAAGCAGGAAAAGTACTGATTGTCATTCATCAGGACGTCGCCCATTCTTATATAAGATTCGATAGCGTATCTCGGAGTTTGATCGCCGTTAGAGAGTCTTAACACATTTTGCGAGGCTGTCATTGGGTTTGTGTCGAGGGGTCGAAGGGACATAGGGGTTGGTGAAAAAAGATGACAGACAAGAACGGCACGAAGATTCAGTCTCACAATTATCCGTCACTTCAGAATATATATGAAAAAATGTTCTTATGGTTTATATTTTCCTCTCCATCAGCTATCGTATTTGCTGTGATCGGCTTTCCTAAGCTGGATAAAGATGAACATACACAATGAAAGGAGCCGAGAATGGAATAAAGAGCTTCACATTAGAAATGAAGGAACGAAAATGAAGCATATGGGAGGGTGAGTTTATCAGTTGGTGAAAATCTCGTCAATGCAACCATGAGAAACTACCCCAACTCTTCGTTAAATTTAGCCATTACGTGGTAACGCCACCCCGACCATTTGGCACGTCGATGTGCTCTTTACCACGACGTAATGATCTAACAGCTATATTTTTTATGTGCTTTTATATACACACGAAGCTTTGTCAACGGCATTCTCTCGACGAGTTGTCAATATTGTGATACACATATATATTCATGGCTGCGTTCAGGGCCAAGTTGGATCACCTTTTTTCGGGGGGAAAAAAACGATCGTGCCTTTTGTCGATCTTTGCAGCTTTGCCCGTATGTGAGAATGGGAAAATTCAAGCCAAAATTTCGTGGGGGTAACAAATAGAATATACCTCGTTAAAAATATACATACAAGGGAGTGACAGGCAAAGTGGGACATCGCAACGAAAAAAATTAAAACATTTTTTGATACTTCAAAACTTAAATTACTATAAACCGACCTTCGAACACATATTCGAAAATGTAGCTACTCTTTGCAACTATTAATTATTTGTGCTTACATTTGTGCTCTTTCGCAGCAAATTGGAAAGTGTTGGACACTTCTGTTTAACAAAAATACACTAAAACTTTCGTTAGTAGTTAGTGAAAATTCAATGGAAAGCTGACACTCGGATGTTTTTGGGATCACTGAATCAAGATCTGATATGAAATTTTGAAAATTTCAAATAGCGGATCCAACGTAACGGATCACCCAAAACCTAAATAGTTTTCATTACATATTTTTTAAACAAGTGTACAATTTCTCTACAACAAAAGACCTAGAAAAAATAAAACCAACCTGAGTAAAATTTGCTCTACGTACATTTCACATTCATTTTTGTGATATCTATTTGGTGTTTTACGTTGTGCTTTTTTTTCTCAATTTATTTGTCGCGTTCATTTTTGCGTTGATATTATCCCAAGGGAAATTCTTCCCGGTGAATGTATTTGGGGAAATGTGGAATGAGAGAAATATCAGCCAGACAACTATAGACTTCCGGGACCGGGGATTAATACGATCATTTGCAAAATTGCAATGCTTCGAAAATTGTTGGTGTATAAGAAATCATACAACTTCCTTCATATAACCCGTATAATACTATGAAGCAATGAAATGATGGCAATTACTGGAGAATCCCATACAATTTACGTGTTAATTGATTAGACCAGTGAGGGATAACTAGCAATTATATAGTTCTCGAAAGGTTATCTAGAATTTCAGTAAAGATATCTTATCCGACATCTCGATGTTAAAGTTGTGAAGCTGATGCTGGCGCTATTATTAACACTCCGATGAGTCTTCCCTTCAATTCACCCCCCACGGGCTTACGGCGTCGCCACGGGATACCTAGCTGAAAAAACGTACAGTGTCATACGGATACTCCTCAGGGCGGAATCCTCTGGAAACATCGAAATCATTCTTGACAGGATTCCACCTTTGATCCTTCAAATTAAAGAAGTTGATTCAAAATATCTGGGACGTAGAAAAATATTATTGCAAATCAGTATTCTAAAAAATTTAGGGATAAATCTGAATACGCATTTGTTTTAAACCGAATGAGTTTCTATAATTGCGGAGCACGTTGTATCTTTACTTTGAAAAAAAATCTAATAATTCCAGCCTCCTAGCCCAAGTATTCTTAAGTAAAAGAAAAAACTTGATTTTTGCCTGAATTTTTCCAAAACCTTATGATCTTTCAAATAACTTTTTTCATGTTCGTATTTCCGAAATCTCTTGAATGTAATTCGTGACACTTATAGAGCCAGCAAATCAACGATTTTCTAGCATTTATTCCGGAAGATAAGTTGATGATTTTATTCTTCCCTTGTTTATCGAACTGCATGAATTTTTATTTGTTCTAATTTTTCCCGCATTTTTCGTCTGTCAACATTTGGATATAAATTTGCAACTCTTACAGCTCTTACAACTCATAACTTTGACCATGACAGATCGAAGGAAAAGACCGTAGCCATGACCAATCAAGAAATTTGTTATCAGTGATAAGCTGTGGTGAGCTGTGATTCAAAGTAAAGTTTTGTACCTGCAACACCAAAGCGATCATTGTTAATCACAACGCAGACAGTTGCATTCATGTCAAATTGTCTAGGATTTTCGGTCTTTTGGTTGGACGAAATATACGTACATTTGACACGTTTGAAACGGTGTAAGAAACCCTTCTACGCTGCTGTGCTTATAACTGATTCCATTTGAAGCTGCAATGAGATCGGTAACGAATGCAGTTGCATGCACCATCCGATGTGCGAGTGGAATGATTAGAAATGTAGCCAGGCCCATGGAGAGAAATTCTGACACCGGTTACATTGGCATTTAAATAATGCAAACAAAATTATTTGTTCCTTCATAATTCAAAATATCATTAAAAAATCGAAAAGTCCATTGAAGTGGATCACGCACAGTCAAGTACTTCATACAATTTTTTTCGCATTAATGAACTGCATTAATTACTGATTTCCTCTATATTATTGATGAACGTGAAAGAAAAAAAATACTTCCGATTTTATGTAATCGACTTTGTAATCTTGTCGCAAAATGGCCTAAAATACATTTGCGTCATGAATATCGTTAGAATCAGAAGCGGAACATGTTTTTTATTCAGCTCATCGAATCGGTAAGGACTTAACTACCCCCGGGGCAGGGGTTAATTAAAGTTACTGGTATTTAATTTTTATCCAATGCTGAAAAAACCACATTTTATTGTTATTTAATTATAAACAGACGTTGAACAGAGATTCTTTTTCAGTTAAAGGTAAAAAATTATTGAATTTTAGAAAAAAAAGACTGATTCAATCAGTTATTTTGTATTGTAGTTTGAACCGTAACTTTTATAATTTCGCTTTCGATGCTATTTTCGCTGCAAAGTATTTGTGAGCCAAATCGCGTCCCGGTATATTGAGAGTTGCGTATCCGGGTAATGTCTCCTCGCAACGCTTGAGCCAAGCTTTGATATTGGGAAACTCGTCGATCGGAAGAATGCACTAAAAACATATTTTAGTGTTATCTCAATTTTTCAATGCACCAATAGATTTTTATATCAATAGACCTGAGACTCTATCGAATCGCTTGATGTACTACCGATGAAAAGTTTCCGAACAAAACTGCTAAAAAATTCCGGAGCCATTTTTCATGTCATTTCGCCGGCAGTGCACATGGCCCAATTTAATAAAAACCGCCAAAAAAAGGGAGGAATCCAGCGTCAATAAGCGTTATTATCTGAGATGATTTCTCGATATTTTTTTGGCCAAAATGGTGAAATTTTCGACAGTATATGTAACTCATACAATTGACGGTAAAAAATAAAAATCTGTCCTAAGAATAATAATTTGATAGTCTATAATGTTGCAAACAAATGGTTTGGATATAAACCTACCACTGAAGTTGTTGAAACTGTCGTGACACAGCTGATGTCAGCAAGAGTGTAGGAATCACCAACCAACCACTTTTTTCCCTCCAAAAAATTGTTCAAATGCTCATAACCTTCCTTGACTAGTACCAGCTTTTCATGAGAAATCTCATTCGATAAGCCCGTGAAAAGCGAAAACTGGAAGGGAGAGTTCAAGATTTATCGACTGGAGCGAACATTTGTTTCGTCGACAAGAAAATCCGATAATTCTCATGGATTTTTTGAGACATTAAAAGCTTTAAAAAGCAAAATCGAATCCTGTGACCCAGTGGCTAAAATATCAGGTCTACACTTCACTAATTCATCGTAATCAAATACTTCAATTCATTAAACTCCTTCAATTCAAGAATTCGATTGAAAAAATCTGTCATTTTCTTTAATTGTAAAATTTCGATAAATGGCAATACCGTTATAAGTCGAAGACGGCTGAACAGAACTCCAGTTTCGAAATGAAGACGTTGATTTACAAGAGCTCTTTGACGAATATCTTTCGGATAAAGATTATCATCTTTGGCATATTTATCGACGAAATAGCACATGATTGCGTGGCTAAAAAAATAAAAAATTAATTAATTAAGATAATATAGAAAAATAAAAATGAAAGAATCATTCGACCAGGTAATTGTGTTATTCGCACCTGTCCCACAAAATGAATCCATCATCATTGAGCGTTGGCACTGTATGCTCGGGATTCATCTAACACAATTGAAAGACGAAAAAAAAAATGTAATAATAATACCAATTCATGTAAAATTGTTCATGTAACGATCGCCATTGTCATGGTTCATTCACCGCACGTTATTCGGACAAATAGAAAAAGGGGACATAAAAAATTGGAAGGTACGCGAAAGTGATTGAAAAAAAGTTTGCACTACTTTTGCGTATGGGGCATTCCTGCTAAATCAGTTCCACTATGTTTTTTTTTTCGTTGTTTTCACAAACATTTCGTACAAAAAAATAACGTCAAAATCAGCTGATCGCGGTCAAACGCATATCTACCGGCTTTTGCCCGTGCAGACAGTCGGGAGATGAAACTACCATCGCATGGTTAGAAGGATCCCTTTATACCTTCTTGTATTCTTCGGTGAGATTTTGTCGTTTGGTGAATACATGAATTCTTCGAACATCGATATCAAGACCAATGGCTTCAGCCGCAAGAAGAACAGCTCTACTTGGAGGACTGGGCTCATCTATATAAACGATCGGCCGCGGCATGTCACTAAAAATATTCGCAATAACTAAAGAACCGAAAAACATTGGCTGTACAGTCAAAAAATCCGAACGCACGTATTCACATTACTTATTTATGAACGTACAAACAAACAAAAAAGCGTTAAAACTCTACAATTTCGCGACTTACGAAAATTGGCGTGTCCCAGCGATGAAAATTCCAGAACGGTTCGTACGTTGTCCAACAACGAATGATCTATGAACGTGAATACTCGAACTCGGGAGATCTCGAAGTAACCGACCAGACATTTGTTCGATCGATAAACCACGCGTCTTACCTTTCAACGTCAACGTATGCATCAATTTTCCGATCGATGTCATGATTTAATTGTTTTTGTGGTAGAGTGAAGCGACTGCCAAATATTAATTCAACGAAATTTCAATGGTCGTTGTTATTATAATTATTTTCAGTTTTACGAGCGGAATCCCCTTAGATGCAATAACTCCACACAGTGTATAAGGTTTATTGATAAAATATCATGTAAAAATAAAAAACGAGAAAACCACAATTAAAATCATTTATGCTGAATCATGTTGTTGGTTCCATTGAGTGTCCCCACTTCGTTGTTGATTCGTTTATATAACCGTGTACTTTGTATCACAAAAGTTATGAATATACATAGCATGGTGGATTATCTTGACTGCATATTTCGATGCAGTCACTACCAGATGTCGCTACACTCTATTCATTACTATACTCGTGTTAATGTACTTTTGTAAGGCAAAGTGATCTCGCAATGTTCGAGCCTATTCTCTCTGTTCAATAAAAAAATAAAAAATAAAAATATATACTCGTGTTAAGCTAGACGTGCAGTTTCCAACTTTTTTGGTATTTTCAATAAAGGAAACAAAATTTCGTTATGTCCACTTCTTGGTGGACATTTCCGAACTTCGATTAGTCGATGTACAAAGTTTGGTGGTTTTTCCCTACACAGATGATGTTTTGAATCTTAGGTAATTAGCGCTATAACTTTTTTTTCTACGTACTTTTACTCTCTATGAAAATATGTTAGTGGCATATATATATTGATGGATTTTGTTTTTCAAGAGATGTGAAATAATTTCCAACGAATTATTTATCTTGCAATGTTTTCTTAAATGTCAAATCGTGAAATAGTCAGCCATCGGTCAACAAATAATTTCATTTTGACCACTTTTTTAAAGTGGTTTCTTCTTTTGGCGTCCTGGAAACATATCAGCCAAAGGAACCCTGAACGAAATATGTTGTTTTATTTCTGACACACCCCAATGTATCATAATAACACTCGCGCACGAGTGCTCGAAATTTTCTTATGTGTCATAGCAATTTTCCAAATAGTATAATGGCTGTGGGAATACTTTTGCTCCAGCGTTCAAAATTTTACTTTGTGCCATAGTCATTTTCCCAATAGCATAGGGAATGTTGGATTACTTGTGGACAAGGGTTCAAAATTTTGTTTTGTACCGCTGTAATTTCTCACTATGGACTCAATTCTAATCGCACTAACTCCAGAATCCGTATGACATGTAAAAGTTTCTAATAAACTCGAAATTACTATGTATTATTATAGAATGCGATATACCACGATATTATTAATAGCAATTCGTAGTTTCGATCAAAACAGGTACAAATTTTACAATGTTTTTCAACAAAGAGCCATATACGAAAATATCGATCCTCAAACATTTGTCAGAGCAAAACATCGTAGTAACATATTTATATTCGAAGTCGAGTCCAAAATTACAATGTTTTTGTTAAAAACCAACAAAATTTATAATATAGAATCCTCTTATAATAAAATAAACAGTAATTTTTACAGAAATTTCATCCAAGTGTAGTACGAAAAATAAAATGAATAGTCTAATCCATCAATATGTATTATTTGGATGATTGTTAGAATGCAACGATGTAGAATTAATCCTTCGATTGGGTTAGGATTTGAACAAGATAAAAGTTTTGGAAGAAACATATAAAGAGAGAAAAACCTGAGAAGCGTGAGATGATTGAACGTTGGATGGGGTCGATCAGCGATCCACAGGCGTCGTATAGCAATCAATTTAATTAAGATATGTCGATGTTACATAGTATAAGGGAAAGTGGTGGGGGGTTTCTTGACGTGAATGCCGATTCAGTACGTGTAACGGCATTGGTCAAGGTAGTTGGTGAGGGTTCCGGATCCATCAACAATTACCGGAGGATTGCGCCGGGTTGTCGATAGTGTGACTATATACAAGGGAGAGCATCGCGGGTGTTCCATCACTCTGACGCCTTGCCAACGAAAAGCCTCACTAGCTCGATAGCTTAGACTTTGAGTGCACTGTGTCCCTCGATCTACAGTCTAGCTCGTATGGATCTAGACGATCATGCTGCGTACGATAAAAAAAAACCTTACCGAAGAGAGAGGATCAAGGGCACCTCGGGTGGTCAACTTATTGCCACCAAGGTTTGAACACACGTTCAATACAATGGGGTGACAACCATTGGATTTTATTTATTGGATCTTCATTTTTTTCGTACCAATGGTACAAAAAGATCATAGTAATGAAGAAAAAATGTTACAAGAGGCTTAGAAGGCTTTTCCAATTCACTAGGATGTCAGTGTTCGACCCGGGGGCCTTGGGGTGCTATTCCGGATGTACTGGATGCAATTTTTCCATTTGTATATTCGTGCTTAATAATGACATGTTATTTATTTTTATTTATTTTTTATTATATCGCAATTAAAATATCTTCTGCATCTATTCCTCGCAGTGATTTGCCGGCATTTCAAATATATCGTTTCGGGTCTACGTAACTTAAACATGAAGATGGATATTTAATTGATTACAAAGGTTCCGAACTTACGACTGTTTGAAATAAAGGAAATTGATTTTACTATGAATGACCGAATTAGTTTTGGGCAAAGTTTCGCTCCGTAAACAAGGGTGGAAACTATACGTGTATACAATGCTTCGTCATTTTCTCTCTATTGTTCTCCAAGTTTTGGCAAGAAGGAGGGCGAAATAGATAGACAATTTAACCCATACCGAAACCTTACTACTACCTACGTGATCGATGTAAAAGTATGACGAAGCATTATGTTAATATTTTTAGTGCCTATAACTTGTTTTTCATAGATGACTCTATGCATCGGTACAACAGCATTCTACGATCCTTTGTAATCACGAAGAATCATTCATTTCAATATCATCACTAAGTTACTTTACATTTCACTACATAACGAGGAAAAATATTCATAAGAGATTAGTTTCTGCATGCGATAACACAATTATTATTAATTTTTCCTTTTCAATGCATTTCTCTAACGTGTTTCTGGCGATTGTAACTTCGATACAATTTCGATATCGTTAACAAAAATTGTACATTGTATGTACTCTAAAAAAAGTGAATTTTTCCAATCGATCCAATTGCAGATTTTAGCTGAGAAGAAAGCTCGAAAGTAAAAAAATTTTCGATTAATAGACTTCAACGAACAATTAAGACTAGAAAAGTCTGCGAGCAGCTTTGATAACTGTAAAGACTTCAAGATAAAAAATGCTTCCCGTCTCTTTATTCACTTATTGTTAGTCAGAGCAAGTCGAACAAACTGTGAAATTTCAATGCCTGTAAAGTAAATCCTTGAATAGTTTTGAGCAGTTGAATATTTAGTTGTTCACTTTTAACACAATTACGTGTAATTTGGCCCTCGATTATGCAATTATCCAGCAATGCTGCACAATTTATTCATGTGATGGTTTAACACGTTGAGTAGGAAAAATGATTAAAAAATGTTTCATTGGAACAAGTCCGTTTAGAGTTTCCTAAATTTTTAAATTATCCTGATGTTTTATTATATTATACGAAGACGATGTCCCCTAATAATGTAGATGGCCTAATGCTGCTTAGGTTACGATGAACATGATAGATTGACGGTAATCGTTCGAAGCATGACGCACGATTATCGAAGTGAATAAGCCCCCTGCATTGTTCGGCAGTCCGTCTTTGAGCGTAAATATTGAGATACTGGGAGCGGCTGCTTCCAACAAACATTATCCTCCATGTCCTTATCATCCAGAATTTATCAAGATATATATATTTTCGTGTTTGCCGTCTTCTCTATTACATAATTACGAGAAATTGGGTAAAATTGAATGGTATCCAGTTATGTCGGGGAGAAAAAAAAATTATGTCACGACATATTTATAAGACTACAATAATCGATCGATTTTTTTTGTCTTGGTAGATAAACAAGCCCTGTGGTAACGTATTCTTAACTGTTTGAGAGTCACTTGAGCTCCGAAAAAAAAAACAAGATTCTTCAGCAATTGCTTTTTGTTTTTGTTTACTATATCGTTGTCCATTTTCATGATCAGATTAGTCAACTTCTTTTATTATCTTCTTCAGGAAGTTGCTTCTCAAAAGACTTATTTTCCGAGCACTTTTCGACAGTGTTTCGTAAACAAAGAAAGGTAACTGAATTTTTTGTATATCAAAGAGAACTCGAAACTGGGGAAAATTTTTTCGTATGCCTTTGTTACCACGTCTAATTAATTGTTAAATTTTAAGAATTGTCAACGATCCGTTGTACAGAAAGTAAAAAATCAGGAAGCAATGTTCATCTGAACAACACCATATGGTCAAACTCGAACCTTATCTGTACAAATGCAAACACAGCCAGATGTTGATGTTTCTTTCGATTTTGATTTCGTCAGCACAGCTACTGAGAATATTCAATGTGTTTTTTTTTGCCAAAGTATGGATATTTATGATAGCGAGGATTGATATTGACTAAATATATGAAGAACAAAAAATCATGCATTTTTCTTAACGTCTATTGTGAAAACTTGAAAATGATCAAAATGTATAGATTACGAGGTCCAATTTGTTTGGATTATCCAGAAATAAATAGGTGAAAGATGAGCAACAATGAAACTCGCTCACTCGTAAACAATGAACGTTTACAAGGGGCTGAAAACGATTTAATTGTAACAACCAATTTACAATTAATCTGTTTTTGACATCCTCGGAGATTTTCCATTTACAATGAAAAATGAAATGAATAAACTAATAAACGATTGACTAGGAATTTGAACGAGTTTGAAGGATGATAAATTTCGGCGAATCACTATTGTTGTTCTAATAATGTGGTAAAACGCCAAGAACACGCGGACACGTCATTGGGATTTAACGATAGAGGGTGAAGTTATGGTATGAACGTCGAAAACACCTTATTGCTTTAGAGGTAAGCAAATTTGCTAATGAAAAGAGCCTGGATACAACAATAGCTACGGTTTGCTAACGTAAGCATGTCTTTCTGCCAACAAACAGAACTTACAAGCGGCGCTACTAATGCATCTTCAGTTGTTATTAATTCGAGCGGTGTCATAGCTATGGAGACATGATGAATGGGCCTATGTCGAGAGAATAATGGATTCCAAGAGTGTAATTATTGGATGCCCGTAGGATCACATACAGTTTGCTTATGTAAATCAATGTCATTTTTTCTTATTGACTATTTATCTTATTTCCATTTGCTCTAAAATTAAACCCCAAACATCAAAATATACGTAACATTAATCTATTGAAAAGAAATTAAAAAACAAAATGCAGTGGGCAATGGAAAAAATTAATCAATGTCAAACACTGAGAATATTTTAATGATGATTTGTATTTTGATTAGAAAAATTCATTTACCACCGTATTTATTGATTTATTTTTTAAATGCTACCAATCCTACTACTGCCTTATGCTGCCATCAATCACCAGTTTCATGGAACACAAATTTACCGTTGGTCCAGTCGGTATTTTATCGACAGATGGTACGATAAGTTTTACTGATTTGTTAATCAATTTATACGTGTTCTTAAACTAATTGAAGCCATTCTAGCTTCAAAGCTAAATTATTTCAAATGTATTTTTCACTACACATCTCTGAAGCCTGTTAGACGAAAGCAAACATTACGTCTTTCACAATATCTAAGTATAAAATTTGCAGACTTAAAATAAAATGGAAAAATAAAAAAGCTCCAATTTTTTTTTTTAATAATATTTTTGAGCTGAATTTTTCATTAAATAGGACCCCGATCCAAAAAGCAAACAAACAGAAATACGCGCACGTACGAATCTACACCAACTTTAACTTCAATGTTTGTTTTCATTTCCATTCGAACCAACATAAGCTCAAACTCACAAACGAACCAGAACACAAGCAACCCTCGCTGCTTAGGAAATGTTATTACGTGCAAAGTATTATTGACGCCAAACATATATTTTTCAAATTTTTTTTTCTTCATATCTATGTTAATTTTATTAAATTATTATACTAAAATTATTTTCGTTCGAATTATTCAGACTTGCAACTACAGTTAGAACAACTGATAAAAAATTTATACATTCTGCGGCATTATATACGTAATTCGATTACATTTATTTAAATACTATTTGCAATAATGTCTTCTACTCAAGTTTCGAAGGGCTGGGGTTTGAGGTGTCAAAAGCCCTTTCAAATATTTCCTAAAGTGGTCAAGTATCTTAATATAAAAATTCTTAAAAATTGTGAAATCAAACGGGGAACACTTTTTGTTTAGTTCTCGTACATTCGCGGCTGCTAATCGGTACAAATCGATCGATCCAATTGTAATATTGAATTTCGAATGAAAAAAAAAACGTCTACATTTAAAAAAGGAATTTTTGCACTAAAAACTTGTTGCACTCGTATGATAGGGCGATCAATGAAGCACTGAAAAAGAACGGTAAGTTCGAAAGGAGAATTCAAGCGATCCAAACAACGAAAGAGGTAGGTAAGTCAAGTCAAGAGAGATAGAAGATGCAGATAAAAGGAAGGAGAGTAACGGCATGGGGCGCCGATTGCTTGGCGAGGTTTTTTCGTCGTCTTCGGCGACTTACGCGGCTCTGCAGATACATTGGCGAGAGGACCAAGTTTGTACTGGGTCTGTACGACTAAGGCCAACATGCCGATGTTCTTCCTCAGTGTCGATCCGCCGGTCTCTCGTTAAACATACGGACATCGCTGCTTTCAACATTGTAAATTAATCGCGTTTTATGTATCGTGGCTTGTTATCACGTCGAAAAAATTTCCGAGTATTCGGACAAATGTGTGAAATCATTTATCAACGCGCACCTATATTTTATCATTTCGTTCTAAATTAAAAGCTAAACAAACGTGTGATATGAACAACCGATCGATCCATGATCCATTATTGGAATTATTATTCGACGTAAACGTAAGTAAAAAAGCGAATTAGCATGTAATAAAAATTGAAAAAATAACTATTATTCGCATCTTTCGAAAACTAAAATTAAAAGTGTCGATAGTGTCATTTTATTTCTTTACTTTTACGCTTTCATTTAAAAAATTCCCGAGAATTATCGAGAATCCAATGCAGAACAACAACAAAAAACTCCATGAGTCTCCATTTATCATGGTATTGATGAGTGGTTTTAATGTTTTTCACGCTCTATACTTATTTGATCATATACAATACACAAGTTACTTGATCTCATCGATATATGTTATCATCTCGTATCACAATTTGAATGAGTAATGTCGCTTCAGTCACAGTCATATCTTTTGCGTGTAGAATAAAAAACTTGTGTGAACGCGGGAATACTTCGTATAAAAGGAGACTTGTGGTTACAGTCATAATTGTGATAGGCGTATATGGTCTTCGGCCTTCGATGGTCGTGACTTCTCATTGAATTATTCGATACTCTGGAGCTCGCAAAACATCACGAGTTATAAAAACAAAAAAAATGCTTCAATCTACCGCGATTAACAAATGTCGGTTAAAAAACAAAATCTTTTCGTACGAAAAAAAAAGCGAAAAAATATATATTTATTCAGAAGGAATAGTTAAAATAAATTACCAAAGTAAAAAAAAAAAAATGAACGAAAAAAAAAGTGATTCATTGTCCTAAACGGAGATAAGTTCTTAGAAAAAAAGAAACATTATTTGAATAATTAATGACTGTATTAATAGTGTAGAAATTTACCAACCAATGTTTGTCTGTCCAAAAAAAAAAAAAAAAAAAGTATAAAACATCTAGGGAACTCAGATCTCAATTTCACAGGGAACTCTCTAATTTTCATTTTGTCTCGGCTATTTTGTCAGAGCATGTAAGTATTAACGACGTTGTATACAATCTTAAAAACGATCTATGTAAATATCGGGCACTTATGGAAGATTTTTTTTTTTGTTTTTATCGCGGCACCCGACTACGAGTAATTATAGTAATCATCCTCGTACGTCGTGCGTGACCTGCCCGACAACTGTGAATAATAATTCCACGTGTCGCTACTCTAGTCAGCACTCATTTAAATGAAATTAGACGAAAGATTGTTGATTATATATATATATATATAGCGTGACGTAGCGGTAGTATCGTCTATATTCGCCTTGCTCGCTTCACCGATCTATGATGCTCCCTGATTAATTAGCCTTTTGTGATACAACTACCTATCCCTTATTTGCAAACGTACCAAATATAATACGCGATTCAACTTGGTACCACTTTTCGTTCATTTCTTTTTCTCTCATTTTTTCTTTGTCATAGTCTTTCGAATACTTTTCTTCGTTCTTGTATCCGTACAAATCAAAATAACGCTGCGTATATGAAACGAATAAAAAATTCACGTAGAAATATCTCGATAATCATGCCATTCTAATCGAATTATTTACCAATTAACACTTTATAAAATATCTTGGGAATAAAAACGTTCATCAATTCGTAACATATTTATATAGATTTTTTTGTGATCAAATATTGAAGATTGACATGGTATTGATCGACAGGAACTCGAAGGTGACCAAGAAACAGACTCTAAAATCCAAAAAACTGAATTCAATTTTATGTGAACCTCTTTACTTAGAAATTGAAATAAAAATTAGAAATACAAAAGAATTGCTTACAAGTTTTTTAGGCAAAATAGCAAAGAAGCAATTTGTTGACGTATGGATTCACGTGCACATATTGCTATCGAGAATTATAAATTGAATAACAAGTTTAATCGAATTGTTTTTAGCAAAAAAAATGAAGTGAACAGTGCCAAAAGATTTCTTTTGTTTTCTAATCCAAATGTGAAAGAGTCGTCGATGCAAAATTCCGTTAAATTAATGGATCCTTTTTAAGAACCGAATAAGGAGAGAATGTATCTCAAACGCTTTGTATGTAAATTATTTGCACAAAGAAGTTTGGGTTTGTGTGCGAACTCAATTGTTTAGTCGTACGTGTATGTGACTTTTTTTAGTACGTACACATTTGCTATTAGAATTAATAAGTGTAGAGCCGGTCTCGGCACGCGGTCTCGCCATATTCGCTCCAGGATATAATGATCTTTTCTCCTCTTCCCACGTTTGCAACCAGCCCAACTATAGGCTTCTTAAAGCACCATCAATTTTTTTTCCAATGAATCATCCTCCAATGAATCCTCGAGCTTCAATTGCAATAAAATGCATGTTTTCACGCGAAGCAATGCCATCTAATCAAGTTCAAAATAACTCGTAAGAAACTTCACATTTTTTTAGTTCGATGCCAATCGCTATCAATACTGCACTGCACTTGAATCCCCAATTAATATTGTCATCAAATAGCTCAATGATTCCTAGTGACATTAAAATCGCTCAAATTCACTCGACGGATTAATGAGAAAATAAATGCATAAATGCACACTCTCAAAATTTTTTTTCCAAAAATTCATATTATTTTTAACATTTTTTCAATTTTTCGGTCGTATTTATAAAAATATTGTTATCGCGAGTGTGAAAGTGTAAGTCACCAGCAACGTACCAATAGTTAACGACTCGGTAATTGACCCAATGATTCAGTAGGTAACATTCAATGTCATAAGTTGTTACGTTCCAGCGTCAAATCATATTATCTTATTTATCATTGCATTCATTATACATTTCCCGTTAATCCACTCTACCTTCCCTCTCCCTCTATCTTTGATGCTAATCTTTGTACTCTGTTACATTGTAAAATGTACAGACAATGAAACGTCGCTTGGAAGATGTAATGATAAATCCCGTACTGACATTCAAGGTGTGTGCTCGGATAAATAAGGAGCCAAGTCGCACGCAAGTGCACCGTTCAAAACAACGGGTAAGTGAAGTAAAATCTCTATATAAGTAAATCTGTAAGCGAAAAAAAAGTTGTCTCTCTTCCTGCACGCTTGACCGTTTACAACTCGAGAACTAGTGAACCGTTTTCAATGAAGCTTCCACAAAAAGAAAGTTCGTCTACAAGTTTTGTGCCGTTCAACGTTTCGTTCTTTGTTTACGAGAAACTAAACACAAAAAAAACATTCATGATCGTTGTGCAACTTCGAAAAATTGAAAAAAAAAAAAAAAAAAAAAAACAAATGATTGAAAAAAAAAACTGAAAAAATTGTTATCAAAACTTTGTGTAGTCTAACGAAAATTTACAATTGTTCATTTTTTTTTTTTTTTTTTTCATTTTTTGAACTTCTAACGCCCTAACGCAGTCGGCGAAATGTTTTTTTTTCTGCAATGGTGTTTATTATGAGCCTCAGTGAGTTACGAAACTTAAAGGGTAGTTCTTACATAAGTAGTAACGTCACCGGTTTTTCCTAATCAGGTTTTTTTGAAGCTCGTTTCGGTTACCGGAAAAGGAACGAGAAATTATTCGCTTATATTTGGACAGAGATTAATGCAAGTTAAAAATTTATTAAGAAATTATTCGAATGGTAACTCGTACTTGCACTATTCATTGAATTTCTACTTTTTGTCACTGCTTATCGACTTTTAAATTACATTTCAACTATTACAATTACGTAATAAATATTAATAACTCGTGAAAATATTACAAGATAAATGTAGTTTTACATGTAAATATTAAAAACTGACATATGTTTTCATGCGTATCGTATACCCTTGTCATGAGCATTATATTTTAATAATCTTTGAGACTGCGGAAGCATTAAAACGTAGATTGAAATCGGGTAATAAAAATAAACAAATATTAGGAAACTCTTAAGTTTCGAACTTTCCTATTGAAACAAACCGAAACAAATTCGTCAGATATAGTTGATCGAATGAAAGTCGTCACAATTCCATGTTCCGAAAGGTCTTGTCTCGACTCAATTGATCATAACGCAAAAAAAAATAAAAAAAATAATGGTGAACGCGATTTTACCGGTCTAATCGTAACGCAGTGAAGGAGAAGAAAAAGAAGTAAAGATAAGAGGGGAAGAGAGAGAAAGTTTTCCTTTCACTGTGATTGTTTTTCACTGTAATCTTTAACTAGTGCAGTGGGGACGTTTTTTTACGTGACAATTACGATCGTTGTAATTATACGTGAAACAATAAATTTAAACGACAATTTAATAAGTCGTTACATTTGAGAATGAAGAATTGGATTTCATCGTCGGATTTCGTTTTCTCTCAAGTAAATATGAATTAATATCTTTCATGCTATAAACAAGAATGGGGTGAATATTACGATCCACCCCAACGAAAGAATAGAAAAGAGTTGATTTATATTTTCTCATTGCTCATCTGTAGAAGTCATATGTTATTTACTTTTGGGTATCAAGAAAATTGGTCTTTCACGAATCCGTGCTCGTAATCCGTGAAAGGATCAGGTACTCGTATGCTTATTATAACGTCCTATAACTGGAGATAGAGAGGGGATAACGAAGGTGTCTCGAGAAGAAAGTCAACCGCACACGCGGTGGTCGTTCGTCATTCGCGGTATTCAGAGCCGAACGGCTTGAGCTATGTCACGGGTTATTGGCAGTTTCCTTACTTTCCATCACCTTTCTTTTTTTTATCCAAATCGGACAAAGGACAGAACAAAATATTTAAAACATTCCACTGCTTATGGCCTTTGAGCAGAAGCTGAATATCAAGATTTTCGAATACGTGTTAAGAACAACTTCGACTACATCGGAGACTCTCTTCATTTGTTAAATTTTCTGCAGTTTTTCTACGTTTTTGGCGAATGCCATACAGTCAGGGACGAGTTGGCTGCATCAGTTTCAACGAGGGGACATAATCGGAAAATAAGGTGGAGTCTCGTGAAGGGAAAGATCCTGAGCACTGGCAGTAATCATAGAACATGAGTAAAAAGAGCCTCCGATTAAAAAATAAAAGGAAAAAAAAAATTGTTTCGAACAGCCGGTAGGGTTTAGCCTTGTCACGAGTTACTGGCAACGTCTTCAGATTTTACCATCTGTCACATACTTCCAACTAGAAAATGTACAATATGATATTTATTGAATTGAATTTTCAATAGTATAATTCAGGGGATCTAAAGATTAAGAACTTCTTACATAACAATAATATCTTGAATTGTTCAACAAAAGTTCGAGATAACGTTAACTATTTCCATAGCTCTTCTCATTATTCTTCAATAACTGTGTGTCTCGTCATTGAGTATCGATACCACGTTGATTAATGAGATAACATCGCGGTAAACCCGTCAAAAAGTTTCGCGCGTTTTAAATGAACAAATCTATAATTCGAACTTTCTTGTAGATATGTCTTGAGTATGAAACGATCAGTGAATTTATTAATATTAATACGGAAAACATTCATCTATTCCTTTCATTGCCGAGACGTACACTCGTCATGAGTAAAAAAAAGGCTACAGACTACAGTTATTGCATACTTGACATTTGCAATGACAGTTTGAACTAACTTTATATATCCATTGTTTTTTATTATAAACGATTATTCATAAGAGAATTTCAAAAAAGTGTCTAAATACCGCAGTCTTTTTTAAGAATTAAAAATCGATATAAAAGAACTGTCAATACATTTGTGATCGTACTAACCCTTAATCCCTAAAATAATAATTATAGAAAATTGTTTTAACCCCCATCCATGAAGGTGTTGAGTAGGGAATTAAATTTTCGAGCTATTTGTATTTTTAATCGTATTATAAACGTTTTATATAAAATTGACGTGGAATAACAATTAATTCGATTTATAAGTATAAGTAAATTTAAAAAAAATATGTAATCTCTTATATGCCGTGACGATTCACGATGAAAGCATTCAACTCACGATGCAAATCGATCCAAACTTATCGGTGACTTCACACAGACTTTTAGGGATTTTTTTTGTTATTGAGTTCGCAACTGAATCTTGCTAATGTAGACCCAGCCCGTATCATAATGTAATACCGCGAGTACGTGAACGTGAGAGCAAAAAGATCGTCCGACCTCAAACCGGTTTTACATTGCTCTACAGTTTTTAATCTCACTGGCTGTAGCTTCAGCTTCATAACTCGTACGTATATATGCACATGAATATATTATTTTCAAAGTATAACGCATAGATGCATTCGACAGTAAGCAAACGATCGATTACATTAGTTCAATGACCTGAGAGCCTTTTATTCATATTCCAGCTATTCAATGACTCGACGTTTATTTATTTTTCGCATATTACGTCAGATCCTCCGTAGTGAGACTTTTTTTCTTTGTATCCTTTCATTCGACCCATATATATATATATATATATATATATATATATAAATTTTTTTTTAACCAAAATTTGTACACCGTTATTATTTTTAATTTATGCATTACTCTCTTTTATTTTTCAACATTTAGTTGTGAAATGACTGTCGTCTTAAAAAGAATAATGTCAAAAATTATGCTGCACTGGTCTGTGTACGTACGTCTACTTTATTTTCATGTGATTTTCTCCATTAGTACCCACTCATTTGGATAAAGATCCATTTCACTTTAAGACGAGTCACACAAGTTTGCCACACGACATTAATTACAAACTACTTTCATCCTTTGGAGCATTATATTTATACAATTTTTCATGCTTACTACATGCGTTGTTATGCTTCTTTATAAAAATTTTAAAAAAAGTCATGTGAAAGAATGATTCTTGTAGACATGATGTCGTTTCTGTTTCACGCTTCGGTCAAAGGTTAGAAAGTAAGGCTTCGTTTAATTGTGGCATTAACACACTTTCAGAGAACTACAGACGATATCTCGCATTCTGCTGTTTACAATTTTGCAAAAAAAAAAAAATTACTACGGATTACGAAGGATTTTTATAACCATTAATGGAATATATAGAAAAGTTGTACGAAACAAAATACATGGACAACGTTTTTTTTTTTTCAATTTATATTTGAATTCACTGTGAACTCGTTGGTAGATGGACCAGAACATTCGAAACAGTATTACTGTCCAAGCGTTAAAGCGGAAGGTTCTTGGTCAGTGAATCGTGGAGCCACACTTGTGCAGCCATTAAACAATTTGTAAACGATCGAAATAAAAAAATAAAAAAACTAATTTCATATCGACAAGTGCATTTCGTAATTTTATGTCAAAAACGTCGACTTATTACTATTGCGAGTACATATAAGTGTATCTATTTATCTATTGCAGTATATAGTGAGTACTCTAGGTACGTGGCTATTGATGACACGCATCGTACCGTTACGCCGTCACGCTAAAAAGATTGTAACACCGGAAGTACCGTACTATCGCAGTTGAAGCTCACACTCTAGTGTCGACAAACTTATATCCAGTTCAGCACGAGATTCCCAAGAACGCACAACTTTTGTTATCATAACATTGTACTATTTTTTATTAAAATTCATTCATTTTACATTATTGTAAAAATATCAATAATAATAATAACAAGCCCTTGGGTTCCCCCAGCATGGGTCCCTTGCCCCTGAGACCCCTGGCTCAAGACACAGTGACACGTGACATTGCCATTAAATGATAAAAACTAAAATAATAATAAGTAATTATCATAAAAAATAAATGATGATAAAGGGGGCTTTTTAATTAAAGGAAATATTAATGATGTGTATAAACTATCGTTGGTGAACTGCGATTATGTGATTTATTATTACGTGGTGAATTGTTGATTACTGAATTTTGTTGGATTCCTAAAACTTCGTGAAATTTGTTTTCGGTATATGAAGTGAGTTGATACAACTGTAAAACTGATTCTTTCTTTGCCGATTATTAGAGTCTTATAAGTTGGTGTACAAATATGCTTTTTACTATTGTTTACATAGCCAAATGCCATACACGTAAAAATAGTCTTGTATACAAACGTCAAAGTGGTCAGACCGTGGACCCAGACTATTGTTAATTCTGTTGCAAATTTTTTATTTTAATGTACCTCCTGAAAGGACTCTATTGTAAAATTATATAAATTTTATGTAAACTCGTGAAAAAACTGTAATGATTCTTAATATCGGACAAAAATTTTTGCAATAACTTTTTTACCAACGTTGGTTTCAAAGCAAATAAGTGAGAAGTTCCTTTATCGTTTATAACCAAAAATATTCTTTTACTCCAACACTTGGGCTATTATGATTTGTATAATTTTATTATAATATTAACAGCGTTTATCTCACGTGCGCATTCCTTTACCCCAACGAATCACATGTTTACACTCTTTACATTATTAACGTGACAGTGATGTAAACAGTGACGCTGAGACCGTGAAAAGGAGTAAAAAAAACAACGGAACCTTTAAATATATCTGTCCCAGGTCTTGAAAAAATGGCAGCAAAATATACCTCTTCAGTGAGATGAAAAATTATATTTCAGTCAGAGATCATTTCAATTACGATCTTAGCAGTAATGATATATTACAATAAATAATAACGATATTCTTTTAACCATTCAATGAATGAATGAAACATTGAAAAAAAACATCGCAATAAAATTGGCGTTTGAGCTATGAATTAAATGATTGAATGGGCATCAGTTAAATACGTTTAAAAAACAACTAAATAAAAAGATAAATTGTTGGTGACGTTGATGGGAAAAGGAAAGCCATGGCGCCACTTTACTTTCGACCAATTATTTTCTCGAGGACAATATACTGTTTTATCCCGGGCGCTAAACAAGATAAAAAGATGAAATCATAAAAATACACTTGAGAGATATAACTGGACAGATGGTCATGAGCAACGCACTGGCACGTCGTTGCTGCTTACGTTACGCTCTTATACGCGCCCATCCTATCCACGCGAATACCGCAAAACTTGCGTGCTACCACATCAAATAGCTTTTTATATACTTGCCTATGTCACTGCTTCCTGAAGTCATTTCACTATTCCAAGTACCAACTCGCCTTGAATTGTCTTTTATTTCCTATTCTACTGCAGAAACAATTTGTTAAAAAAGCTCGAAGGTTGAACGATGACTTCCACACCTGTAGGAGCATTGTAATGCTCGTAACATTTATCAGCCTTCTATTATCGCAGAAGGAGCAAAATTAAAATTGTATTTCCAATAAAAAGCACATTGCCCATAAATTTAATAATAAATATAATTAACCGCGTCCCGAGAGTAAAAAGCGGTTCGTTCGGTGCCAAAAAACAATGAAATTTTTTTAAACTTTCTCAGTTATTTCTACTTCCATCCTCTTTTGTTAAGACTCTACCTTCAGAAATATATAACCAAAAATACCTGCATGTAAAATTGCTTAACAAGAAAAATTATATTCGTTTGTGCCTTGCAGTTATTGATAAGAATTATTTCTAAAAATTGTGCAGAAAACAAAATTGTGCAAAAGTCTGAGAATTTTCAAAAATACGGTTCAGATAGAAAAATATGTTTCGATTAGAGAAAATTTTGATGTGCACTTGCATAAAAAATTTCCAACTCTAGTAGATTTTGCAAGTGCTTCGACGGCCAGTTTTTGTGAGTGTTCAAATAATGTGGGTCGTTAAAGAAATTAACATTTTTAATAGAACGAGAAAAAAATTTTAAATTTCAGTGCAGTCCCATCGAAACATTTCTTCACCATGAAACGATTCAGTGAAGCGTATAATTCAAAGAGTGTGCTCTTCGATGCGGTTCTCCAGCGTGACTATATACAAAGACTATTTTTGTAGTTAAAACTTCTGAACCAATTTCACGTCGGGCTTCCTTTATAATTTCCTCTGTATCTTCAATAATCCTGCGAGATCACGCGATCCAGTTCATAGTCAATGCTGGCACATTTTCAGCCAGTATTTCCAGTTGTTAAAAATTCATTTAATTCAATCGAAAAGAGTAACAAGATTTTTCGAATATCAAAAGCTGTTTAATATCGAATAAGAATTTTTACTCCAATTACTTCATTAAACGTGGAAATTGTATTGAATAAAAATCCTTATTTTCAATTCAAGTTACGAATATTCTCAGCTGTTTCGAGCGAAGAAAAAATTGAACGGTCAGCTATTTCAAAGTATAAATGCTTCTGTCAAGTTCTTCATCAGTAATGTTTGGCAAATTTTTACAAAAAATCTAAAGAAATACATCGCACAAAATTTGTGTGTAGAATTGTATTAAACTTTCGATATTTCCGTAAAATCAGACAGAAATAAAGCGACATTGAATTTATTTGAAATGAAAAAAATCTCTTTCATTCTCTCGCCCATTCGCATGTTTCAAAAACTTTGTACCGATAAGAATCGTGAAGAAAAACCTTGAGACGAAATATTTAACAAAACGCTTTGAATTAAGCGGCATTTTAAAATCGTGATCATACTCTAATCGGATTGCTCGTATGATTGTGATGGACACCTGAACCAGACGATATTAGGACATAAACAATTTCCAGTGAAATGCTGAAGTTACGAAGCAGCACTTCTTACGAAAGACCGGACTTGATCTATAAACGTCGATGCCAATTAAACATATCGAAATGTCGCCTGCCTACCACTGAACGGGCTTCACTGACATCCCTAAGGTTTCTTACAATGGCGTAGCAATACAACAGACCACAAAGAAAAACTTCCCTTTTTTTGACGTTCTATAGTCTATAGTAAAAAATCAATAAATTTAAGAATAATTTTTGCAATGATGTACCAATGTGAATCCTTTGATATTTTGACCAGACAACAATCCAAAACGAGTACATTTTTAATGAAACTACGATACCTATCAATACATACAATACGTGCATCACAATATTCTGTCTATTTTTATGTAATGATGAAAAACATAATTAAAAGTACATAAAATTTTGATCCTAATGACGTAGACTATGGTGGCAGTAAAGTAGACGATGAAAAGCAATTTTTTTTTTCCTATCGTGCAGAGAATCAACATTTCTTTCGTTCCAGTGTATGAACAATATTTGTTGAGCTTTTAAACTGTAGAGTAACTCTATCGAACGTGAGCTCGAGACCTATTTCGCGAGGGTCGAGAGCTGCGCCAGCCTTAGATTCAATCCGATTTAGGGGCTAACAGGTATCTCGTTAGTCAACGAGAAAACGTCCAGTCGAAAGACGCGAGTTGTCGAGATAACAGTGCTTTCAATGTGAAGCATTATTGTGCTTATTTTTCCACGAGAGTTTGAGTGTGATTCGGTGGATCATTTCATGTTCGCTGTTTTTTAAAGTCCATCAATATGGGCGACGTTATTGGTGTGTTATCTTTTTATCATCGTGATCTTATGTTTTTCTTTCTTTTTTTTTTAATTTTTTATTCGTTTTTATTTAAAAAAAAAAATATATATGTAATAGATACATCGCCATAAATCAATGAGATCCAAATTTTTAAGTGCGACGTCCAAACTCATTTTTCTTACGTTTGACCTTACTGTTTCGATAAATTACACGTACTCGCGTCGTAATAATGAACGAGATATTGGCTCGAGGATGATCAATAGAAATCTAAATCTTTATCTTTAAGATTCCCATTTCCATACTCAGGTTATCTTTTTTTTTTTTTTTTTTAATCAAGTGAAAGCGACCGTTTACTTCTTACCTTCACTATTATTTTATTGTTTAATCAAAGCTTATTTTACGAATACGTGCATAAGATAATTGCGAGAAAGCCAAATGACGAATTCAACGGATAATAATGTGAGCATTTGTCGATATATTTTCTGTCGCAGAAATAACCAGTGACGGAACGAATATGGCTTATCATGGTCTCAGTCAGCATGTTAACTTCGACACCATACCAGATCCAGGGGATCGATTTACTCTCCAGGATCTTATTGGCGAGGGGACCTACGGGGAAGTTTATTCGGCATTCGACAAGCAAACCGAAAACCAGGTTGCCATCAAAATACTGGAGAATGTTGCTGATAATATTGAAGAGATCGAGGAAGAATATTTGGTTCTAAGAGATTTGAGTATGCATGAAAATATTCCAATCTTTTATGGCTTGTTTCTTAAAAGAGCCAAACCTGCGCAGGAAGAGGATCAATTGTGGTTCGCAATGGAGGTACGAAAACCCATTCTCTGCTAATGAAAAAGAATATCCAATGTCAGACGCGTTGCCTTTTTTTTAAACTGAAAAAGTGTTGAAAATTTAAAGACTATCCGTTCATTGAATGTCGAAAATCGTGTACACCGTATTAGAAAAATATGATTAAAAAAAAAAATGAAAAATCGATTTCTTTTTTTTTAATTAATCGGTCGCCCAACGTCTTGAATATCGAAATATATTTGCGTTATTAAGAGGATCGTAAACAAAAATGACTGACAATGACAAATTACTCGACCACAGCTATGCACCGGCGGTTCAGTAACGGATCTGGTGCAGGGTCTAAAAAAACGAGGCAGCCGTTTGAAGGACGATCAAATTGCATATATCCTGCGAGAAACGATTGAAGCATTGATTTATTTGCACAATAATCATTGCATGCATCGTGATGTCAAAGGTCACAATATTTTATTGACCGAAGAAGCAGGAGTGAAACTAGTCGATTTTGGTGTTGCATCCCATTTGACAGCAACAATGGCTCGAAAGAACACATCGGTTGGAACGCCGTATTGGATGGCACCAGAGGTGAAAAGTCAAAGTGACACAATATCGGAATGAAAACGTATCTAAGGTCTCATTAATAAGAGCTTTCGTTGAGCCTTTCAAATCATCCCTCATTAGCGAAATTCCAATTAGAAGGAGTTTACGGTTTTGAACAAGCTTTCAAAGCGTTACATAAAAGTTTATCGTGGTCCTTGGCTGCCATGAACATATTATACTTAATACTATTGCAACTTCAATCGTTTCATGATCAACTTGAACCACAAACATGGCCTTGATATAACGTCATTGAGTCCTAAAATTTTGTGAACTTCGTCTGTTTGAAAAAAAAAAACAGATGTATTATATAATTACGATAATATTACTTTTCTTTTTAAATGTTTGGCAAATCGATGTAAAAAAATTACATCTCAGCATCAGAGAATAATGTTTGCAAATATTTATGATTGAAATAATCAATATGGGAAAAGAAGCCACAAAGGAACAGTCTGAAAGTATTATAAAACACTGCTGATAAAAATATCAATCATTCCGCGATTAGAATAGTTTTGGTTAGTGTCTGAATAAACGAATGCTAAAGACTGAGTTTTTTTTTAAAATGCAATAATTGTCATGCAGGTGATAGCCTGTGAACAACAATTGGACTCGTCATACGATGAACGTTGTGATGTTTGGTCCGTTGGGATAACGGCAATTGAATTGGCAGAAGGCGATCCACCCCTTTCGGAACTTCATCCGATGCGCGCCCTTTTCCAGATCCCACGTAATCCACCACCGGCATTGAAAAATCCTGACATACATTCACCCGAATTGTCGGATTTTATAGCCGAATGTCTAGTAAAAGATCTCGAGCATCGTCCTTTCGCCAGCGAATTGAAAGAACATCCATTGCTGATGAACGTCGAGTCAATTATTGGAAAAGTTCGAAAAGAATTACAGGATGAAATTTGCCGTCAACGTAACGAAGGCCGTGTCAAAAGACAACCAGAAGTAACGACAAAACATGGAAAACTTAAAACCGATCGTAAAGCTCAACCAAAAAAAATGTATATGGACGATTTGGCTGCTCTTGATCTACTCTCAGAAGATGCGATTGTTGATCAGTTACAAAATCGCTACATGCAGACGCAAATTTATACTTATATCGGTGACATACTTGTATCCGTCAATCCATTCACCAATCTTGGCCTCTATACTGGTATCGTAAGTATTATCAAACAATTTCATTATTTTTATACAATTTAGCTCTCAATATTTGGGCCTCCGTAAAAACAAAAAAAAAATGACTTACATTTGCCCAACTTTTAGTGATTTCACTGCTCTCAATAAGGATTAAATGTTCCTCGACCAATTCCAAAATTCTAACACTCTGATTCATCAATAATTTCCATAACTTTTCGGTACGAATATTGTGCGCTTTACATTCGACGTACCAATGATCAATTTATTACAAACATATAATTTATTGTTATTATTTTCTGTCATAGTTATTATGCAAATGTGATATATGTCTCGAATGCATAATTTAATTATAAATGCTCAACTGTTAGCTATAAATTTGTTCACTGTCACTTGCATGATGTGGCGTTACAAACTATATAGTATACTATTAAGTCAGTTAGCTCTTGCCAGGTTTCACCAAGCGTGTTTAACGTTAACCAACTATGGGTCGCTGCTTTCTCGTATCTCCCGATGTTATGTATGTCTTCATAAGCGATAACGAATCAATGAAATTATTAATAAATTCACATTTTTTAAATTCTATCCAAATGATTGATTCTAAGAGTCACGCGAGCTCAAAATTATTTTTTCACAATAATTTATCTTCACATTCAGAGCGTAATTTTTAATGAAAATACGTGCAACATTTCAAAAGGATTCACCGTCTCATATTCAAAATATTGTCAATCAAAGATTGCACACGCATTCTTATGGAGAGCAGTAAAAACCTATATTTGAGGGAATAACATCGAAACTTTCTGTTAATTGATTAAAAAAATTAACAACAAGAGAATACGTGATAAAGTTTGTCTAAAAAATAATAATTATTATTAAATTCTAATCGTAGAGATTCTTGAAGCTTTAAACTAATTATTTGATATTTTCAATTTACATTCAAGTTCTTAACATCCTGAACAAACTGTTTAGTGAGAAAAATAGAATGCGTTGGTTTTCTTGCTGAAAGAACGTGTTGTTCTTTAGAGAGGTCGGCGGCCGCGGATAAAGGTGAACGGTCCGTAATGAACTATAGTCAGGAATATATGCACGGTTTCATCGGAACCATGAAACTCGTAACTTGCTCGTATCCTTTAGTCTTACCCAATTTAATTTTATGATTTATTAATTAGGTCACGGGAACAGTCAATAAATGACACCGGAATCGTATAACTTTCATTGAATTTTGACGATCATACGGAAGGGGATCTTAAACCTACTCGAATATTATCTGTTGAAAATTTTACTATAGAACGTTCGCTATTCATTAAAGTGTTCAGTTAATTTTTGTTTTTTTTTTCCAACACAGTAAAAGCAATCTCAGAGCATTGAAAGTTAGAAAATATAGTGAATATTGGGCGGCCAATCATTCTTTCGATGTTACCAAATAAAGCAAAAAAGTTTAAAAACTTTTCGTGAAACGATGTTAACGATGTAATGTTTTGTTTTATTTTTATTTTTCCTAGGAACAAAGACGCTACAAAGGTCAAGCGAGATCGGATAATCCTCCTCACATTTTCGCCGTTGCGGATGCTGCTTATCAGGCGTTACTACATCAACGTCAGAATCAAGCGATCGTGATAAGTGGAGAGTCGGGTGCGGGTAAAACTGAGAGTGCCAATTTACTGCTAAAACAATTGGTTTATCTAAGCAAAGCGCCCAATCGTAATCTCGAAGAAAGAATTCTACAGATAAACCCCATAATGGAAGCTTTCGGCAATGCAACGACGGGAATAAATGCAAATTCTTCAAGATTTGGAAAATATCTCGATCTCACAATGACTAAAGGTGGTAAAGTCACTGGTGCACGAATAGCTGTTTATCTTTTGGAACAATCACGCGTTGTTGCACAGGCAGAGTAAGTTAAAAGTACATTTTATACCATTTTAAAACATTTTTAAAATAGATCAATGTTCAATGGAGAAAGAATTTTAAAAAATGGCTTGTTCGCAACAGAAAAACAAATGTTTTACACTTTTATGACACGTGACACGCCACCAAATTGACCTGAGAAACTATACGGACTCATGACTCGTACTAGAATATGCTTTTTTTTTATCAAAACAATCCCCCAACAATTGACTAAGCAAGTGGTACAAGGCTCTATGTTAGGGAGCGATTTATCTCATTATGGTTAAAATTGAAATAAAAATGATATTTCAAACATTCACCTTGTTATGCAGCCTACGTCAAGTTAATATACATTAGATTAAAAATTTTTATTCAGTGGGGAAAGAAACTTCCACATTTTTTACTACATGTACGATGGCTTGGAGGCTGACAATCGTCTGGAAGAATTTCATTTGGACAGTTCGCTGCGTAAACGTCATCGTTATCTTGCCGATCATAGCCACACCTCCCAAACCCATATCGACAAATTTCATCAGCTCAAATCAGGCTTCAAAGTGTTGGGATTTCAGGATAGTGAGGTTGATACAGTTTATAGCGTTTTAGCAGCTATACTTCATCTTGGTGATATTGAATTTGGCGAAGTTGCCAGCGAGGACAACACAGATAACAAGAGCACAGTTATCGACACTGCGCCACTAAATCGAGGCAAGTTATCATCATTCATTATTTTTACTCGTCCACTAATTATAACGAACAAAATTTTTACACAAAAAAAATCCGAATGCAAATTTACTATTTACTGGATTTCGTAATGAAAAAGAAAACAGATTTTGAAAAAACGTTAAGAAAGAAAAAGTTTAGGTATTTTAAACTGACGTGAAACGCCTCATGTATTAAAATGTTAGAAAAGAAACAAATAACAGAACAACGTTGTTTTTTTTTTTTTTTTAGTATCGAATTTGCTCGGGATTGAAAAGGATGATTTACTAGAAGCGCTGACCTCGAATTCTGTAGTTACAAGGGGCGAGACGATAACTCGTAATAACACAGTTGAAGAGGCATGTGCCGCTCGCGACGCAATGGCAAAGGGTCTTTATGGTCGTCTGTTTGATTGGATGGTTAATCAAATAAATTGCCTGCTGAGTTTCAATCGTTCTCCAAATTACGAACCCCTAGCGATTGGACTTCTCGATATTTTTGGTTTTGAAAATTTTCCAAGAAACTCGTTCGAGCAATTATGCATCAATATTGCTAATGAACAAATTCAATATTATTTCAATCAGCATATATTCACGTGGGAACAACAGGAATATATGGCTGAAGGGATTCCAGTCGATTTGGTCGAGTTTTCAGATAATCGACCAGTTTTAGACATGCTCCTAAGCAAACCAATGGGACTCCTTGCTCTCCTCGATGAGGAGAGTCGATTTCCCAGGGCCAATGATAGATCATTAATTGGTGAGTATTTTTTCAACTTTTGAACAAAATTAAATAAATTTGTGAGAAAGTAACGATTTAAACATATTTTAACAGAACGAAAGACTGTGATGACTGACGTTGTAAAAATACACAATATTTTTTATATTCAATTGTCAATAAAATTCGATCACGATTTTCTTAATTTTTATGCAAATATTATACTAAGATTTGATGTCTCAGAAAAAATAATGTGATCGTATTGATTGAAAAAAAAGTATAGAAAACGTGATTCTCTGAAGTTCAAAAACTTTAGTCAGTTCAATAAATAAAAGCTCTTTAATCAGCCCAGTCGAAGCGATACAAAAAGAGGAATGCATTTAATCGAAAGATAAATCAAACGAGAATGCACAAAATTAGACTGAATTAAATATCGTTTCGATTTGCAGAAAAATTCCACAACAACATAAAATCTAAATTCTACGTAAGACCAAAATCCGATGCAGTTTGCTTCGCTGTTCACCATTTCGCTGGTCGTGTGGTATATCAGGCGGATGGTTTTCTAGAAAAAAATCGCAATTTTTTGCCACCAGAAGTGATACAATTGGTACGACAATCTCAGTCGGATATGGTGAGATTTTTGTTCCAATGTCCAATAACAAAGACTGGAAATTTATATTCTGCAATTCACGATACCGGATCAAGAAAAATGGGCACATCGAATCAGAATACGAGGGTAAATATAATTCGTATGCCTTTCTTTTTCTACAAAATTCCGTATCAAATGTTATTATTGATAAAAATTATATGACGAAATAGATTTGTTTTCTCCGTGCATTACTAAATAGATCGAATTCATATCCCGAAATTTGAGCTATTTTTTTTTTTAATCGAAGAATTCAATATTTTCATTCATTCTAGGAACGTTATTCAAGCCGTGGCTTAGCGTCGCAATCGAGAGCTCAACAGACCGTAGCAACTTATTTCCGATATTCACTGATGGATCTGTTGCAAAAAATGGTCTCGGGTTCGCCCCAATTTGTCAGATGTATTAAGCCGAATGACTCGAGAAGTCCGAAATTCTTTGACAAGGAAAAAGTTGTTAAACAACTACGTTATACCGGAGTTCTTGAAACTATTAGAATAAGACAAAATGGATTTTCACACAGAATACCTTTCAATGAATTTCTTAAAAGGTATGAATGCATCTTAATTTAAAAATCCTCGCAGTTTTTAAAATCTTTAAGATTCCCATCGTTCACACCATATAAAAATGACTCGACTGAAGAATTTTCAACACCAATCAATAATGAAATATTTCAGATATTGTTTCCTGGCATTCGGTTGGGACGAACGGGTTGTGGCAACTCGTGACAATTGTCGTTTGTTGTTAATCCGTCTTAAGATGGATGGTTGGGCGATTGGTAAAACGAAAGTGTTTCTAAAGTACTATCACGTCGAGTTTCTTTCAAAAATGTATGAGGAACAATTACGAATGATAATACTCGTACAGGCTTGCGTTAGACGCTGGCTTGCCAAGATAAGATACAAAAAGCAAAAATGGCAACTGGCATTATCCGTTGTTACCCTTCAGCGTCACATAAGAGGATGGCTTGCCAGAAAACATATGGAGGAACGTTTGCTACGTGAAAGAAGCGAAGAAGAAGCAATGGCTCTCGAGAGAGCAAAAGGTAAGATATTGAAATTTCGATTCTGGCGATTTCATATCATTTCGAAATATACAGAATTATTCAAGGGCCGAAAAAGATCTATTTAAATCTGCTAGGATTATTTATTCAATTTTTCTACTTAAAATTAACTAAATTTCTATCTCCTTTACCTAAAAAGCTCCATTTCAATCAAATGGATAATGCCATTTAAATACATTTATTTGCACATTTATACATGCTCGTTTCATTTTGTTGCAATATATATATATATATATATATATTTTACGTAAATTCGAAACAACAAAATTGCTATTCATCAAAAATATTTAAATTGAAGAAAATTGATTCTTGAAGTTAGAAAAGTTCTCGTAGGCCGTGAGCAAATTAAAAAAAAAATCTAATTAAATATTTCATTTAACTAGATCGTAGTCGAATCCTGTAGATATTTTTTTCTGGGTGTGCAGTATAGTTAGTAATATTACGACATGATCCACGTAGCCTATATTTTTAATATGCTTACTGTATATGACAACTGTCAATATATTTAACAATAATTACAGAAGAACAATTGCGTAATGAGATTAATTGGTGCAAGGGTAGAGTAACGCGAAATAAATCTGTCGACGAAGCTCTCAAAGACGATTCCGGAAAAGAGAATCTCGAAAAAGATGACGCAGCAGTTGTGATTCAAAGTCGTAAGTTAATAATATCCAATAATAAGAAAACTAGAAGTAAAATTTTAGATTTGAGGCTTTCACGGCCATTGTTGTTGCACGAATTCTTATGAGAGGCTTCCAGAGGCTTTGGAACATCAACAAACGTGATGCAAAGCCATTCATGTGAACGATAATTCGAGTCTAAGCAGAAAATTATATTAAACCTAAAAATCTTGACCGTCTGCATACAGATTTCCGAGGCTACACAATACGTAAGCGATTCGGTTGCGAGCTGGAGGAGCGTTTTAAAAAAATATTGAACGATTACGATAATAAGCAGGAGGCACGTGAAGCATTGCTTCGGGATGGGGTTAAGAATGAAGATGCAGCATTTATCGTGCAAAGATGGTACAAGAGGGAGGATAGAGTATATCCAAAGCCACCAGTAAAAGATCTAATCCATCCGAAATTACGACAAGCTGATCTGATACAGTTTTCGCAGAGTGTAAGACTCGTCATTGTTGCAAATAGACGAAAAAATTTAAACGAAAATTAGTTTCTACTTCGTTTACGTTTGTTATTATCTTTCAATTGTTTATAATAATAGGTACATATGAAGAATCAAGAAGTGCACAAAAATCTCCGTCGCAACAAGCCTGGAGTTAGATTGAACGACATCGAAGATCCACCATCGGATTACGTCAGACCCGAAGGTTTTAATATGGTCCAAACTATTCTTCAATATCGCAATGGTAATCAACCTGAGGCTGAAGAAACCGTCAAGTACTACAGAGATCTCAAGGAAGAAATGAGCAGGTAAATATAATAGAAAAATTAATCCTAAAGATCGGTAGCAATTGTCATGTTTTTCATCCAAATGGAACGAGAAATTCGATAGCTCAATTTTTAAAAATCCTTTTGGCACTCGCATCGCAAGTGGTTCGGAATTCGAAGAAGACGAAGTTGGCTGGGACTTACCGTTGATACAGCTAGAAAATGACCTTCAACCATCTGCGAGGTATCGATGTAGAAATGAAATTTGAAAACTCTTTTGTTTCGTTGTTTTCAGATTAATTCAGATCGTTAGAATCGTTTTAGCCTATCAATTAGACTTTTATGAATTCCTTTCATTGAAAATGACATCGAGAGTAGGATAAGAATCAAAGAACCCACTACCCAAGTTTTTCCTCCAACTAAAAATGTTTTTCCCGCCTGGTATTTTCTTTCGATTATTGTTTGGTGGATTCGAAAATTGATATACATCACATGTGCATCAGCAGGAATCGCCTGGGTCAAGTTCTACAAGTGAATGCCGAGAGGGCCGAACGCTTAGCGGCACAAGGCGATTTCTCGGTTGCACCGGAACATCAACTGTCCGACATTTGGCACAAAGCACTGCGCAACCCGGGCGAATCGAACGCAAGCGAGACATCCGGACAGCCAATCAGGTAACAATATATATATACATATTTTTTTAACGTTTAATTATATCTGAATCTTCCAAATCATTGAAAAAAGACTTTTCTATCTAATTAACCAGTTATTGAGTTATAAAAATGTTTAGAAATTTGTACACTTTTTGTTAATGTGTTATCGACAAATACAATGTCCTTGATGTTAATAATTGGGTCAAAACTTCACTGAAGGAATTTCAATCGAGATATTCATGAATATATTCATCAAAATTAAGAAGTTTAAGAAAATATTTGCCTCGTCGTCTTGATTATGCTATAACCAATGGCGCTTTTTCATTTTCACACCCATGACACGTTACACTGCTTGGAGCTTCGATCGACACTTCGATCGCACAATTTACATGTCAATCAATGTGTTGTGTTGTTTTTCATAAAAATCTTTATTCATTGCCTTCGTCAGAGGTATCATGGCAAACTTTCAGGTAAATTTCAAATCTAATTATGTATATTTCGCAAGTTTTACCTTGTAGTCAATATTTCATTATATTTAATTAAGTCGTCGTTCTCATATTCTATTGGATCCTGATTTCAACGAGTTAATGATTTTAACTAAAACTTCCATAAACCTATATTCAAAACTATCATCATTTCCAGTGTACCAATAATCGTTTTTATTTTTTAATTTTATTTTTTATGCCAACCTTTGTTGATCAACTTTTATTTCGCCGTGTTAGAAATCCTAAAAAGTATACAAAACTAAAAAGTATAGAAACTAAAAAGTATACAAAAGAGATTAGCATTCGATTTAAGAAAAAAAAGGTCCAAAAAGGGAATTCCAAACGAAAGCTGCATAATCAATACTTTCAATCAACATTTACAGTACACGGAATAATAAGCTACGCGGCGACAACATGCGGTCCCGATCGAGAGAGAATGAGCACGGAAAACAAAATGTCAGCCAGCACCCTCCGTATATCAACGATACAACTGGCATACGAGAAAGAAGAGGAATCATTAATTGCAACGGAGTGAACGAGTCTTCGCATAAAAAAATTATCCAGAGAAACGTTTTGAGCGATAAAAATAAAAATGTATACGGGAATGGTACGAATAATCATGAAAACGCGATAAACGGTCGTAAAAACGTAGCAGGGATCGTGAGAAAAGAAATAATAACAAAGGGAAATGTTGGCTCTAAGCAAAATATGTGCTTCGATGAAGGTCGAAAAAATGGTGTTGTTATTAAACAACGTCCAATCGTTAGTGTGCAAAATATCGTAAACTCAGTAGTTGCTGAGGAAACTGGCAAAACACACGTGCCCGATCTTAGATATTTATTAAGACCAACCATCACGCAAAATCATAATAATAACAATAATAATAATAATAATAATAAAAATAAAACTGATTATGACAACGAAGATATAAATGGTCCGTACAATTTTCGACAACTTTTGAGACCAGCTGAATATTTGCCAACGGAATCATTGAGAAAAAGAAAAGGTGGTTTTGTCGTAAATGGAGAACCGTTTTTGAGGGACAAAGTTGCTGGTAAACATGTTAAGAGAAGAGCTCCACCTGCGCCTATTCAGAATAAAATTGGCCCTAAAACGTGATCGTCAAATAACGTACTTACATGGTAAAAAAATTCATTCCGTAACATCTTTTAATTTTCAATAATTATTTAGTTGTTTATTCACGTTCGATTAACCCTAAGTTTCTACTCTACTTTTCCATGTCACGACGTTTCTACTTCCGGCCAAATTGACTCAGACCACTTTGAGGGCTTCACTACTCTCACTAAAATCGATATTTTTTTCGAAACATAAAAGTTCTACCAATGCTTGCCGAGCCAGTGGTAAATTGTGTGAAAGTTTACACAATGGAGTCAAAGTCCATTTATATGCAAGAAATTAATTTTTGCTTGAGTCAAATTGACCTTGAGTAGAAGCCTCGGATTCATGAAGTTCGAACAGTCAAATACCGAATTATAGACTATTTATACTACAGAGAAGATGAAATGATGCATTTTTTGTCAATTCAACATCCTGCCTGTTTTTCGAAAGCAATTTTTAATTATTTTCATCGATCTAGTTCTCTTTTGAAGATTCAGTCTATTTTGAATTTTTTCAAAAATGAGGCATTATTTTTTGCTATCAAATTTTGTTTCCCGCGACTATTTCGCCCGGAAATATGAGTTTGTAATAAAAATTTCATTTCATTTTTTTTTTTTTTTTCTAGTATGAAAAATAGTACTAGTCACCTTCAGCTTTATTTAAATGAACGATAAGTAACACGAGATCTCTTACACGGATTGGTCGTAAATTAATTATTATTTTCTGTTTAGCGTACGCAATAATTATTATTCGCATAATTGAAACATTAGAGAGTGAGATATTGTAAGCAATACTTGATTTTACTGAAACTTTTTTTTTTTTTTAATAGCAACGATTCCCGTCCTTGATTATCGTGCGAATAAATGACAAGCATGGTAAATATTTCAAATAAAAATATATTATAAAGTTAAGTGTTAAAATTGTTGAGCGTGCAGAGATTTAAAAATTTAGGAAATTTCCAAGTTCAAAACATCGACGATAAAATGCTAATCGCTAGAAAAACAGCAAACGGTCTACAAAAATATGCCTCGTTGTTAAAAAAATGATAAAATCATAGAGATAAATTTGCCAATTGAACGAACAACCGATATTTTTTATATTAAACACCTGCAAATTATCGAGAAATGAGAGTTTACATAGCTGGGGAAATCTCTGTATACACCGCGGCCTTAACACAGTTATCACTTCGACTATTATTCATTTGAATTATTGATTGTTTACGAAAAGAGAAAAATTATAACATGTTACAATTTATTTTAGAATAATATCCATGTACGCGTTTAGTATTGTTGTCGTTAATAATAAAATATTATTGTTAATGTTGAAAATGTATTAATTATTTCAATGGAGAATTTAGGTTCAACAAAACCTGTCATTTTGGAATCTTCAATTGTGACAATTGAGGCTGTAGATGCCTGGTCAATAGAAAATTTACACGTTTAGAAAAGTCCCCAGATCTCAGAAGAAATAAGAAGTCCTGATGATTGTTTTGGAATTTTGAAATAGTTTCAGAGATTTGTTGCAAAACATACAAAAACATAAATATTCGTGATTTTCCCGAAGCTTTTTGTGGTTCGAAAGCACTGTCAAAAAATCGAATACTTCCAATTGAAGTTAAAATTCTTCGATTTAACTAGTAACTCACTTGGTATATATATTTTTTTTCATCTCGCCTAAGGACAGCCTTACATTTTGTTCAAAAATACTATTAATTTCTCGCAATTATTATGATCGATATCACGAACCTGAGTCGACGATGTTTCAAGAACTTCAAGAAGATGAGTCAAGAACTTTGAACGAATCGAAAATTCTTACAAATATTTTTGACGGCAATAACGAACAAAATTCAGTCAAAATTCTACAATAATAATTAAATGAAAATCCATCTCTTTTCAATTTTGAGAAAATTATTCAATTGATAAAATAATAATTGATGGAAAAATTACAATAAACAATATTGAAAATTTTTCGATAGTAATTTAAAGCGGTTGGTAAAGAAGTTATTCTCAAGCAAAAAAGGGACCTAGCAAACGAAATAGTTGTACAGTACCAGGGCGATGTGAATATATCGTACAGCGTTGCTGGTACAAAATTTACCGGGTACGTGCGTACGGTAAGCGTACGATAAGCGTACAGCGTATTGATACGCGGTATTATCAAAGTTAAAACCGAAAATCCTTTAAAGTTTACTTCAATGTTGTATCAATTTTGATGCTATCTATTTCACGCTATTGAAATTATTGATTGATTGATTGACTCACCGTTCGATGTCTCGTTCCACCTCTCAGGGACTCACCTTGTCATCCAGCCATCAGGTCAGTCCCTCGAGTCTTGTACAGTTGGGATCCATTGCGCGAGATGCTCACTAAATCACTCGTTCCACTCGTTTCCTTCGATTCGATGAAGTTGCATTCTACAATAACGATTGTTCAATATTCATCAATGTCAATCCCGCACAAATGATAAAATTTATCTCACACATTTGTTTGTGGTTCAATCGGCTAATTAACACTTGAATTCATCACAATCCGCACTATCAAGAACCGCGCCACGTATCTATTCTCGAGATTCGACCCGTACCCGTTATTAAAATTATTAACAAAAGTTTTCCAACATTATCCGTTTTTTCTATCAAGAGACTCGGTTCATTATGTAGAGAAATGTTTACGTTGACGTTTTTTGTTCGAGCTAAAAATCTTTTCATAGAACGGTCACTAAACTGTTTGTCATATAACTGTCGGCCTATATCAATTCATTTACTTATTTATAAATATATTTATTCTATTGCTTGTCAAATCATATTCTTTGTCAGCGAAATTGAGAATTTCACCATTTAAAAAAATAATGTAAATACTATTATGAAATATTATTTGTATCATTTATGAAAACAAAAATTAAATTCATTTTTTTAATTTGATTTCATAAAGTTATTTATTTTTTTATTTTCAGAGAAAGCCCTAGAGTTGTATAGTTATTTTTATGAATTGAGGATAAAATAGAATTCTACTAAAATTTATCAGAATCGACGAACGATGAAGCGTAGCGTTGAATACACCAACCGACGCTCAGACCGTTCTCTCCTTGCATCGCCGGCAAGCGCCCGACTCGGACTGATAGCATTATCGCGCTCTCCCGCTCACCCTACCGTCCCGCGCCCGCCCCACCAGTTGCGCTCTCCCGCTTCTCCCCTCGCGTCGCGACGGCACGACGAACGTTCCCCCACTACGCAGCACGCGTGACCGTAGCAAGCACACAGGTCTCACAGGAGCGCGTAGAACGTAAACAAACCGGACGCATACCACACAAGTTTACTTCGAACTCTTTGATTATACTTTCAATATACGCAAAAATAAATTCAACGAATAACAATATTTGATTTATCAGTCGGAAAATATACTCGATAGTAAAATCGTATTTAGTAAGTCTAGTGAGAGTTACATTATACATACAATTATGCGTGTAATATAAATTCGGTGTACAGTGAATTATGCAAATTCATTCATTTAATAAATGTGAATTGAACGAATTATATTACATAGATAGGCGTAGAAGTAGAATACACTTGTAATATCAACTTGTAAGGTCATTTATATGTTTAATTGATTCTCCCATATGAGAGGAATTATTAGCGTGAAAATATTACTTTAGGGTCGAACTCTGTATTGCAATTTTGTAGAGAATCTTTAAACTTTAGATCGAATATTTCTTATGGATTTTTTAAATTCGTTTTTCTTCGTTGCCCTATCAATATTCGTATAAATTTGACAGCGTTTAAAAGAACGATACAAGCCTCTTTACTACGATTAGATCGCTGTCGACAACCAAATAATAATGTTTTTTTTTCTTATGAATGTACAAGGTCTTCACTTGGTCATATTATTTAATTTTTGCTGAGAGCCAGGGCCAGCAATGAATGATTTATTTTTTCAAAACTTGAAATTGAAATGACATTGACAAAAAAGAAACCTCATCTGCACATATTTTTATTACGGTCAACAATTCAAAGATTAGTTGACATCCGTCATTGGTGACTCTTTGGATAATATCAAAGCAGTGAGAATAATGAAGACTGTAAAATTCACGAATAAATTAAAAGAATAATCATTTTATATTACCACCGTAGGAGTACGGCGTACGATAGTATTTCGTCGCATCACGGTAGTAGTATCTTGTACTTAATAGTACGCCTGATGGTTATCTCGGTATCTGGGGAGGAAAACAACGTTGATAAGAGTCGGATCTGATCGTTAAGGCTTTCTGTCAGTGTCGCTGTCGGTAAAAATTCATCTGGAAACGTTTTTTCCAACGCAATCGAGATTTCAAGAGAAACAAAAATTATGCAACGTTGTTCTCCTTTAATAAAAGAATAAGATGTAACTGTTTTTACCAAAATGTCAATTATATCCGAGAGTAAAACGTGAATCTGCTTTTGAGCAATTTTTGGGCCACTAAGTCGTAACACGTGAGCAACGGATAGATTGCCTTGAAAGAAACAAAGAGAGTAGCGAAGGTTGGGTTGAAGATATGAGCCACGAGGTGTCGTTGGAAACGAGTTTAGCGGGTGTCGCAGCGGGTAGTTGAGACGCCGGGCGTCGTCAGTGAGTTCGTGGCGTCGCCGTATGGGCATGGGATGGCGCTGATTAGAACCGGCGTAGATCGTATGCGTAAAAGTCTCGATAAAAAGCGACAGACAGTAGAGGAGAAGTACGAAACAAATGGGATGGTGATCGGAGAGAGAGGGGATTAGTGACGTGACGAGGGAGGGGTGCAACGAACCCTCGTTCGCGGCTCGGAGTCTACGGAGCGCTGAGTTGTGTTCGAATCATGGCGACACCCGACCCCGTAGACCCAGTTACCCTAGAGATTAAGACCCGTAGCATAGAACAGACACTACTCCCTCTAGTAAAACAGGTAAGAAAAAACACCAAACCAAAAACCAACCATACCAAAGCAACAACAAAACAATATCGTTCGAGCGTGTACCGTTTAAATCGTGCATCCAAAACGCACAAAACAGAAACCGAAAGTCAACAAGAGAAAACAAACGTGCTACTAAGAAAAAACGAAACCATTCAAATAAAAACGTGATTCATAAAACGTCAAAAAGAAAAAAAAGGTTTTAGCCCCATTCTTGTTTCCTCCTCGTGTACAAAGCCCGTGAATCCCACGAAAATTCTCTGCAAAGGGAAACATATTACTCCTGACAATCTAGACAACCCACACTTTTCATCTGCTTGTTTAATCGAATATATTTTGCAATACGATTTTCAAGTTTTTCATCCACCTACTACTCTTCCATCATTACGTGATGATGGAACTAAAATTATCGCGAGAAACACAAAAAGCAAAAAGAAGCTTGGAAAACACCCGTAAGCCGGCTTTTTAAATTTACTGTTAGAGCGGTGTTACTGCGTTGAAGAGGAGAAAAAATAGGATTGAGTGACGACGATGCGGGCGGGCGGCCAATCGAGTGTGCAAGTGCAACGTTTATATGGTGGGGGAAATACACCAATTCGTGCACGATCTGTGTTATGAGTATATCAGTGGTAAAAGTGTGACGACTTGGTTTATCGCTGTATGTGTCTTCCTTTCTGCTTCTGAGCATGTGTAAGTATGTATGTCTCTGTTTGAGAGAGAGGAGAGAGTTTCAAGAGATGGGAGGAAAGGGGGCCACGTTGTGACGATGCTTTTAGCCACTGGGGCTAGAGTGGGTTGAGGGATCAAAGGCAAACACTATGGTGAGTGTCTGTGCGTATTTTTCCTCTACATGTTGATCGAATCCACTCTTGATCTCACACGTCACAATATATTTTCTTAGTGCTTTCGATTCCACTGATTCTTCAAAATCTTCATTTTCCTAAAATGATTTAAACTGATTGAGTTTATTACAATTTAGAATATCCGAACCAAAAAATTTCTGGAATGCAGTATTCATCTTTGAAAAAAAAACCTTTATTCCGAGTCTCATTGATTCATAGCCACTTGACGAAATTCCATTGAGAAACCATGCTACGAATCAAGAAACTTACTGTCAAAAAACGTAGCAACTCGTTGTACATCCTCAATGAAGTCTTATTTGGAAGTTTTTCATTCAAAAATAAACCTCATGAAACTCCATCTGATTGCAGGTCGAAAATTTTCATGATATATTTATATATATATGATATATTGGCTCGACTTTGGTTCGAATCGTTAATACTCAGCTTTCGTGTTCAGTTCTTTTCAAGTGTTGATAATAATCGTTCTAAATGATATATATTTACAAACTTATTCCAGAAAGTACTTCAGAAATATTCTTTCGCTCCCACTCAATTTCAACGTAGGTGACAGACATAGGAGTATATTTTTATATCTCTATCTTCTGGTTCGCGATTTTCACGAAGCCTATACGGTGGAATTTGACAGTTTCAAAAAAATCCACGCCAAGCTTTTTGTCGGACTTTAAATAGTCCTTTTGTAGCCAAGTACGAGTGATTGAAAGCTTTTCGTAAATTTCACGACCAAACATGATGCTCCAGGGATATTCGAGTATATGAGGAGAAAGAAAAACAATGTTATTTTGGGTTATTTCGTTTTGTTGAAAATTTCAGCTAACTCTGCAGACATCTTCATCGTTATGAATTTCTGAGGAGCTCAGCATCCACTCGATTTGAAAGCCTGTGGTAGTCAATTTTCGTTAAAAAACTTTCTAAACTTTAGGCATCGGTTAATTCAGCTTTTTGTTGTTCAATTACGTCAAAGGTCAAAGGATAACTAATAAGCACCAACAAACACTAATACTAATTGATAAGCGCCACTCAAATATTCATGAGAGTTCTACAAGTGTTTTCATCACTGATTATAAGTAATAACTTCTTGTAATTCACAAATTGAAACAGATTAAAGGGATCAGTGCACAAACCGAACTAATATTTGCTCTTTTCACTAATAATTAGTGATCACTTCTGTTCCTTATAATTGTTAATCAAATCTGTGCCCCGAAACAATTATGAAAAAAATCCTAACAAATAAGACATTAACTTCTATGCCTGCTATTTTTGAATCATTTTATTCATCTGGTTCTTTTTCAATATTTTAATTCGCAGACAAGTTCAACAATAATAACATTGCAATGAAATCACTAACAAAATAACCTTTGGAATGACTTGTGAGATTAGTGAAAAAAAATTCTAAGTGACAACACTGACATTAGTAACACAATCACCAATCCATTAATACGTGAAATTCCGACGTCATTATAGTATCATCAGTGTTTCTCGCTACTAGTATTTATATGTATTTTTCCATTAGAAATCCATATTTGGACTTGTTAATCTCAATGCGGACTGCACATCTCATTGGAAAATTAAGTTCAGTTATAAAGCCACTCTAGCGAACCAATGCAGAACTCGATAACGATGAAAAATCAACAAACTAACCAATGCAGAACTCGATAACGATGAAAAATCAACAAACTAACCAATGCAGAACTCGATAACGATGAAAAATCAACAAACTAAATTTTTAATGAGTAAACAAAAACACAATGTTTCGGAGAAGCAGAAAAATGTGGTTTTCCATAAATATGTCAAAGGGAGGTTGTCCAGATGTTGTTCAGAGGTTGTCAAAGGTACTTGGTATCGTTTATCTTCGCCATAAAATTTTCCTGCTTGAGCTATATTTTCACGGAGGAGTCAAAGGGATTAATTATCCGTGTGCTCTTAACGGAGTTCGTTTTTTTTTTGTTCGTACGCATGTTCATCGAAGCCTCAATCTGTATTATCGAGATGTCTTGTGGGAATAAAACATTAGGGCTGAAGAGTGAAATCGTTAGAGGGGTTTGCTGATTGTGCGACCGCTGGACTAACAAGATTTGCGTGCGAGTACCTTCTTAGTGGAACGAATCGACACGTCGACCATAAGAGAGAGGGAGAGTGGGGCCGGGAGAGAGAGGGGGAGGGGTTAGTCCGATACTCTAGCACCTTCAATTACTGCGACACGTCTCGAGGGCTACTTCGTCGATGGCTCCATCATTTCCTTTTTCAGTCGTTCACAAGTAACGTCAGGGTTACGAGATGTTTTCTGTGTGAAAGTGCACTCGCGAACATGTTTCAAATTCCACGTTTACGAATTCCATTGCAAGTGTTTCGTTGACACTCTATCGATGTCGTGCGTAAGAAAAAAGTTTCTGAGAGTTTGATGCGAGGAGGAATACATCAGTTGTAAGCTGAAAAAAGCCAACCTCGCATGTCATCCGGATCGAGATGTTTCTACCCAGAAAATACTCGATCCAACTGCAAGCCCTCCTACTCAAGGAGGAACCCTCAAAAAGCCAACTCATCAAACGTAAATTTTTTGTTTCCTCGTAGTATCTTATTACGTTTATTATTTTATTCTTTTCTATTCAAATACGTCACGATCTTCAGTTGATTTTTTAATAGCCGAAAATAGTGTTGAAAGAACACTGTTAGCCAAGGATTTTCTTTTTTGTTCCTTTGAAGAAACATCAAAATAAGTTATGCATACGAACTTGTACGACGATAATGTAAGGGTCTTGAGTCTTGCTTAAACTCCTCCACGCCCTACCTTCCCCAGAAGCCAACTCTGACACCGACCACCCACTCGGTCGATGCCTTGCATGACCGTAATTCGTTATGCACCAGCACTGCATCTCGCATTTTATTTTAATTGCACATCAGAATATTCTGATATTAAATATTAATATATTAATATCAATAATATTAACATACTGAATGTTGTATCTCATTTACAGTATAAAGTGAATTTTTATATAGCAAATTATTCCTCCATCGATTACATATACGTCGGAAGCACTGTTTAAAATTCGTTAAAGCCGATTGATACCGCATCGAGAAATATATCGAACGGTTACTTTTTCGAAATTCAATATATTCGGATCTTCACTAGACTTGATAATTATACAGGTATCAAGTTTTCTAAAATGGTCAATATATGAAAAAATGACAATTTATCAGAAGAACTTGTTTTTCTTCAATGATTTGAATATAAATTTTGAAATACTATCATCATTACGTTTTTGCGATGCTGACTAATGAGATATCGTGATCACTTGGATGAAAAGAAGGCTGAAAGGAGGTCTATGGATGAGAAGCTTTTGAAACGAGTTGAAAAGAAACTCAGTTCAAAAAGCCCTACGGCAAAGTAAACCTCTCATACTCGCGTCACTATATTGTGAGAATCTTCACCCTATTCCGTATAGAGAAGGTGCAAACTATTTGTTCACCCAAAGATACTTTTCGTCCTATACTATATGTTCCACTCAAATCTCAAAACACTATTTAAAAAATCACCAAATGCTATGCTCAGACATACTCGAACGACTGATCTCTTTGAAAAATTCACACAAAATTTTGTGTCATTTTTTTTCGCGTTCATATCTTTTCACAACGGGTTTAAATAAATCATAAAACCATTATCGGTTTTGACTGAGAATTATACAAATTTTTAATCCAGATTCAGAACAATAGAATTGTAAATACAATAAGTATAAATATTACAGGTCATTTTTTCTCCTAATAAAACCCTTCACGACTAAATCATTATTCGATAACTTGTGAAAGTACCATGTCCCAAAGATCTATAAATATCTTCAGGAAATGTTCCTCTCAAAAATAGTTACTTTATCGAAGTCACTCCTATTGAAAGGAATTTTAGAGAAGTTATTATTAGAAAGATATGTAGACGTCAAAAAGTTGTGTAGTCATCATTTACTTCATTAAGTAAATAAGTATACGAAAACAAAAACCTGGCAACGATGTGTGAGGACTTGGCATTAAACACTGTAAAGATTTTAGAATATTGAAAAAAAAAAACGTCTGAAAACGCTGTAAGAAACTAAACAGGACTGGTTTCTTCTGCCAAATAAAAAAAAACAGAAGCTTTTTCAAAGTACTTTGTTACAAATTCCATTTCCTTTATTTTTCTTTGGCTCCAATTTTTCAACGTTATTTTCATTGCGTAATAAATTTATTCTCTTTCGCAATCTTTTGGAAATATCTTCGGATCGTAAAGATGTTGTTTCAACTCGCGTCTGTTTAAATTTGAATCTCAACGTGTCTTGGATCGATAGGACCCGGCGAGAAGCGTTTGCATTCTTCCAAAAGAACCTACCGAGATCAGTTTTTTTGCGACGTTTGTGATCCTAACTTCAGAAGGTTGCTAGCCAGTGCACAATATACTGGAACAAAAGGACTGACAGCTCAGACGATCGTTACTAGGTTCTGTACAGCCACTTGTTGGAGCCCTCTACACTGCATCTATACATTTTATCTATACTGCTTTGTACCTACACATTTTTACTCCACCTCGATCTTTCCGTTTTCCTCCGTCTATATCGGAAAGATTGTAGACGTTTACGAATTTGTACTGATTGATCGCAAACAAGTAAATCACCCAAAATGACAAACCTTCGAACTCTAACCTCCATCCATACGAACCTGATCAAACCCCAAGAGTCGCAAGAGACTTGATTTTGCTCTTGAAACTAACGACCTGCTTAGGTCGTTTAACTGAATTTACGGTCACTTTTCCATGATTGTCCCTCAGCCAAAGAATCGACTACATTCGAGAACTTGGAACAAATGATTACTTCTGTCTCGCCTTAATACAGTTTTTATTTTATTGTCGTGTTGAAGGAAGAAAGTACCTTCCGACAGATTACAACGAGTTAATGTTTACGAATCTTCGAGTAGAAAACGATTCATTTAAACTGTCAGAATTGTCAGTATCAGTAATTATAAGTCGTGACTACTATGTCGTATTTTTTTTCTACAGCATTTTATACCTTTACGCAGTAATGAGAATTTTTTTCGAAACGTTATAGTGCGAGTTAAAAAAACTCCGTGATTCACAGTCTCATAGAATCATTCAGTGGAAATGAACTTTATTAAAGTAGAAAGAATATTAATTATATTTCCATAAATAAAACCATTCCGAAAAAAAACCTGAAAAGACATTTTTTTTTACACTATACAAAACAAGGATACTGTTTTTTCAATAATTTTTGAAAACTCGTGTCTACACTCAGAAAGGAATTATATTAGTATTCAGACGTGAGCAAAGTTTGAATGTGATCGATCAAATGTATTTGGAGATATAGGTTGAGCCACCATTCAAAATATAGTCCTGTGCAGGTTAAAATTTAGTGCACACCAATGGTACATTGGTCACATTCGCGGACCTTATGACGTCAGAGGCATGTCCAATATTCCTTCAAAATTTCGCAGATATATTTTCGCCCTAGATTCTACTATGACATTCAATAGACGATTAAAATTTCAGGATTTTTCAATGTTCCAAAGATATTTTTTCCATTACTAATGATTATCATTATGCAATTATCATTCCCTACAACTTGTCAATACGATGTTCAATATTTCGGTTTTTTAAATATTTTTGCCTATTTTTTAATTAAATAGTAGACATTTTATCCGTTAAAAAAATCTACTTTTCAATCCAAATGATTATGATGAAAAAATATTAATACTACAACCAAAAAACACGAAGCACATAGTGTATAATTTCATGAAAAAAGTTATATTGTCGTTGCATTGAATTGCTTTATATTCGATTCATTAATTAATTAATTCATTTCCGTTTTCCGTTCAAACGTGATTGTCAAATAAGAATATGGCGTCTTTCCTCGTCAATAGGTTCTTCAGCATCGAAATCAACATTTAAAAGGCGTGGAATTTTCACACAGTCTTTTATTCGTGAAGTTCTTGAAGTGAAAATCAATAAAGTTGGGTAAAAGGGACTAAGTAGCGAGAAGTTGACTTAACAAATAAGGTTTACCCTAGTGTCATTCACCGACGAGATATACGTTTTGTTCCCTAAGTCTTGGTGCCAGGTTGCAGTTCGAACATTTTCTGCATCGTAAAACTTCCGTCATTAAGCTCCAAGCCAGTAGACACTTTGAACAAGTTTCGTATTTTTTACAAGACAATATTGCTTTTCTCAGACCTTTACAGTTTGACGTCCGATAGCTTCTTGAAGTGACAATCTTTGCTTGACAAAGAAACATGTTTAATTACGCGATTCAAACATTGTACTTTTTCACTCTTTTCATTAAAGGGCTTGAATAAAGAGTCTGACATGCCGTCGATATATTCAATTGATTCCCACGAGCTAATAACCTCAAAATTTATAGAGATCGCGGTTTCACTTGAAAATATACAATTCTTGTGACATGCGATATAACAATAGAAACAAATTATTATTTTTATCGGTAGAGGTGCTTACGTCCAGGTCTGGACGACAGTGCATTCGGGCATCTGGCCAAATATAATTTCCAACAAGTGACTTCACACCAGTAAATTGAAGAATTTCATTAAACACTGTTCCTCGCATAGATATCATAACTGAATTAATTATATTTAACAACAAATATGTCGTCTGAGAAAAATTTCTTACTCGCGCCAAATGAATGTTCCCATTAGGATTAATATTCCACGAATACCGCTAGATCAGGGCATTATTGTTGTTTTATAAGAAAGTAATGTCAAAAGTATTTGTTTAAATTCACGTAAATTTGTAAGAAAAACGAAAATTTGTAGTTCCATTCGCGAAATCGAATCTATAAGAATTCAATAAATAATTTATGCAGTTTTTTCATCTAAAAACGTAAATGTCAATTTTTTTTTCTCTGCAGATGTCAAAGTATCGCAAAAATCTTTGGACGTGGCTGAATTTCCCCTAAGCCCACGTTTTTTTTAACAGAATTCGGTGTGGTTAGTAATGTGATAGCAGGAATAGCCACAAATCAAATGAAACCACGATTAAAATAAAGTAAATGGTAATACAATGGCTTTCTGAAGCTAGCATATAGTCCAAAAAAAGGCGATACTCTTTAATACAAAAGCGACACTCAACTCTGACAAAAGCCACAAAGAAAAATCTGCGAGGCGAAGGCCCAATTTGTTGGGGTCGCAGAGAATGTTGGTAACGGGATGATAATCTATGCGCAAAAGAGAATCGGTGACGAGGAGGCCGTGTACAGGTGAAGTCAAAACAAAAAGCACGTGCGGAATTAATTAAAACGGTATGAAAGAAAAAAAGAAAACAAAAAAAGTTAAGGAAGAGAGGGAATGCAATATAGAAAGACAAAAAAAATAAAAATAAAAGGGAAGAAGAAGTAGAAGAAGAAATTGAGATTTCGCGGTGAAGGTACGGGGGCTGCCCGGGGTATTGATTGTCGTCGCGGACGCGTTGAGGGTGCGCGCACCCTGGCTTTCCTCCTCTTCCTCTGTCTTCCATTTCTGCCACGGTTTCCAGCGCCATGGCAGACCAACCTCCGATTTAGCATCTTCGTCTAGCACCCGGGGCCCACGAGGCTCTTTATCGGGGGGTGGTTTTGCTACTGGCATCGTTGCTTTTTGCTGCTACAGAGCGAGCGAGCGAGCCACGGGATAACGGTTCAGTCTTCCCTAGGCACTCGGCAGGCCAGTACCTCTTTCGATTGACCGACTGCTAAATTTTATTCATAACCACACACAAACACACACACACACACATACACAAATTCAAAATTCATCACAAAATAGTACATGCGACAAACGAAACAAAGCAAAGAAAAAAATAAGCCTGGCATCGGATATACGATAAAAAGAAGAAAAAAAAAAACATTATATTAAACAAAATAAGAAAGACTATTAAATCTATAAAATTATTTAAAAAATAGTCAAGTTCGAAACTCGAAAACGAAAGGAAAAATAAACAAGCACTTTTCATTGTGTTTCAAAATAATTAGCTCGAGAGACAAAAATCTAATAATCGAATGAAATAAATATTCGTCACTAAACTGACAAATGCGCAAAATATCACAACTGTCAATGAAAAAAATAACAAATAACAATAATAATAATTTAAAAAACAACCCACAAAAATATATAAATTTACGAATAAATACTATCTTTTGTCTCGAAGCATAGAAATATTAGTATATATGTGTATGTATACAAAAATATATACATATACGTGCGTATACTGAATTATATACAAAACATCAGGGAAGCTGCAGCATATTTTATTGACAAAGAAAAAAAAGATCGAGAGAATAAACGAGCGCCATCACAAGTAACTGCAATCCCCAGTTATATTTGTTTATTTTTCTTTGGTTTTTGACACAAAGGCTCTTCGTGATAGAAAAAGAAAGACAACGTACTAAGCATAGCCGAGAAACGCGCGCGGCTTCTACAATCCAAACCCCTGGTTGATCCGATCCTCTGGGAGTTTGAAACGCGAGGGGGTGAAGTCAGTGGTAGTGGTTGTTGTGGTGGTAATGGTAGAGGTGGAATAGTACTACTTCTCGTTCGGCTACTCTACTAGTGTGGCGGGCAATCACCGTGAGCACCTGCAGCCACGAGGTTCGCCGTTGTTGATGAAACTTATTTGAATTAATCCCTCCAGGATCATAAGAGAATTTGATTAAAAAAGACAGTCCCTCGTCGTCGAGAATTTAATACTTTTGTTCAATCAACAATCGCTACAACTGTTTTTTTCTTTGTGATTTTGTTATAAACATAAAACCGTCAACAAAGAATTTAATTTCACTTATCGAACTTTGATGCAATAGTGCTTGCTGTGAAGATCTTGCGAGAGAAAAAATCTAAATTTTAGGCAGCCCTGTGCATAGCACAATGAAGGAAAAGCTGCCAAAAAAATACGAGAAGTGAAAGGATAACAGTGAAAGTCAAAACTTGATTTGGCAAAACCAGCCAAAAATTTGTTCAGTGAGAGTGAATACGAATGGTGAAGTCAGCGGCCTACACACCCACTCACAGACACACCACAAATGCGACCCACTTACCCCATTTATTAAGACTGCTGCATATTTTTTTTTCAATCAAAACTCGTCGCGGTTTTCGATAACTCATTAATCTCGAATTAGTTTCATATTAAAAAAAAAAAACTGGGCTTAACGATTGCCTGCTTTGAGCAAACATCATTAATATCGAAGAAACAAAATTACTTCTAATACGTGGTTTAACATTGGACTCAAATCAAATCAAAAGTGAATGTGAGTTATCCAGATAAAAACGAAAAAAATCTATTGTGCATTTGAAGCCATGGATCATCGATGGAAAATCGAACAATAATAACAAATAGAACAACCTTTCGATCCTGGAATAAATATTTCGGCGCATCAGTTGTATGACTTGTTCAAACTTTGTGCTACATTTGTTATGTCGTGATTGAAAAATGGTTGATTAAAGTTTGCAAAAGCTTGATAGCCGTTGAACACGAGAATAAAGTGTTAAACTCGAAAATGACTAGATACAAAACGCTATTACAAAGTTTTCGTTAATTTTGTAGAGTTCATTGACTGAGACAAATATACTCTGTGTTGTTTGACAGAATTACGAGACGGATAAAGGGAAAAAAAGAACATTTTGAGCAAAGTTAATGATCGTGACTCAGAAAAGGAGTTGAATACAAGGAGCAGTGTACATTATGCAGCATGAAGAAGAAATGATGAACCAGGAACACGTGGAGTTGATAAAAACTCGATAGTAAAGAACGACAAGTTCGAGTTGCCGAACTGAGTTCTTTTCATCGTCATTGACACCCGAGAATCGTTAACTCGATTTCCAACTTCGAATCAAGAGAGAGAGAGAGAGAGAAAGAGATCAAATCGCCTGACGGAAAATAGCTGGAGGGTGAAAAATCGTGGGAGAAAAGTAGGACGCAGTGTATAACAACATATCCCAAAACATTTGTCCCAAAGAAGAAGGTGCAATATTACATTTAAAATAAAATCATTGAAGATCGGAATAGGAAATAAAAGAACGCAGATATAGTGGAACCAAGATAATAAGTGAACAATACAAACAAGAACAAAGGTACAAGACGTAAAAAAAAAAAAAAAAATTATAATAAACACAATAAGACTATCGATTTTCATAACTGACTGGATTTTGCCTAGTGCCCGAATCGTTATTGATGAGGAATGAACCATAATTCATTGATAAACAATGGAATGAAATAATGGTCGTTAAAATACGTGATACATCTCTCAATCACCCCCCAAGAGCCTATTCAAACAAAGCCACGTTTATATTTAATACTTATCGAGTGAATAATTACTGAATTATAAAATTATCACAAGATCATAAAAAATCATACGTATAAATAAATAAATAAACATATATATATATATAAGCCGCTTATCTATACATATATATTCATATATATGTATACATATAAAGATATATATTTAACGAATACACATATCTATCGTTTAATGCGATGTTGATGATTCAGAGTATATTTTCATCTTACTGAACTAAAAGGAACAATAAAAAGAGAAACAAGTTTATATAAAGAAAGCAAGTTATCGTGACGGAAACAATAAACAAAAATTAGTTTAAAATAACAAGATACCGAAACATTAATATTGCATCGGGCAATTTGCGCGCGCACACGGATACATACTAAAAAGAAAGAAAAAAAAAAAGAAATAAGAATAATATTGTATTAAAAGTGAAAGAGGGACAAATATAAACGGGTCTCGTCTACTTTGTTGACTGTTCTTCGTGAAAGTACAGCGATTAATCATGTACGAGGGAGGCATGGCCGCCGAACGGCAGGTACGTTTTTGTCGTGTGCGTTTGCGTCGAGACACCGGTGATGTCAATTATTATTATCATTATTATTACCATTATAAATGTTACCAATAAATCTTTGATCCCTCGGAATATAAAACATTAAAAGTATTCAAAAAAAACGTTTTTTTTTTTGGAGCTATTCGGAGGGGTCGAGGACATAGTAGATTAGTTTATTGTTTAGCTGGCCGAACATTTTAATGTGACCCGAAATAAATTTTTTTCATTTTTTTACGGTCGTTTCATTCAATTAATTTTTTCCTAACAAAGTTTTAGCGTCAGGATCATGTTTTTTTCTATTTTTTTATTATTTTTTATCAAATTATTTCTTCTTTGCGACAATGCCTTCTTTGCAATTTTTCCAAAACTGCATATTATTCAATACCGATCATAAACTAATTGATTGACCTCAGTCAGTAATTCGCCATATAGCTTTTCCAAATAATTGTCAATTTTCAAACAAACTAAAAAGTGTGAAAGTAACGCTGAAACTTTTTTAACGACGCACAAACGAACTGAACCGACTTGAAATTCGGAAAATTGAATTATTGCCAGTATTCGTCTATAGAACTTGTTTGTCGGCGCTTAGTGAGATTGACAACTGTTTATATATAGGATGTCATTAGGACAATTGATGTTTAAGGTTTAATAAGAAAAAATGTTGATCATGTCAAAATGGTACGGATAGTTGACTCAATTGAATTTAAACGGCTGGTTGATTTTTCATATGTTTGAGATGTTAGATCTTGCTATGAGCGTTATACTTTTTGTATGCCAAATATTAGATGTGTTGACAAAAGAAAAAAGCTCTACATGTTGATTCAAAGAGTTTTGCATGTTACATGAGCTCCAATTATATTCTTATGACTACGGAAATTCGATAAAAGCGATCATTTATGTATCCGTTTTATGTTTATTTATAAAAATTTTGAAACTTCAAATTTGAATCTCCAAAAACGGAACGTTTCCAAAACAGACAAGATCGTTTCCACACCTTCTTCATTTTTTCACATACACTGGTGCACAAAATTATAGGATCACTCCAATTTCTGCAAAATTTAGGACTTTTCAAAAGACGTTGACTCGGTAGAAAGAGATCGCAATTTATTTTACATTAATAACTTTGACACTTCAATCTTACGGTTTACGAATCCATGGTTTGACATTCTTGTCGAAAATAATTTTTTTACTGTGAAGTGTAAAAAAAAAAAAAAAAAAATTCATGGAGTTTAAAAGTCCTGCACAGCTGCAATTAAAAAAATAGACAAATTCAAAGCACTTAAAAATACAGAATTTTGATTAAAATGACATTCACTACCCGCGTGAGAAAGAATGAGGCATTAATATTAATCTGATAAGTTTGGAATATTCTTTCCCTTGTATTCTGACAGGCCTAAATGATGATGGTAAAATTTTCAGAGCTGTCACCCGAAAAAAAAACATATTGTACATGAGCCAAAGATTTTCACACGTGGGCAGGGCAGTAGTAAATGGTCCTGAACAATATCATAAAGCATTCATATCGTTGAAACTGTTAATAAATGAAGAAGGAATAGAGGAGTGGCCAGACAAGTGACGGAGAAACCATCGATCCGTTGGTGTTGCCCTTTTGAAAGAAAAGCTCGTAACTCAGGTATTGAAAAAACAGGAGATATGTGGAAAAATGTCTACAACTTTTCAATGAATGATCAAACCATAAAAGTATGACGATCTTCAACCACCATTAAAAAAAAACAAAACATCTACAATGAAATTAGCGTAAACTCTCATGAGGAAAGACTCGTGAGTCGATTGAAAACCTTAAACTAACCCGTTGAGCCGATATTTACAGAATCAATCATACTCGCAACAATCATTTTCAATTAATGTTATCATCGACTCAATAAACAACTGAAAATGGTGGCCTACTGTTTTTATTTGGGCTTAAGTTTCCTTTGCCAATTATGACAAAAAGAAGCTAATGAAAATTTCAATTGATTCCCGTTCGAAGGAGAGTTTCCGAAATGAAAGAATCATTAGTTGATCTTCCGGGTCCCAAGGGTTTGTTGTTATAAATAATTATTTTGTCAGAAGTAGTTGGACAATGGTATAGAAGAGTATTTTATGAATAAACTATGATAACGTTAAACTCCTCCATTAAGACGTCTTAAAAAACGATGACAACTAAGTACCTACAAATCAATTTGGAATGGTAAAACTGTAGATAAGAAGTCAATCGGTGATATTCCAAGTATAAGTAAACACACGTTATAGAAAAAAGATAGTAGGAAAGCTTTTAAAGGGATTGGATACGCGAGGCACATTGCAAAGTCGAGTGCAATCAGTCGAGTGTCAGGTCTAGAAATTTACGAGGTTAGAGATAGGTGGTGACTGTAGACGACGACGACGACACCAACGCCGATGACGAGATGACCCTGCTCTGACTTATTCCATCGTAGCCTCTTATTTATCAAAGCCTGTCATCAAATTGTCGAACAATAGACAGGCAGTGACCCTATCGATCTCAAGACGTGAAAACCTTCTTGAGTCTCAGTTATTTGCACGGGACAAAATGAGAGAGGTAAGGGTTAAGCAGAAAAGGGTTTTAAAAAAAAACGTGGAGAGCAAAGGGAACAAGGTCTTCGAAGTTGGATCCTGAACAGATACATCATCGTTCCATTATTTGATTATTATCTTCTCGAAAACGGCTGCGATACTATTTACCTTACGGTTTCAAGATTTCAAAATTGCGATTTATTCTTCTGGTGACTGTGATAGACCTCTTCATATATTTTTTCGTAAATATCGTTTTTATTAGGAAGGAATACGAAGGAATATTCCTTCCATGGGGTTGAACCTTAGGAAAAAAAAGTCAGAATAATCAACAATGGTTGGGGTCAGGAGCTAAGTAAAATGTTGTAAAATGTCATTTGTATCTGTGACTCGTGTTTCGTGTGTTCTTCCGGAACATTGGAAGTTCTTAATTGGATTTGAAAATTGTAATATTTGTTATTTATCGAGAAGCACTGGAAAAGGAAAAAAAGAATCTATGACAAGTGGAAACGCTTGTAGAATTGGTAGTGAGAATCCCTACGGTGAATCGTTTCGAAGAAATAAGAAAAGGAACTCGAGAGTAGTTTGTAACAGGTGTTTGAAGTGCTTCTTTGCGAAGAAATTCTTCGGGAAACGGGTTCACATCATTGGCTTCAAAATTATCCAAATAACGAATTTTCTTAATGTTTTAACAAATACTACAATTCTTTAGAACTTTTTCAACGAACTGAAATTATTACTTAATTCTTTGTCAATATATTCATTTCGCATTAGGGTAAATATTGAACGTCATAGAAAATGGACGAGAGTTCTACTTCTAAATCATTTTTGTAGCATACCTAAGGAATCGTTTATTTATCCAATCGTGGATAAACGGATTACGAATCAATCTCTTGCTCTATTCATACACATATATTTATACTAATACATGCATGTACATATTGATGTATACTTTACTTATATGGCAAAACAAAACCATCGTTTACCCGAACCTCGACTATTGCATGCCGAGTTTCACCGGTTCGGTCATCCGCGTCACATGCTCTTGATTAACGGAAAATTGACCCAGCCGCGCTCTCCCAATGCAGGCCATTTATTTGTCAGGCGGAAATCACGATTTGTTTACCCCGTCGTCACAGGAAACATTTCAATTTCACAAATTAAAACCTGAATGAGATTCAATCTCTCTTTCGCTGCACTGCGAAAGATTGGAGTATAAGAAATTGTTGACACGTCTAAACTTTACAAGGTCAATTAGTTACGTAGTCTCAACTGCTCTTAATAAGGTTTTTCTTGGGCCCAGTTCAAATTCGTTTTTTCCCTCCCCATTGCATAGTCTTCAGATTATCCATAATTGAAAATTGACAAAGTTTTTAGGAAAAGTATAGAATAAACCTGAATATAGAAAGTGAACAGATAACCAATTTTCGTAAAACTCGAATTTGCTTTTTTTTTTGGCAACTGTACATTTAGCGAGTTAATGTAGTTCGGAATATGGACCCGATAGCGTTGAGTGTACACTCGGTGTATGGCTTCGACGAACACAAAGTTAAGCAGCCTCGGGTGAAGTCACTACTTGGTTGGGTGACCACTTAGCGATCCCTGAGCAAGAAGCAGTGTTTCTAAGTTTCTGATTATGCTAAACAACTGTTAAAATATGGCCACCTGTATCGGCCGAGTTCTTGGCGCTTGTGCAAATACGATACAGTAGTGCATTTATAGGAAAGAGTGGCTTTGGGCTGTCACTCTGGGGAGTCTTATAAAAACGCGAACAGGAACAGTGAAGTGGCGAATAAATAAGATTCAAATGATGCCATAAACTGGTCAAAACCCACGAGGAAACTACGCAGGAACAATAAATAAAAATAAAAATAATGAAAAATATAGTTAATGGCAAGATATTCAAAGTTTTCTACCGCGACAAAGTTAACGAGCAATCGGCTGTAAGATAAAGCAATGTTTCTCGATCAATTGGCTTCAGGGGTTTGAACCTAAGAAATGAAGTATCCATTGATGTTGGTGCGCAACAAACGAGGGCAACTGAAATAACAGATTGGTTGAGAGTCGCAAGGACCATTCAAACGCGTAACAGATCAAACACTCCCACGCCTGGGAATAATGCCGCATTGTTCACTTCCTGGTGAATTTGGAGCAGGTCCATCCCCTGGGTACCGCCATTGTTGCCCAGAAACTCTGATTAAACTAGAAATCGATTAGCTTAAGGGGAGGAGGTAGCGCTTGCACCATAATTCTCTCTGATAAGTTACACACCAGTGTATATAACGGATCCTCATCGAATCTGGTTCCAATTGATAATAACTTGGATTAAAGTGATGTTATCATTGATCCCTGGGCTGGAACCAGATCCCGACAAAGTTGCGGCATCCAGGGCCAACCTGGGAGCGCAAATCCCATCAACATCTTCACGAGAACAATCTTAGGAGTGAAAAAAGCTTTATTTCAAGAAAATCTCAATCAAACGACTACTCTATGATTTTCAATATTTGCCCTCATTACAAAAACTACTCGTAATTGTATATTTCGAAAACGGCTGATAAGAATTGTTGTTTTCGTTGTGTTAATGTCAAATACAAGTTTTGATGGCTGCCTAACATCTGACACGAAGACAAAATATCTGCAAGACAGAGAATCCGTATAACAAAATATTCTCAAATCTTGTAATACATTCTAACATGAAATTCCAGGAACAATCTATACCAATCCATAAGTCGTACTTTTATATCGATTATAGATTGTACACAATCATATCATCCATCACATCAAACCATATTATATCACGCTTTACAGATTCACCCACCATAAGACTTAAGACGGCATGTAGCACCATCACACAATACATCACCATCAAAATATCTTAGCGTACACATCACTACACCATACTTTATCATCAAATCATCATATCACACCATATACAAGCATACACCATGTACACCATACACCATCCTATCACACCATACATCATACGACATGTTTTGTCGTTAGATATTTTATCGCGGATATTCTGTTTATGGGTCAAAACGTAATTTACTTTTTCACTGAGAAATAACCTATATATTTTTATTAAAACTTTTTTTTCTCTTTTTAACAAGATGACACATATACAAAATGCAATAAATATCGTGTGTTTTCAAATAAATCACTCTATATATAAAGTGAATTCCATTTTCCTTCAGAAATGATACGTTAGCATGAACATCTCGACGTTAGTTTTTATTTTTTTATTTTTTAGTAAGATACTTGATTCTATACTATATTTAGATACCATACACTGCTATATATATACATAAGTTGATGTACATACGATAGCTTTGCTGTCAGACATTGGCCTTACCCTGTTTAAGAAGCCTTATTGATTTTCCACTGAAACCAAAAGAATGCGATTGGATTGGACTTGGAATGAATAGACTTAATCAAAGAGCAGTAGATGGGTTTTGATATGGCGAGTCAGTTACAAAGGGATCTCATATAAAGGCTTGTTGGAGCTCCTATACAGCGGTATGATAGGGTAAAAATATCCTAAAAAGATCTTGATAACTTTGAAAATCAATGACTGGATGATCATTTATTTAAAATATGAAAAGTAATGCCATAGGTTATTTAGAATCGGAGTGATCTCGACAAAATATCGACTTTTTATCAAAGGATATGTTCAACTTTGCAAAAAGGTCATAAGATAAAAGTGGTGAAGCAGTATTCCGTATATTCGTTGAGGATAAAGAGGAGAAATGTTTAACTTTAGAAAAACTCAGACTGAAAGATTGACACTTGCAAGATGCATGTGTGAAATTAAAGATATGTACTTTTGAAATTGTAGATTCGAGGTATATCTAAATTCATGAGAGAGAGGCTAACATCCTCGAGCCTACCGGCCTTACAGAGACTCGTCAATCTCAGCCAGATGCTCATAGTCCGTTCATTCGCATCGTGTGCATTCATTCCGTAAAACAATGACTCTCGGAGACTTTTGAGAGCTTTACTGTAGCCTCTATATCTATGCATGTGTCTATGTGTATATATCATTCTCATTTTCTCTCTTCAAAGAGGCCGCACGTGTGTACGTCATCCTCTGAGCGCTTATCCTCCATCCACAGAGTTAAAAAAAGGATGAGTAAACGTGTATCCTGTAAAATATCATCACCCTCACGTTCTACTCTTACAACCGATTACATTTTATTGTCCACGGTTGCTTCTCGTTTTACTTTTCACGTGTTTTTTTTTTTTTTTTGCATCGCACTCAAACACATTGTGCATGAACACGAATAAAAATGTCATTCGTTCAACGAAGAGATGGAAGTACATAAAATTATACACATATACTCATGTAAATTATTCATTCGTTGCAACTTTAACATTAGCATTTTTACGACTAGGGAATTATCCGAAAAAAATTTAATGGTAAATGTAAATGAAATATTCTTTTACTATTTCAGCCACGACAACGAAATTATTGAAATTAGAATTATTATTATTGAGTTGAATTATTGAATACAGTAACGCGAACAATTATTTTTATTCCAAACAAAATCATTATCTGAGTTCTGTGAAGATTGCTCTACTTAATAAGTTAATCTAGTTTCATAAAATCGTATTAATCTGAAAAACAACAATGTTCTAGACTGCTGTTATTACTTTTGGAAAAACTATTGGCCATTTATTGCACTTACTGTGGCATGCATAAGCGATATTATTTTGAAAATAAAAATGACAAGTGGAAAAAAAGGAAAATTTTGAGAATAAAACTAATACAGTTTGCGTGGGTTTGATACCCATTGTCTCATTATTCTTTGAAATAATACATCGCTAAGCGTCGTTGTCCGCTTATACTTTTCCCATGTCTACTGACGCCCGTTCCTTTTACCGACAATAGCAGCGCAGCATCCAAATACAATGTTCAATTGTGTATAGAATGCGTTGAGATGCATGCAATCACGCAAGAAAAGGAGCTTCACGTTTTTTTTTTTGTTTTTAAATGTTTTTTTTTTTTTTTTTCATTGCCCACGAAGACTGGCGGAAAAATAATGAGCGAGAAACTATTTCGCGTTGGGGAGAAAGGAGGGAGAGAAATTTATCCTTCCAGGAGTCATTCTTCGATATTTTTCGACTTTGGAGGGTTCATAGTTTTTTTTCATTATTCCAGATGCTCCGTATAGAAACGTGTGATTTTCATTTTATGATGGCTCGAACAATTGAAAACAGAGCGATCAGAGGAAAATGAAAAATATGATGAATGAGAAACGTTTCAAAAATGAGGGAGGAAGAAAGAGAAAGGGAGGGGGGGGGGTGAGAGAACAATAAACATGGCTGACGTAGCCAATTAGATAGAGTGCTACGAGCTTAACAGTGGCTGCAGATATTTTTTATAGAAAAAAAAATTTATATTTTTTTTTCAAAGTAGAATTATTCTTTGTGATAAAGTTACACGATGAATCATTAGAGATGCTGGGTGATTAGATTTGTGCCTTGTCACTTGAGCTTTTCGTAAATAAACATACAAAATTTACTTAGATGGGGATTATTAAATAACATATTCAACCCTGATCGAAATGATAAAAAAAAATGTCCTTGTAAATGAAAAAAAAAAATTGTTGATTACAGATTTCCACTTTAGTATCTCACAGAGAACGTCCGCTATGTTCGGACCGAAGTCTACGGGCCGTGGCAAGGGTCGGCCAAGCGGTAAATCTTGCGGTCGAGCGTTTCGTCACCGTTGGCGAAACAATCGCCGACGACAATCCAGAAATCAAACAAGCAATGTACGAGGCGTGCAAAGAGGCGAGGGTTGCCGGTGAGTGTATTTTCATTGAAATTTTTTTTATCATTAACAAGTTAATGGATCATTTTTTAACGCTATGAATTTTCATTTCCACATTTTGGGAAAGACTTCCAATGTTTTTTTTTTCACACTCTAACAGTCTTTCATATCGGGTCACACTGAAAAATGCATTTCTATGGTAATGTCATTCAAAAAAGTTATCGTAACATGCTTGACTTTTTTTTCTCAGATCCATACATTGATTGAAAAAAAAATGGTAATTGAAAAAAGTGAAAATTGTTAACAATTTTGAATAGTTTAATTATTTGACTAACGCAACAAGTTGTTATAGATGAACTCATTGAATTTTGATCCTTCATTCGCGGTAAAAATTAAAATATGAAAGTGGAAAAATTGTATAGCGTATATAGAGGAAACTTGAACATGTGATACTCGTACGTGTATACGTTGTTACTGTTTACACTTTTGGCGAGACGCTGACGCAGCTTCGACATTGCAAATCGAACTGTACCAACTGTAACGAGGTCATTTTTGCCCCAGTTTTCCGTTGTCTCTGAGAGAAATAGGTTACCGATGAACGAACCATTTTTTAATAAAGACTTTTTACTGTACATTATGCGAGGGTAGAGAAGAATATTATGAAGTAGGAATTTTCTAATTTTAGCAATCCCTGTGCAGAATCATTTTATATATATTCCAATAAGTAATTACACAATGATAAGTCTCTGCTCCACATCTATAAATAAATCTGTAAGCGAAATGAAACCGAGTGCGGTCCACATTATCGAACTATAGAGTCATCGACTACGTCCAGGAAATATAATGAGAATTTTTTTTCCATCTGAAGACAGATCTAAAACGCAAAAAAAAAAAGAGGTAATTCTATTAGATTTTACCACAAAAAAAAACAAAGATTAAACAACAGATAGTGTTTTTTTTTTTTTTTTTCAATTTCCGGATGACATAGAAAAAGTTACATGAAAAGTGATTCAAAATCAAACATTTCAGAAACCGGGACATCAGTCAAACTTTTTTTGCGTCCACGTTTGTATATGCGGCATTTCACGTCAAAGCAGTAAATCCCTTTTGCTGGAACTTTGTTATCTTTTGATACCTGCTGAAGGAAGCTTTCGATTTCGTTATTGGTTTTTTTCCGCAACTCATCGAAAACTGATGAATTTGATCAAATTCTGGCGAATTTTTTTTAGAAACCTCAAAGCAATAAATGTATCGCAATTTTTTATGATTTGTTTGCGTGTGCGTTTTTTTTGCTTTTAATTAAAAACTCTATATAAATAAGGGCACCAAAAATCTGATCTTTATTTCTTTACGATACAAGAACCGGTCTTTGATATCTGAAATACAAATCATTCGTACTTCCTATCAAGATAATTCTGATATTTGAGATTGGAAATGACACAGGAGTAGAAATAATGTCGAGCAGAGATTTATTCGAGTCTTATAGAGACTTCGGGACGAGATTTGTAAGCGAGTAGACCTGTTACTCGTTAATAAAATCGCTTTGAACATCTCTAGTCCAAACATGTATGAGAAAACGTTTCTACTCTTTGATATGTCTACTCGAATATTCAAGATAAAAGATTCCGTAAGAATGAATACACATATTGAACTGCAGAGACATTAAGTATTTTAAAGTAGAGATGTTTAAGAGGGAAGTCGATATGAGTAGATCTGTAAAGAGAAGGGTTGCGATGCTGTATTTGTTCTCGTCGTACTCGAATTCCGAATTCTCTTCAAAATCACGTTAGTTCAAGTAGTTATAGATTCGCAATTTTCCAAAGTTGTTGATTTTTTAAGTCGATCATGGATTTAAAAACTGTTTCATGTTTTTTTTTCTTCTTGCATATCTTGTGCGTTTTTTTCCGCCATTTTGCAATCAACGGTATACGAAGAGACTCAGTTGAGTCTCGGGACAAGTGCATTTGACAGCTCTGTCGTCTGCTCGTCTGTCGCCCCGAGTATATTTACTCTGAATAAAACGATTCGTGGTGGTGAAGGTAGAAACGGAAAGTCATTCTTTTTAATTACGGAGCTCAGGAGACATGTGATGATTTGAAAATTGAACTTGTTTAGAATGTTCCAGAAGTGAAATCTAGTTCCAAGTCGTAAACTTTCTTTGTGTGAAACATTTTTTGAATGTTTTTGAGTTCCAAATAGTCAGGTGTACTAAATAGAGACACAAACTTTTTATTGCTCATAGATTTGCATAGAATATAAAAGCAGAAGAATAAAAAGAAAACGCACGAGAAAAAAAAGAAAGAAATATCCATAAAGTTCTGGATTTCACTCTCAGAGTACAAACCATTGCATACTTCCGTTGTGCATTTACTTGACATACCCGTGCTCAAAGAAAAACTTCCAACTCTTACTGGTATTTGAAGTTCTAAGAATTTATTTCTTGTGTAAGCTGCATATTACTTCGCATTAAAGTGTTTCTTCCTCGGGATGCTGTACTTTTTGGACACATAAGCAGGGCTCGCTACAATTTGCCATAAATTAGATTCGTTCATAAAAAAATGCCAAAACTAGTCATTGATCTTCATGGCGAACGAAAATTGGATATTTCAACTTGTTTTGTTATTCAGGATTCTGTTTTTGAAGAATGCTCTAAGAATAGAATTGGTTGGAAACGGTTAGTATTTTTTTCCGGACATTTTGGAACCATCATCATTAAGCCTCTACGAACATATAAAACTTTTTTTACTACTGAAATCAAATATTGATAAGGCGCATATTTGGTGGCTCTACGTGGCATAAATAATAATGAAAAAAAAAATCGATAAAAGCCTCTCCACACAAACATGAAAAGGCGAGATCTGAACGGGAAAGTTCTAAATCTTCAGATATCGCGGATTCAACATCAACGTTGGGGATCGAGTCAAACATCATCTTCAAGGTTTTCCACGTGGAGCTTGAAGCAATGAGGGGGAAGCCATGATGTATGAATACGTAGTTCGAATAGGGAAAGAATGTATGATAAGGGTGAAGGTAGGTTCACCGGAAACGAAAAGTCAGAGGGTTAGAAGGCGTTCAAGGGCAAGAGGGTGGCAGGGAGTCACGTAGAAGGAATCGAGACAGCAGAAGGACCACAAATTTACGGTCACCAATCCGCTGCTGGCTTGTGGCATCAGTTTGAAATATATTTCTCAAGGACACACACGTAGAAGCACTACGACATACGTGTTGAAAGAAACTTTCTTATGCATTACACTTGCTGACCTTGGTACCAAATTTTCAGAACTTTATCTCAATTACTCTGCCTCAAGACAGCTTCGCGTGTTTACTTACGGAAATTCGTGATCGATCCGACCAAAAGCTCTTTTATTAATTTCCTTTTTCGGTAAATTATTTCTTTTGAACTTTGGAGATGGAATCTTCTCCAGATCGTTAGGATCTTCCACTGTTCCGAGACTTCGTTAGATGTTCGCACGTTCCATTTATTAGTAGTTTTTTTTTTCTTACAATTCATTTGAAATGATTGTTTGTGTGAAAGATTTATTTTTGTTATTATTTGAATCGTTGTATTTCGACGAAATTTCTTATCTGCAATCGTGTTCTCCCTCATTCACTTGTCTACAAAATGTGCCCTTTCGCTATCGACCTACCCCACAACTAACTCGTTACTCTTACGAGAAAAGCGGAACGTTGAAGTTGATTGATTTTCCCAACGAAACGTTCATGTGTCACGAACACCACCGATATACCAATTCGTAAAAACAAGGTAATAACGAAAAAAGACTAAAAATAAAACTCATTTACCACTGCAGTATTTTGTGATTTATAACAACAGCATTGTTATTTCTCCAAGGAAATCATCAGGAGTAAATTCTCGAAAAACGATTTTAGGCCACTATGTTTTATCATCTACCGTAGCAAATAAAAATTGTCTATAAATAGATAAATCGATGGTCTATTTCATTCAAAGCGAAGCTACCGGAGCCCACTTTTTTCGAAGTTTTTCATACAACGTACACCTACATTTTTTCAACCAAAGTTCGCATCCACGTTGAAAAAAAGTTTTACGTGGATACGTTGTTGGAAAAATGTTTGGTACAAGTACGTAGAATTATTGTCTAGTTTATGTGGCTAAAAATTTGTAGATCATTAATCATTTTCACTGATGCGTTGCAATCCTCTGCATGGATAAAATATCTGGTATTCTTATAGCCATATATCAGCGATTTGGAAAATATTTAACATTCAGCATTGAAACATGATTGAGACCATTTTTCAATAAATCCCTACTAATATTATGAATGAATGGGAAAGTAACTCTGTTTGGCTGTCTGTAACCTTTTCACGCGCAAACTGCTGAACTGATTTAGATGAAGTTTGCTATGGAGATAGTTTGAGTCCCAGGGAAGGACATAGGATAGTTTTTATTGCAGAAATAATCCCCTAAGGATGTCAAAAGTTTAAGGGTGTGTATGTGTGTGTGTGTAATACGAAAAAAAGCTCGAATGAAAAATAATCTACCCGTAATATTAATTCTAACGCAGACGAATTCGCGGGCAGAAGCTAGATGGTTATATATATTTTTCCTTCATTTTCACACTTCCGGATGTTGTAGCTAATGAGAAAATAAAATATACCCTGACGGCTCAGTATAGCGTTTTTTGTGTATAATTTTATAAACAATGAATAAATCTTCGTGAAATATAAAAATCAAATCAGGCATCTCCAATGAGTCCCGAAGCGTTGAAAAAAAAAAAAAAACGATTTTAATCGGATAATCTGCCAAAAATATTGACCATTTTCTATTTGATTCCAATAGACGACTATCACACTTATATTTTTTGCTGAAGAAGTAAAAATGTGAAAAGAGCTTGACAACACATCGATTGCTTACTTTTTTTCTTTATATTTGTGCGTGAATGTAATGGCATGGGTATATGTTTTATCTTCTTTTTTTTTTTCGTCGTCGCAACAATGGTGGTGAATGGCTGTCGTGGTAGACGGCTATCGCTGATCCGACGATCCATTGCCACCACAACTTGTAGCCACAGTCCCCTGTGTGTATGTTCGTCACTCCCGATATAGATACTAGCTGAGCTATTTATATCCCTGTATACTGGCTTAAGAGTGAGCACGGGGTATAGAAATGGGGTCAAGTTAACAGGGGAAAAACATTGGAAGCGCATTGCGGGGGTAGGAAGACTACGAGGAAGTGAAGCTCTCATACAGTTTGCCGTTTGACCTAGCGTTTCCAAGCCTTGGACATTCGTTTGCTACACAAACCAACGTACATGTACGTATCACATTGTTCCACAAAGTACAAAGAGCTCCGATTAAGATTAGTTATCTTAACGGAATCTAAACTCGAGATATTTTCATATGTCTTGTATAAAAACATAGGTCAAGGCGTCCACGTGTCTTCAATGTATCGTAATTCTTCATGCCCTCTATTCTATAATATATTTGCATACTAACTTTAAAGGTTTCCTTTCTATCAAGGTAACTTGATAGACATTCCATTACGCGATCCTCTTCAATGATATTATTATTTTGTTATACATGTGAAGCATCCACGCCCCTTTACTCAGCCCATGACCCCGAAAATTCTTGGTATTGATAAGATTCTTTCGATCCTTAGTATGTACTAGTGAAATTGAAATATTTTCATACATTGAATTTTTATTTTTCCCTTTCATCAAGAATTGTCTGTTTTTTTTTCTTACATTGACTTAATATCATTGAGACTTGCATCGAGGAATCACAGTTTTTATGCACATCGTGTTCCAAGAAGTTTTTTTTTCAACGAGCGCACATATGTGGCTTTTGGAAACTTTCACATTGTTCAAATGTCAGTAAACTATTAAACCTTAACCATACGTTTTAGTTTTTAAAAGTTTCGTTAAAATGAGGTCTTGCCACGTCATCATTTATACGCATGGACTTAATTTCTTTTGTTTATATACATGAAAAGTAAAGACACTCTGAAGAATGGAATTTTTTTTATTATTTTGAAGGAAGTTGTGACATTAATTACATCAATCAAAATTACATCGAAATTTTGCAGTCTGACGTTTCTTGATATCTGTTCCAACGAAATGAATGCTTCTTTTATGGAGCAATAAGATATTAGTGGAATGTCAGGCTGAACTTGATGCCGTAGGGCACATCATGTCTGATTGTACACTAAATATGAGCTGCTTCGAACGAGGTAATTTCCGTCCAGGTTTAATTGGATTCTGATGTTCAATTTTGTCACTAATTCACATCATCCGAAGGGACTTCTATTCGCAACATTACAGCTGTAAAATGTCACTCGAAACACCGTTTTCATTTGCACGTTTTCGTGAAACGAGAAAATTATTGTTTATTCATTGAGTGAAGGGACATATTTCTGCTAAGGGGATTTCTTGTCATTCCCAGTAGATTGGTGTCAGAAGAAATGACAAACGAGACGATTATAATTCTTGTATTGATCGTTATTTGGACTATGCTCGTCGAGAGCTCAGAGACAAAAAAAATCTTTAATATCTTGTTGAGCATCTTTCTTTGGAGGACGAAAGGGAAAATCCCCAAAAACTGTGTTCGAAGTGGCAGAAGAATCGAAAAAAAAAATAATAATATTCCTATCACAGTGACATTAACATGTTTCTGACATATAGTGACATTTCTTATTGTGGGCGAAGCCGTGGGGACAGCTAGTAACTGGTAAATATGGCAACGAACGTATTAAAAGACCTTGCGTTCCTGTTGAAGGTGTTTTCAATAAATTTGTCGGAATGACTAAAGGACGGGCTCGCAATATACATGAACGTTGACCGCACCCTTCCGTGATAGCAATCTATAGAGTGACGAACGGTAAAAAATGAAACACGTCACGTTACGAATAAGTCGAATGAATAAAAAGTATTGAAATGATGGAAAAATTGGTTTAAAAAACAAATGAATTATGAGGCGTGTAATAAAACTTTTTGCGCAGGATGACCATAGAATTTTGATCAATCTTCCAAGGAAAAAAACAAATTAATATGTGCACCCCGAATAAATTTGTATTGTTACAGGTTCAGCAATTGAGAAGCTTTGCGAATGTGCGATGGAAGACAGTTTGGCTGACCGAGGATCGGTAGTTCGAGCAGCTCGTTGCCTCTTAGGTTCGGTGACGAGAGTTCTTCTCCTTGCAGACATCGTTGTCGTGAAGCAACTATTACTAGCAAAGGACAAGGTCGCCCGAAGTCTCGGACGTCTCGAGAGTGTCTCAAACTTTACGGAATTCGTGAAAGCGTTCAGCCAATTTGGCGCTGAGATGGTGGAGCTTGCACACTTGACCGGCGATCGACAAGTCAGTATGGACGCTATTTTTTGTTTGAAATTTTTTCCAATATTTTCACGAACATTTATTTAATATTCCATCGATTAAATGAATTCTTGGGGGAATTAAATACGAGCTCTTTTATCGATATCGCTACTTTAACGTCCAGACGTAGAAATTGTTATGTTTTTCTTTTTTTAATCATTTTTTAAATTCTGTCGAATGTTCAACTTTTGACAGTCAGTTAAATAGTAGTGGCCGATTTTCTGTTAGAATTTCTTCAGTTTCTACTGTACTTGATTGTCTATTTGATTTTCTCATCTTACAGAATGACCTCAAGGATGAGAGACGAAGGGCGCAAATGGCAGCAGCCCGTCAGGTCCTCGAGCGAAGTACAATGATGCTGCTAACATCTAGCAAAACTTGTCTCAGGCATCCCGAGTGCCCATCGGCGAAGGAAAATCGTGATACAGTTTTTTGTCAAATGCGAAGAGCCATGGATCTCATTCATTACGTTGTTAAAGACGGCGTTCTCGACTGCAGCGAGTCTCAGTCTTATACGAATTCACAGGTGAGTCAGCACCATGAACGACACTTTGATCATTTTTTTTGTGTCTATTTATTAAGCCATTAAGTTTGTTTATATTTGAATCTTGTTCAACATAAATCGTGACAATGTGTCATATCGGTTCACTAGTTTACGAGGTTTTATATTAAAAACTGTAAATTCTTTGATAAATGCAAAACTCTAATCAAAAACTCTATCAGGTCTGGTTTTTTGAGAAACAATTAAAAGTAGTTTTCGAAGTGCAATGTGAACAATGTGAACAGCGAAAATATCCGCTCGTAGTTAGAAATCTCCATTTCACGATAAACCTACACAGTGACATTGGACAAACTTGATTAATACGCCGATGGAAACCCTGGATAACAAAATATCAGCGATTTAAAAGGGAAAACCCAATTTTTTTCCCTGTTTTTTTTTTGGGCTGCCTTAACGGACGAAAAAACGATTTCTAGATCAATTCGCGAAAAATTGCTTCGTGATGGGCTCGCAAATCGAATTTCCTTTCAATTGCGCGAAGATTCATGTGAAACGGTTCATACGTTGTAGCTGTAGAGTAGCCTGCGGGCTGAAAAATTCTGTTCCCAGAAAAATGCATTTTAAGTTGAACCTTAGCTGCTTCCCAGCCGGTAGACGGTTTCGCTCGACAGGCTGTGAATTTTCAAGTACTCTAGATGGAAAAATATCCTTTTACAAGTGATGACTGTTTATATTGTCAACACATTTATAAATGTCCCAACGACTATGTTGGATTAAAAAAAAAAACCGGTATTTGTTGTTTAAATATTTGTTTAATGATCAGAAAGACTAAAAAAAAAAAAAAAGAATAAACAACGGAAGTCCCAGGGGCTGCTTCCTTAGCTCATCCGATAAAATACAATTTGAGAAACTTTGGAGGAACTTTCGTCGATTGAATTCAAGAGCGAATGAAACGAGGAAAATCGGTTGATCAAAAGAAAAGAAAAAATAATAATAAGGGTGGACAAAAAAACATCAAAATTTCTTCTATCGAAAATCTCAGTCACTTCAGATCACTTCAGGAAAGTGTATACAGTAGCATTTAGTGAAGGGGAAGAGAAAAGGGGTTAAAATGATGGAATGAGTTTGTTCAAACCTACGAGAATAGACGTATTTGTAAAGAATTGCAAAATGACAACAAAAGTAATTAATAGTTGGTCGATAATATTAACCAGAATTTATTACTAACGATTGGAGAATTTTGAGTAAATGCACCAAAGAACATGCTCATCTCATCTTGTGTTTCTGTCGTGTCTTACTTCGGATGATATATACGTCATTGTTAATGGATAACACAGTGGTAAACGCTTGTCTTTTGGGGCATTAAAGTCAAGTGTCGAATGTTATCAATCACCATTTGGCAATAGAAAGGGAGAGATGCGGGGGCGAAAAACATTTTGGACTGAATCCAAGCGTCGCTCATCTTATCGTTGTCGAGTTCGAGGTCGGGTCGAGGTCTTCAAACGTATTCAATGGACATTTTATCGCGTTGGATAACCCATTAATAGCTTCTTACAGCGTGGGAATGATGGGGCCGCATAAATTATTGCTTCGATATCGTTCTGATCAAAATTATGATCCACATTTAATGGGATCTTGTTCCGAACTGAATTTTTTCGTAACGATAGATCCTTCCGGAGTTTTATGTATACTTTCCTACACTAAAATCTCCCATAAAAAATTAAATGATTTCCATTACTTTTTATGAAGCTTCTGATCTCGAGACGAACATTTATTCCATTTAGATTATTAACTATTCAGATATATTATTCAGATTAAATAAAAAAATTACTTCAGTCCAAGTCAGGTGCTAAATTAGGTGAACTTTTCTGTGGATCGGTTAATGATATTCGTGTATTTTTTATCTTCAAATAATAGGATGGAATTTTGAAAAAGTTACAATTCCTCCTTTTGAATTGTTATCGCAAAACAGCACTGTGGTCTTTTTCGATTTAAAAAAAAATGTAAAACCATCATTCAAACCGATATTATGAGCTTACATGAAATATTTCGATCCAAGAAATATTTTTGCTAATTTTGCCTGATGAAGTATTAAATAGTTTTAATTACTGGAAAAATGGGCTGTCAGATTTTTTTTTAGTCATTTTTTCATTGGTTTGTTCAGTTATTCATAACTGCATCAAATATTATAATGATGTAAAACCATTGTTAATAAAACGATTTTTTTTCTCCAACTCTCGTTTAATTATAATCATATTACGTTGAAATAGTCGTTGTTAGAGAGCCTTAAAATTTCAAAGACATAAAATATTAAACCTCGTTGACGGGGTATAAAAAATTCAAAATTCCATCTGATTCCAAGCCCAATGCTCAGACATTCTTGAATCGATACCATGTAAATTATTAATTCTATGTTCCCAAATGGACCCAAGCCAAAAACAATCCTTGGTGCGGGAATGAAGTTGCACTTCATTTTGAAACTCCAACTACAGTGAAATTAGTCGTTTACTGACTTCAACCTTTTACCCCATTTGCTGAGTCGAGAGTGTTGTACGATGCTTAAAAAAAATTATGCAAAAAAATACCGAGTCCACCTAAGAGTTATGAGCCTGCAAAATCGCTTGGGTCTATTTGGCTGGATGTAGAAAAAAGTACAGTATAGGAATCTAGAATTAATTATTCACTAGTTACAGATTTATCAACCGTTCACTTGGAACGAAAATACTAAATAAAATCCTCCTCAGAGCATGAGCCCAAATGACTAGAAATTCGATTATTTCTCAGAGCCCTCAGCAACAGGATTGGGACAGTAGTACCGTTTGCTCGGCTTTGAAACACTTTGAGCGTCTCGTTGAAACGACGAGGATGACATTGTTGGGTCCAGGATGCAGAGAGACCTTGACAGCTGCTCTTGACACCGTAGTCGAGAGGACTCAGGACTTTACAGACAGTGCCTACACGAGCCATGAGCACCGAGAAAACATTCTTTTGCTCTGTGATCGCGCTAAATTGGAGTTAAATACTCTCCTCAGAGTGGGCAATATGGTCAGTTTATTTAATTATGGCATTTTTTTTTTTTTTACATCGTTCTCCGATGTCCCCACTACTTCTTATTTTATTTAGTAACTCACTACTTTTCGTACTTAAGAGCAAGTTTAATCTAAAAACGATGCCGTCGCGTTTATCGTTTTTTTTTTTTTTCATAGTTTAGATACTAAATAATAATGAAAATATGAAAATTCATTGTACAGCAACAAAACTTCGAGGGTGGTGGGAGCTCGCCGAGTTCCGAAATGGAACAAGCCGTTTTAGCTGTACTTAGAGCGACCAGAGATCTTCGGCAACAATTAAGCACGACGACGATGGAACAGGCCGGTGATCTCGGACAAGTGACCAAAGCTGGTCAAGAATTGGTCTCGACGATTAGAAATTTAGCATTAACGAATGACGTCGATCGGCTACAAGAAAGTAGCGATAGATTTCACGAGTACATTGAACATATCCTCGAAGTGAGTATATTTCGTCGGGTATTTAGTTTTATACGTTAAACAAATGAGTGGGCAAGTATTTCGAGATTTTTGGTCGTTTTTCGACTCTTACAGCTAGTTCATTTTTCCCACTTTTTTTAAAGCCTCAATACCTAATTACACAATTTTTCATAGGTTTTCGGATTAAATATATGCCGAGTCTCAAAAAATATGTTCCCATTTATATGCAAAGTGTGTGCTTTCTTTAAAAAAAAGACATTATCCATTTATGGTTTATATTTTTTTTCTCCAAAAACTAGGTGAATTTATGCAAATTTAAAACGCAGGCCCAGAGAGTGGGTGAACGCTCTTTTTTTTTTTTTTTGTGGAAGTTACAGATTGTGAACAAATAATTAATAACTCATTTAAATATTTTTATTTTTAATGGGATATCATTGACTAGAATGTCATATTTCAATATGAAATTATTTCAACGGGATAATTGTGTGACGAAAGATAAAAAATTATGTATTCGTGACGATTATTGTAAATGAAAGTTTTGTGCCAGAACTTTGGAGTGAATGGCAACTAACATTTTGTCAAAATTTATAATAGATACAATAATAATGTTAATGAATATTGTACCATAATCCAGAAAAGCAGAATTAAAAAATATCTGATAAAAGATGAAGTAGAAAAATGACAAATATTATTATTTTACCTCAAGGTCTGCAAGCTCCTGAGACACGTTGCCCTCTCCGAGTCTCTTCAAGTATCGGCCAAGTTTACAGAAATAAATTTGCGAATTTATGGACCTCAAGTGGTAACGGCAGCGCACACTTTAGCGAGGCATCCAACGAGCAAAATAGCCAAAGAAAACCTAGAAGGTAAACAACAAAATAGACTTGATTTTTACTTCGATCGAGAAATGTTTTTCTGTACTATAAAATAAATTCAAAAAATTAATATATTTTAATGAATTGATAATATAATTTAATAATTCAATAAATTGTAATTGAGTGATATAATATGTTTTCAGTATTCGCTGACATGTGGCAGTGGCTCATGTCAGATGTGACGACTGTAGCGAAAGACGTTTTAGAATTGAGCCAAAGTCGACCAGAGAAACAGGTTTACATGTCATTACCACGACCAGGGGTGAGTATAGAGACTTTAACATTAAACCTCAACCTCCTGAACATATTTTATTTTCACAAGTATTTCAATACCCCGATTCTGCATCATATTAATTTAACCCTTCGCGTTAATCTGAAAAATGTAAGCCACAGAGGATTAACAAAAAAAGAAACTTTATAGAAAAATCGATCAAATAATTATCTCTCGACAAAATAACTCTAAATATCCAATGACAAAGCGCCGAAATAACTGACTAATCAAAAATCTATTGACAAAGTACGTTGTGGCATTTCACGCCATTTCGCGCGACTGTGACTGCGACCACTTTGAATTTTCTTAGTTTTTTTTTCTGATCAAATTCCACTCAAATTGAAAACATTTTTTTAAAACACATTCTAAACTGAGGAAATCTTTTTTTTTATTGCGAAGATTTTGTAACTTTGCAATGACTGTGCATGGGGCTTTGGTAAATATTTTCTTGAATTTAGATCAAGCAAGAAAGTAAGAGTTTAAACGTGTGATTTATTGAATATTTTAATCAGAAACATGGAACGACGAGTAAACCCTTAAAACCAGTGAGATTGGACAGCGAGGAACAAGCCAAAATAGCAAAAGCTGGTTTGGAGATGAAACTAATAACATCAGAAATGGATGCGGAAACGGAAAAATGGCAGGAAAGTGGCTCGGCTTTGGAAGAAAACAACGACATTGTTAAGAGAGCGAAAAACATGTCGTCGATGGCTTTTTCGATGTATCAGTTCACGAGAGGTGAAGGTGCACTTAAAACTACTCAAGATCTATTTACCCAAGCTGAGTATTTTGCCGAGGAAGCCAACAGATTGTACAAAGTTGTGAGACAATTTAGTTATCAGGTACGTAAAGCCTATTTTTCCAAATATTTCACAATAATATTTGTTTCGTCAAACCAAATGCAATTCACAATTACCACTATTATTGTCTCCTAATAAATAACATAATTATAAGGTGATTTTTTAATCAGCCCCGTTTATTCTCTCACCATAACCAATTTCTTCATTGTTTTTTTTTTTCGTTCCTGCAACGTTTTTTTTTTACTCACTGGACTTTATTACGAGTTTCACTACTACTAATGTTGTACTATAATTATTTACTATTTGTGCTATTCTGGTAATCCCTGTCACTCTATTCTTCACCGTTCCAATTTATTATACAACATCTCATTCAACATTAGCCACGAAGTATTCAACATTTTTATCAATTATTCAAGTCTGCGAATTGTAAAAAAAATCTTTCATACCGATTTAAGTTTTTTTACTTTTCATTAAAATTGTTATTTTTATTATTTTGTATAAATATATACTTTTTTTTTTTCATCGTAGTTTATAGGTTATTCTTGGTGTTACAGATTTTTTCCCACGAGTTAGTTTTTTCATTTTAATCGAAAAGGAAATTCTTGGAATACTTCATTCGATTTGATTTTTGTAAAAGAAATAAAGTTGGAATATATGCGTATTTTTATTTGACGTTTCATTTGAATTAATTCAAACTGCAAATACTTGCAATTGACTTGGGTGAAATAAAAATTGAATAAAATTGAATTATGTTTACTGGGATATTGTATCGATATATTGTGACGTTTGTATTTACATGGACTATATATTTATATATATTATGAACGAAATGAAATCGCTGTTTATTGGTCTCTGGCAAATCGTTTTTTAGTCACAATGCTAACGAAAAAAAAAAAACTTCACAATATTTATGTAAATATATATATTTGTGCCTATACATATGTAAGGGAATGACTGAATTAATGCCAGGGTCGAGCACCTGGTCAACGCGTCTAAAAACGTTCTTTCATCAGACTCCCTCTTGACGAAGTTATCAATTATTGAAGTTTTTGATAAACTACGGGCTTGATTGTGTCGCGAATAAATGTTAAAATCATGAAATTTCTGATAAAAACGTTTTTTGAATCCGTCACCTCTGGCTTGAATTATAAAAATCAACAACTATGACATCTTTTCAGGATATTTAATGCTTCACAAAATCGGTTCAGTACATTTTTGCTCTATTTCCATCAATTTCGGCAAACGCGCAATGAAAGAATGTCGATTTTTCATTTTTCATTGTTAACATAACGTTATGTGCCTTTGCAACTAAAAATTCCATTGTCAATGCAAGTTCATGGCATTAATTATCAGTCGCAGGGCACCCTGTATATGGATTCACACATCATGTCATTTGTACTGTAAATAAAACCACATGCTCAATTCCGATTGTTGTAAAAAAAAAAAAAACAAATCTCTTTTAATATTCAACTAAAAATCGAAATATTTTTATAAAAATGCGAAAAAACATTTGATTTTGTCACTCAATCGGAAATGAAGCAGTCTTTTGAGTTCTCTAGCACTAGAAAAACATTCGGATTCTAAACAGTTTGTTGCTACACCCTGAGCTCTCACTGTTCCCTCCGTTTTTTCAACGGCAATTCAAAAAAAAGACAAAAAAAAATTAGTTTAAACGAAAGTAAAGTAATTTATCTCTTAACGTTTTCATCAAAGTATTTATGATTTATGATTACTTAGGATTTATTTCGTATTCCTGGCATTTCCAGCTTGAAACAAATTTTGTTCAATTAAAATCTTTCTTTTTAATGAAAGCTTACAATCGTGGACATGCCATTTCGACCCCCCCCCCTCCCTGCCCCATAGTTAGGTAAAAGTCATTTATACATAGAGTTTGACAACCTCTTAAATAATTATTTTCCCAAAATTAACGATTTTTTTACATGGAAAAACGAAGGGAAATATAAAACAAAATTGTAGAGAAGAAATGGTAGCTTTTGTATGAAACCAATGTCACCCCTTTTTCGTTACGATACCTTTGTGTGTATCGTAGCAAACATATCTATGTGGGATCATGTAGAGAACGAAAAAATGTTCAATCCCATGTTATAAGACCTCGATTCAATATTATTCCCAAAATATTATCAACAAATATTTCGTTTGAGATCCTGTCTAGATATTTTTGCTAATGTAAGTTTTAATTGTTGATGCAACGTTCACTGCATCAGGTTAATTATGTTGCCGAATTTCTCGTCTCGTTGCTAGAGCTACGATGTCGGTAGGAAAATGATTGTCTTGCAAAAGAATCGACACTAATAACTTTACAAGCATTTTTTCAAAGCTTTTTTCCATAATTATAATAATTATTATTATCATTTAGTGTTCAGACCTGGAGTCAATTTACGCCAAGACAAAATCGATTTTTTTGACACGAGCGTTAATACTTTGCAGGATAATAATTATTCCATTCAAACTGTTGTTCGAGCAACGTAAAGAATTTTGGTAGCATGATAAGTTCAATCACATTCAAATTTGTCACTGCTGTAACAAAAAAAAAGCCATTTTACATCACGAAATTTACCACATTTTTAATCTGAATTTTTACCCACTTTTTATTATTAACATAGCGTGTAAATTTGCTCAGTATTTTGTACTGCAAATCATTTTCTTTCCTCAATTAAACTTTTCTTTTTTCTCATTCATTTGTACATAAATTTCAAATAATACTATAAAAACCTAAATATGGAAAAATAACTTAAATAACGACCCAACGAATCCGTAGGGGAATAAATTTTTTTTTTTCCAAGGCTCGTACGGTAGTTTCTTAAAAAGTCATGTTTTATCATGAATCACTTTTTTTTTCTTTCGTATGGAAAACTCTCATGAAATTTACTTTCAGCGACAATATTTCAGGGGGTTTTGGGATCAATGACGCAATTACATTTTGTACTATCAAAATGTTTGCTTTCACATGTCAACCATTTTCATCAAGAAAAATAATTAATCCAATCATCCATAAACACTTATTTTTATTAATACGTCCACGTGGAAGCACATTTTTACGAGATTATTGATTATTAATTGATTATCAACAATGCAAGTACTGGTTGTGGAGCAAAAGTTATGGAAACCCTCAATTATTTCATTTACTTTTTCGCTGGACGTAACCAAACTGTCGAACGAAGCCGTCAAATAAACAAAAACTATTTAAAAAACAAAAAATAATAATCATTCAAATAAGATATTCTGAATGAGGCCTCGATACTTTAGCCTCAAAATACATCTTGTAAATGAGCTGTATAAGAATGTATTTTTATTTTTATTATCATTATTATTATTATTGTTATTATTGTGTTATTTACACCACAGTTTTGTGTATATTGATTGTCGAAGAATTTTTTTGTGTACGGTATTAGTGAGGTGTGTTTTAGATGCTACGGGAATGCTTCCGTCTGTGGATGACGTCTGTGTGCATTGTGGTAACCCCTTCCATTCCACTGTTTGAGGCATGAAATAATAATGTCTCAAGCTTTCTTGACAGCTTTTCAAATGAGTTAATCGAGAGAGAAAAAATCGAGTCGATATAATACAAAATCAATCAGCCAATGATATAAATGATTGAATTAGTTTTTTTTTTCATGAAATTTAGAAAGCTGTCAAGGCTCCAAAGGTCTGTACTTTTTTCACTGTCATTTACACGATCATTCTAAACAACTATGTGTCAAATTTTCTGCCTCCTTTTTTTCTTCATTTTTCGTTCTAACACACACGGCAACTGTTTCTCAAACACCACATTAGGCGTTTCATAGATTTAATCGATGATCTTCTCTCATTTTATTTTATTCTAATTTCCGTTTGGAGATAATACTTTTAGTGGCCAATAACGTGCACTAATACAACACTTGAATTATTAAATGATCAGCTTTTCAACAATGCAAAAGAGAGATAAAGATTTGAGGGGAAAAAAAAGAATAAATAATCAAATAACAACTGTCATAGTCGTATTTTAACGATTCGGAGGTTAGATTATAGAAATATTCAAAATGTGTTTACAATATGATATCGAGCTGCGGAGAAAGCGTGTTCTGGAATACGTTTTTTTTTATCAACTTCATAAAAAGAAAAAAGAATCTTCGAGAATTTCGGAATATTAGGAAACGAAGAAGGTTGAGGTTACGTTGAAATCTATTATAAAGAATTGTTATAATAAACAAAAACAAAAGAGAAAGAGAACACGTTTTCTTGGCGTCCCGAACAAACTGGGGTAAGTTTGTGTACGATTTTTACATGGGTGCAGGTGCCAGGTGGGCCACACAAGAAAGAACTACTGGAGAATCTAGATCGCGTACCAACCTACGTTCAACAGTTACAATTCACCGTGAAAAATCCTACTGTTGGAAAAGCAGCGACTTTCACGAAAGTTGACAACGTCATACAAGAAACGAAGAATCTTATGAACGTCATATCGAAAGTCGTCACGACCTGTTTCGTATGCGCCACAAAGGTAAATACTTTAAAACATTAAATATTGTTTTTATTTTTTCCGGATTGCAGATGAATGAATAAATGACTAATTAGAACGACAGCGAAACCTTGTGTACGTCCGTGGGTCTAGGGTCACGGTGTAGTGCATATCGACATACGAATTTAATGAATGTTTTGCAGATCGACTGGGAAACCCTTAACAAACTTAATATTAACCTATTAACCTTCAATTGGACACTTTTTCATCCCATTTTTCAGCACACGTTCCATCTGTGAAATCTGTTCAGGAAAAATGAAAGAACTCAATATCAAAGAATTTTTCTACTTTTCGCAGTACAAGGTCCCGCAGTATTAATATAAAAAAATCTGTTGTCAAATTTGGATTCCGTGATCATTAAAACTTTCGAAAATGTTATTTCCATGATCATGGAATCCAGAAAAGTATCAGTCGGGTTCTTGGATGCACATATGGCGTCTTTACAAACTGATTGCACAACTTTTTCCCGTTCAAAACAGCGAAGGGGTCAATAAGAACAAGATTGTAAACAAAGCTTGAAAAAAAAAGCCTTTTACTCATTTTTACATCATACTTTTCATACATAGTGATAAATACATATTAGCATGGTTTATTTTCACAACAAACAGCACAATATCAGCATGCCGTCGTACACGGAAGCCAGCCCAACTTCGATACCCGGTCAAGAGGAAGAATGCCTTTATCCGATTAGTCCTCAATTGTTACCAAGCGGAAGTCCTTACGTTCAACCCCATCCTTTAACATCGGCTCAACTGAACAGTATCCTTCGTCCCACTGTAATCCCGACTAATTTCCAATCTGGTTCACCAACCGATTGTTCATTGGCATCATCACTCGCTCTTCTCCAACCGTCACTACTTTATCCATCCATGATTAATTCCTCGGGGACTCAATCACCTTACGGTGTCCAGAATCTTCAAAATCTTCAGCAACAATTGAGGATGCATCATCATGCCCAGCTTCAACGTTTAAGACACTCAACACTGCCGAGATAACACTTAATACGCACTTGATGATACCAAGCTGTCCACAAGCGAGTTCTCGAGTCACGACCATCTGAGCACATTGGAACACGACACTCTTCTTCTTCTCTTCTACTTCTTCTACTGCTTCTTCTTGTTATTATTTGGACAGGTTCGATTAGTTTCATCATTGTTTTTGTTTGGTTTTATTTTTATTTTTTTATTATTGATTTTTAGTTTTCTGTTTATCCTCCATTTATACAAATTTCTTTGTTACTACATTTACTAGAGTTTTGTTCAGGTTATCCTTGGATTTTAGATTAACATTGATTACCTGTCGTTTTTGTCACGCCTACGCACATAACCATCGTCTTACTTTTGTTTCTACTCACACAAAGGCTTTCATATTTCATACACTTATAAAACTTATTTTTAACTATTTCATCACCTTTTCATTTTTTTGTAGTATTTTTTTTTCTTTTTTTTTCAAAACTCTGACGCATTCTTTTCCTCTTGTATCCATCAACGTTGTTGCACCCTTTTGAACAGTAACGATGATTCCGTAATCGTCATTGATCACGATAATCGAACTACAAGATTTTTATTGAACTTTTTGTGCGTGCGTGCGTTGTTTTTGTTTTTACTTTTTCAATACGCCGGACTCACTGACCTGGAAACCCCAGAATGAATCATGGAGAACAACCAAAGAATATATATTTTTTTTTTGCTGCGCAGATACTGTCGCAGATAATTTGCTGTGGCAAATGTGTCGTTGACCGGTTTTTTACGTAGGATTGCCCCACCCAGCCATCCGTTTAGCCTGGTCCCAAATTGACCAATAACAACAGATTGAATGAATGAATGGGAATAACGTAATGACTAATTCTAGTTTTGTTTTGTCTGTTTTGTTATTTACAGTACAACCTGGATTTCCGAGGTCTGTCGGCGCGAGGGTCTGGCGGCTCGCCGTACAGGGGCGGAGAGGGTGGTGGTGCCGATGGCGACGGCGGCGGTGCTGGTGGCGACGGCAGCAAGACGGGCTCCGCCCCCGGCAGCGATCCGTCCGTCTGACAGTTTGGGATGGCCCGACGGGCCAAGGGGGACGCTCGCCGTACTCGGGTCTCCTTTCTGCTTTTCTAGGGGGACAATATCTCCTGCCCCACCTGCCCCAGGCTCGGGTACCCATTTTGGGACCTGTTGCATGAGTCCCGAGATCGCCGAATACCTAAATTTCGAAGTTGATAAACAACAACGTTTTATCATCAAGATACAATTGATTTTAATGTTTCTTGAGAAGATCCAATTGAGTTCATTGTTACTGAATGAAACAGCAAACATTGATCTCAACGATTATCAATCGAGAAACACTCAATTATCAATTGTAAATCCGTTATTTCAAGCGAATTACCGGCACAATCAACATCTCGGCGAACTCGTGGATTACGCTTGGCAAATATTTAACACCTGGCGTGGGGCTCCTAGAAACAGCATGGCTCGCCGTGGTCATCCGGTTTTTAAATCAGTACACATTATTCGTACGCGTTTACACAAACGAATACACTCTTTGAGTTGTGGATTTTGCCTATATATAAAATCTGCGGTGACAATTTTTCTAATGGTAGTGGACAATGGCACTGACAACGATTTTATACAAAAGTGGTTGGTCCGGTAAGCGGTTAATCCAACAGAATCTTTGTCAGGTGTCACTGTCACCACCGGGGTACGTATCAATAATTTTATTTGACAATCCAAAGACTTCCTTCTTGAAATCTTTTAGCCGAAACCTCCACAGTTCATATGCACATAGAAATATGATTGTTGTCATTTTATTATATGCATATGTAGGTACGAAAAATGGTAACCGAACGTTGTGGCTGAGTTTGTAAAGCACATCCTACTTTCATATTCGCTATATTTCTTATTTGGGAAAATCCCAAGTCTTAATATGGCAAATCCATTTCTCAAAATCCATACAACACGGACACACACGTATGTACTCTGACATGGAAGCATTAATAAGTGACCATTATTGCAAATATCTTCAACTACAATAATACACAAAATTCGATCGAAACGGTTTGTGTTTCTAAATCAATCAACAATCGGAGTAAACTCGAGCAAAATATTTGATGCTGAAATCAATATCGAATTTGAGGAAAAAAAAATCATTGTCCACACATGATTTATTGTTCTCGAATGTGATCTAATGTTAGGTCGATACGACCAACTTTTCGTACATAAATAACAAAAGCTGACAGAGTATCGAGTTTGAGAGTGCTTTGGCAATTGATTGTACGGCAGTTAACTGCTTTGAAAGATATATTTACTTGGCCATTTTGTTTGAGCGAATGCCAAATACGCGCCGCTCTCGTAGAAACATCTGGTCGTCGTAGTCGCTTTTTCAGGCATGCCATCGTCGTCTTCATCGTGTGTGATCGCCCGTCGTCTTCCTCGTCGTGTCTTCGCCGTTTATTGTCAATCGCTATAAACAACCAAAAAGTATACGCTATCCAGCGAGTCACTGCGTCAAGATAACGTGTTTACTGTTGCTTTAACTGCTGCGTTTGGGTCCCGAGTTCAATTCCGCGATTCAACTCAATCCTAGCCGGATATCCATTGAAAACTTCCTCATATTTCGCCGGCTACAAGCGCTTTGCTTGGGGGTCAATTTGACCCGAATCAAAATCTGAATTGTTCCTTTTTAGAACTTCGATTTCCATAGTGGAACTGAGTGTTTGCAGACATAAAGACACCATTCATCCGGTCGGGAATTGTTGCATTGTTTTAATGAAAAAATGTTTAAAATTTTTTGCTGGATTTCGATTTCGTTAAAGAAAGTCATGTTTAAAGAAACAAATAAATCTCGATTGACTTCGCACAACCGGACTCAGCGCCCAGACGTGTGCCAACGACGAAATTAATTCGTAACAAATAGTTGCTCAAATATATGTTGTTGTTTGGTACTTGAACATAAAATAAAAAAGTTGTGGAAGCGAATTACGATATTACATCCAGCTGAACCAGACGAACAAGAGGACTACCGAGAGCTATTATAAAATGACTGCAACCAATTGATGGAATTTCATATATTTGAAATTTTGGATGAAAAATCGTAGTTTGCGTCTAAACAACTATGCCGCTCGCATTGAAAATATATATTTAAATATAAGCTCAGCGATTTATAGGTTCGTCGTCCTTCTCCAGCCGAGATTTTTCGTGCTAGTTCGCTTTAGACGGCCGGCATGCAGCGTGAGATTTGTAGTCAATTATGGACTAATTTAATCGGCCAACCGGCTCATCGCTACGTATAGAATCGATGCTGTGACTGCTTAGCTTTGTAGAAACTAGCGCGGTCGAAACGATAAGACACGGTTAATACAAACAAATCGTTGATTGGAATCATCATCATAATTATTTAACACTATATTTAATATTTTTCGTACAAGTCTGGTCATTTAATGATACAACTGATAATTAACATATTTCTACAATAATTATAAACAATTTAAAATTGCAACTGAACGTCCCTAAAATGTAGGCTATAATGAATGTTTAATCAAATATATAATTCAATTGCCGAAATTTGTTTAATTAAATAACAATATTGAATCTCTTCCAAAACATCCAGTCGTAAAATCAACTTTTTATTGATTGTATTATCCAATTGACTGTGAATTAATCGACCGCGTTGGGAATTTATAGCACGCTGCTATGCGTTCGATTTGCACAGTTACATACGTAAAATTGCCACGTGAATGTTTATCTTTGTGAAACGTGTTAAGTTTCGGAAAAAAAAAAAAAAATGTTTCATCAATTGATTCAAAAAATAAGTCACACACGTTAAATTGAAAATTTGCACAAAATTTCAAGAGAAAACAAAAAATACAAAGAAAATAATGCTAATTCGATGTTTGAACGATTGGCACCAAATTTATTGATTCGATGTTGTCCGTGAGTGGCAGCGTAAAATCAAATATTACATAGAAGAAAACAAAATGAACAACAACAACATAAAAAGTGAATGGGGCAGGAGACGAACCTGAGAGGGAGACCTGAGGGCGGCAGGAGGGCGGTCAGGGACGTACTTTGTGGCAAAAAATATACGAGCAAACGAACAAAAAAGAAAACTTTTTTAAATGACATTCATAATATTGATGAAAAATAAACAAATGAATAAATCAATAATTACTGCTGCGACGTAAACGATTCAAGAGGAATTTCAGTTAAATAAGAGGGAAGAGGGGTCCAAAAATCCCTCTGATGAGAAAAAAATGCGACACTCCTGACAAACGTATAATTAATGACGATGCTCATGGCAATTATCGCAAAATAAATTAATATTACATATACGTTACGAAATGATGGATTAATAATTTAACTCGTTTCGTTTATATGCTAACTACATATTATAATTATTGTACACGTTAAGTCGAAGTGTATATGGTGTGCTAAATGAGCTCAGTCTCGGGGAAGTCTAGTATTATTAATTTATCCATACCGACAAATAACAATATAGTACCGTTGTAAATAGATTTTAATGTAAGATGATTGAAGAGAAAATGGAAGAAATGTGTGACTCTAAGTGTCGACCATTCGTGCATTTTTGTCGTATAACTTTTAATATAATTCAAATCGGGACACGTTATATATTCATGGTACATTTATGTACAATGAATTATTTATATAAATATATATCAGAGATAATATACTCGGGCGAGCCTTGTCGTCAGAAGACGACAGATCTGTCAAATGTACTTGTCCCGCGACTCTACCGAGTCTCTTGATATATATATATATATATGTTACTGGCTGAATGCAATTTCGAACAAATTTTCTCTTCCTAGGATAAACTTGTTTGTCCTAAATTTGGGTTTCGCCAGTGACATATAATTATGTATGGGGCATTCCACGCCAATCTGGCCACTTTTTTGTATCTGGATTATTTCATTCATCGTTTTCGTTTTTTCTATTAACGCTCATTGGAAAGAACTTATACCGGATTTTTTTATTAACATTTTTAACTCAATGCGTTGCCAGATAAAAATTTAACAAAAAAAAAATCTCAATTTTTGACGTACATTATACCTCCTTGAAAAATCGAGCGAATCAAATAGATGAGGAAGTTTAATTTTTCTTTTTTTTTTTATGTGCGTCGATTTGAAAGCATGTGAAAAATTATCCAACTATTTATACTACCTGAATTGCGGATTTTATGTAAAAAATATTTGTTTTTTTTTTTTTACAGCCTTTCTGTCTTCTTTGATTTTTAAACGTGAATAAATTTTTATACAAAGCTGTTATTTTTTCATTAATTTAAAGCCTAATTTGGTCGTGGGGATATGGTTTTTTTTTTTTTTTTTTTTTTTCATCATTTTGATCGTCATCGTATCCAATAAGTATTTAATTAAATCCCGTCAATTTTCAACTTAGATATTTATTATTTTCGAATTTTAATAAATTCTATCGATTTTTCTAACGTACAAGAAAATTTCATTACTTCTATGAGCTCTGCACGAACATTAAATGTTTTTGAAACAATGAATTATTTATTATTATGCTAAGTGTGTCAATTTATTTTACGCGAAACACTTTAAAGCTGTGTTGCTAGTCATTGCGATGATTTTAGGTGTTATTGTTTCTGTAAATGCAATTTTTTTGTTACTTCTTTTACGAGATTTATATTAAAAAGCATAAAATATCGTTTATCATGTTTGAAATAACGAATGAACAAAAATACGTTTGAATTATGAGCAATGAATACGAATGAACGAACAATGCACACACAATCGCGCTGGGCTGAACATTTATTTAAAGAAATGATTTCAAAATAACATTTATGGGGCCGGAAAGGGTGAGAACAAATATTTTTCTCCTCAGAACTTGAAGTTCTGAGTTCAAATGTTTTTGCTGATTACTGACATATTGTCAAACACAAGTACATTCCAAAACAAACTTTTTGACCCCTTGTTCTCTCGGTTTGCACAACTTTACAGAGTTTTTTTTATAAAAGAACGATTCATCCACGCTTAGACAAGGCTTCAAATTCATGGAAAAAATATACAAAGAAAATCAGGGGGGTCAAAGGGCGAAAACAATTTTTTTTTACCTAGAATAAGAATAAATACTGGCAGTAGAACTTTTTTCATAACTTTTAACATGTTTTCAAACGAGAGTACAAAAAAAAAAAGGTCATCTCCTTGTTTATTTGGTTTCCTCGACTTATTAGAGACACACATATAAATATTTTTTTTTTTTAATCGGGCCATTTTTCAAAAATTCTCATCTTCTCGACAAATTCACAGTGAAAGAAAATAAAAAATCAACTTAGTCGCTTCCAATAAGCACTAACGGACGAAATAGTTCGAAAAAAATGCAAAAATGAAAAGCTGGCAGGATCGGTAGGGAATTCCCGATATATTTATATGCGAGTGGTTATTACGTGAAAAAAAAAAAAAATTAAATACATAAGGGCCGAAATCTTTGCAATACGAAAACGTGACGAAAATAGCAATGCAAAAATAGCAAATGGTTCGAAATTCCGAGTTCAAGTGTGAGATGGCTCGCTGTATCCTCGCAAACTGTATTTTATTATCTATTGGTTGATAATAATTCGGGGAAAAGAATAATAACAATAAATATCGAAAGATAAAGATAAAAATCCTGATAAGTTCCTAGATATATGTTACGAATGTTAAATACGCGTGACATAATAATTAAAACAGAGCAAAAGAAACGAAAGAAAACTGATTGACGAACGGTGACTAGTGTTTAAAAAAACAAACTTTACGATTAATCGGTTCAAAATCTTCTCTAATCGTCGAAACGAATATAATTTATTGATGCATCTCATTACTTCATGGTCTTCGGTCTTCTTAAAATTATGACACATTCAAACCGAATACATCGTTTGTACAAAACTCTTTATGATATATAACTTGCCTCGATAATAAATATAGGCTTTAGAAAACATTTTGTAAGAATTTCAAGAAAATCATGAAGAAAGAAAGAAAACGTGAAGCTCTTCGTTCGAAAAATGGCACAAATGTAGTTTTTTTGTGATAGTTTGTTTATCATAAAATGGATATATGTGAAGAAACGAGAGAAAAAAAAGCCATGCGCACTTGGTACTGCAAGAAAAAAAAAACAAACAAAATACGTGGTCCTTTTTGTTAACTTATACGTTAATTTTTTTTCGTGATTTTTTATGTCAGTTTCCAGCGTAAAATTTGTAAGATTATAATTAGCGTACGATAGAAATGAAGTAATAATTATATATAAATAATAAGGTATAACGGGGATTACAACAAGTTAGTTCAAATCATAACGTTATTTATTGATAATGACGACTACTATTAGTTGAACTATTTCGTGCCTGTGGTTATAATTATATTATCATTATTATTATTATTATTATTATTATCATCATTATTATATAAATAAATATATATCTAGCTGTCGCGCCCGATCATCGAGGGAAATTAATATATTGACAAACGTAGTTTCATCTCATCTCGAACTATATTATAAATCGCTAACCAAAAATGACCGGTTCTCAGAAATATATTCAACTGGCCAGGGAATAAAAATAGAGAAATCGAAAAGAAAAAAAAACGTAAGTAAAGAAAAAAAACAAAACCCACATAAAATAAGAGTCGCGTTTATAAATTTTTCCGACGTTATGGTAGAAGCGCAGATCGTATGAGATTCGAAAAATAAAAATAAAACGAAAGAAAAAAAAACACGTAAAAAAATTCAATCATACTGGATAATCAAGAGTGATATTTTTTCGTCAAGATAATTTGTTTTTTTCATATCGGATTTATAGCGTGAAACGAAGAAGATTGTGACAATCTGTCTTCAAACTGCACGAGACTGTAGTGAAATATTGACTGGATAAAAAAAAATAGTGAAAAATAAAAAAGAAAAGTTTAACGAGAGATAAAACGTACAATATATACAAATTATACATCAATGATGAAAGTAAAGCAAAAGAAATATTAGTTAGTTAAAAAAATTAATAAAAAAAGAACAAATGGTCAGAGGACGTAGGCGCATGTGCTAACAACCATGTACACTTTATTAATTATTAACGTGGCACGATTTAGCGTGCGTATGCAGTTTCAGGGTAAATTTGTATTGTTAATTAAAATGATTAGTCAATGACAAAGTGAAGAGTAATTGACATTAACAGAAGTATAAAGTAAACTAACAATAAAACAACAACAAATACATTGTCAACATAAAAATCAAATGAAAATTTTGTAGAATCATTTCGTTTTATAGATCTTGCGCTTCGACTATATACATACATGGTACATTACATATTACATTAAAATCACGAGCCAAAATGGGCACAGTAAACTATAGAATTTCACTTATGCTTCCATTCGACTCAACTGTAAAGTAATCGGCTTACGATAATTGTTAAGATTGGTCAAATAATAATAAGACTTATTATTATGATTTCATAAGTATCATTACTATCATTCTAATTTTTGGTACAGAGCAATGCGGACTAATTTCGAATTTGAGAGGAAAAAAACAGTAAAAGAAACTAATAATCGAATGGAAAAAAAATAAAAATAAAAATAAAACCGAAATATAGTAATGTGGATAAATCGTTATTGACAAAAACTGAAACAAAAAGTTTTTATGTAATCGCAATTGACACACATTTTTCACGAGCACTCTGCTGAAGCATTTAATCAACGCTAATATGTTCTATGATTTAATTGATTTGACGTTATCTCATATAAATATATTAATTCTCTATCTCTCGTTTACATTAATTCAGTGAATCTATAGAAAGCCTGTTAACATGAATTATAAAATAGGAAAATAAAAATAATAAGAAATGACGAGGTATGGGAATGGCACAAACGTTTTATGACGAAACACTTATCAAAATTTCAATGATAAATCAAGATATTTTTGCAGTTGCAAATATTTGAGCCTGTTATAGTTTAGACAAAATGCCATTCTGTCAACGGTTTAACCGAAACTCTGCTTCCGTTTAACATTACTCGTGCCTCGTTCCACACGAACTCTTCCAATTTTTCGAGAAAGATTCACGTTTAGACGATTTTTCAATGAACAAAAAAATAACCCCTAGATATACACATACGATTTTTACATAATATTACATGTTCATGTATTTATACACACACGTACATGTGTATATTGCGGAGGTTTGTTTGCGAATTTTTTTTTTCATTTTTTCTGATAAATACGACAGTGTATCCGAAAAGTGTCAAATATATTTGAAAAATCTCCTTAAAAATCATTCAAATTTATTATGTTTTTCACTCAGCATGGTTCCCGTAAAATTCATCACAAATTATATATATATATTTTTTTTTATTGTGTGAAAATATCAGTTTTACTCATTATTTGAGTTAATTTTTCATAGCAATCGTCATGTGACTCATATGGAAAACTTTCGTCCTGAAAAGGATCTGAAAATATCGTAAAAAAAAAGAAGTTTTCTTACGAGTAATAAGGTGTATAAAATGGCTTCTTGCAATACTTCAATCTTGTACCATATTTTTTAATAAATATTACTTGGAACCGGATAATAAAAATAACCTAATCCTTCATATTTTTTTTTTGTGATAATACAAATTTTGAATTGATATTCCAATATCAGGGATACTGAACATCTGCGAGTTAATTTAATGTCAAAGATCAAAAAATACATCAAAGCATAATAAGCTGGTTATAAATATCCGAAAACTTGAAAATAGCTCTACGAATTTCGAATTTCAGAAACTCGTGAAAAAATTCACGAATGAAGGATCCCAGCAACCACACCAACTTGATAATTCACCCAACATTTCTTCCTCAGTCGCAAAATATTCAATCAACTTTACCAACGAATGTGTTTACTTCTCGTTTCAAAATCTGTATCCTTAAAAAAATACTACAAATGTAACTCCACCAAAAAATTGAAAAAAAAACCTTTCACTATTGCTTCTATTTATTGGATCGATTGTTTGACATTTCGTTCCTGTCGAACAGAGAAATATCATTTTATTGACAATATGTAAAAATATATAACGTATATGTAACGTTTACTTAATCTTTTTTTTTTTCAAGGCTCAGTAGCATCCAGTCCATAATTTGACCGTTAAACCCGTTCAATATTCATTTATGTTCAAAGAGGGAAAAAAATTCAACAGAGCGCCGTTCGCATGTTGTATTTTCAAAAAAAAAAAAAAAAAAAAAATCTGTAATACAAAAGATTTCTCATTCTGATGATATCTCGTTGTGAAATACGGTAGAACCGAGAATTAATAAGAGTTTTTGCTTCCATCGAGAGCCCCACCTATTTCACTTCCAACTATTTCCACGCCCCATATCGCTAAAGGCAGAATTTAGTGAACGTTCGACTTGGACGCCTTAAATTTTATTGCGAAAAAAAGGCGAAATAATGTAGATTTTGCTCAGGATGATAATCCTGTTTAACTTGTGGAATAAGTAAGGCCTAAAATTTTCAAAAGTATATAAAAAACCTGTCGAATAAATCAAAATGAGAGACAGATATTTTTTCAACAAACCGACGAATTTGTCTCGGTCCATTAACGAAAAAGGTGGTAATTGAAATTTTCTTTTTTTCTACCGAGACAATCGAATAACGCTCGGACCATTGATCACGAGGTGCGAAGAAAAAAGTAGTGTTGAAAAATGCATTGACCATTAGAAGTGGATCAATGAAAAATGAAATTTTGTTAATTATTTTAATAAAGCACGGGCTCGAAATTTAGAAAAAAGTTCGTCGTGAAGATATGGGAATGCACGGTTACGAGAGAATGAAAAAAGTAAGAAAAACTCTTATTGCTGAAGTTCTCTGGTCCAATCAACAATTGGTTTAAATTTGGGGTCTTACGAGTGTGGAAAAATGTGTAGAAATGAGAGAAAAACTAAAATTATATTACGATGAAGAAAAATAGATGAATTATTTTTACTTATTTTTCAATAACGACTGATATTTCACCGAATGAGTTAAGATTCGTTTATGGAAACAAGAAATACGATCAATTATCATTGATAATATTCGAAGCTGTATCATGATGAAAAAAGAAAAGCGGAAAATAACGGAAAGCGTATCGAGAAGTCTTCCGCACGACGAATCTTAGGACTGACGTGAATGTAATTTGCGAAGCTGAACAAATCTTCAATTGTAAGATAATACATATAGATTGAGCAAAAATTGAAAAAAATACGTAAATGTGTGTGACGCATGTGCGGGTCAACGAGAATAATCATTTAAATAAATATATAATAATTATTATTATAATAAATATCATTATAATTAATTTATAAGTATAATTTAAAACACTTATGTACGAAAGGTTTTTTCAAAATATATATCATTAACATGAATCAATAAATGTTCATAAATGTGCCGAAGAAAAAGCTCGAAAAAAGTTTGCGAATAATAATTTATATTTTCAACACGTAAATCGTTATTATTTCTACGCTACGTATTTAATGAGAGAACAAAACAAATCAATCGATCAAGATGTTTAATATTATAAGTCACCCAGAAACAATAAAAGTTTCATTAGATAGTTTTCGTACTTCCTATTACTGAACTACACCCTTAAGTTATTATTTCTGTAACGAACATCATGTATTAAGGCTAAAAACGGTGATGAAAATAAATCAATGATACCTTATGATAGACCAAAATTATTCTAAAATGACGTAAAATAAATGTTGCATGTACTGTAACAAATCTTTGATTTTCTTTTACCGTTTAACACGCACTAAGAGTGACCCTTAAAAATCAGATCGATGAGAAATAAACAAAGTTTTGAAAATTGTCAAGTTGCAGCGAAAAAAATAAAAATGGAAATATTTTTCTTAACCCTTGAAACACGGAATTATTGTACGATGTGTATTGAAAATATCTATAAATTCAAAAAATCAATACAAATATCGCAGTTTATCCGAAAAAATTTCATAATCTCAACAAGTTTTCCTCCACTTTGATGAAACGAAATTTTTTCGCAATATTATAAAGTTGTTTAAGTTTTTGATTCTCATCGACTGAAAAGTCGATTAAATTTAAAAACAAAATTTTTGAATTTTTTATTAATTTTTAATTTTTCATTTAAATTAAAAATTTAAAAACAAAACTGCCGTTAACGTAAGTCAAATAATGGGAAAATGTAAATAGAAATTCTTTGAAAGGACTAGTAGGAATAAATTCGTGACCCATTTATTAATTGCATTATAAAAGTCAACGTTTAATAATCTCTAATAACTGTACAAAAATGTATACCATACAGTAAATTAGTGAGTGTATTCATTGGTCAAATCGTAATAATCGTGAAATTTATTGTTTCTAGTGAAATTTTCCTGTATACTCGTTTTCATTAAAATAAATGAATATAAATTGAGTACATTTCCCTGTTCCTATCATATGGACCAATGGAAAAAATATCATATTGTTTCATACGGAAACTGAATCAAGAGAAATGGTAAATTGGTAATACCAATCGGTAAAAAGTGAAGGTCTGGCGACCAGGCAATAAAATAAAGTTTTAGTAAATATTCGGAAGTTGAGTTGCCCTTATAATCGGGTTGAAATTTGTTTAATGCATAATGATAGTTGAAAATCGTCTTAGTTGTTATTATTATAGTAGCAAATGATCGCGTTCTGACCGAACATTTGACAAAGTTTGTTTATATACAAAATCTGTACTCTTGTAAAAAGTATAAAATTATAAAAGCATAAAAAGATTGACTCAGGACGACCTATCGTTCCAAAGGAAAAATCCTGCTACGTTATTGTTTTCCGTCCAGTTGAGTTCTCAAGAAAAATAAAAGTTCCACGTCGTTTTTAATTTTACAAGAAAAAATGGAAGTCTGCTGTTTAGTTATCTTTCCCACGCTCGTGCAACTGATTGAGCGCAATGATCAGGTCAAAATTGATTTCAAGTTAGTTTGAGGGTTAAAAACATTTACTTTGATTCTAGTATGAAGATATTATTATTTGACCAATGACAAATACAATAGGCGATACGAAATCTCACTTAAGCTTTGCTAGCTGACCTCCTTTGTACTTAATAAACCGGGATAAGTTCGTTTTCACGGTCGACACTAATGATGTGTGGTCTCCTAAATTTTTTCTCTGTTGTCGAATCTGAAAAATATACAAATCGATAATTAGATGAACGAAGTTATTTTTCGATAATTGATTTTAATAATTGACAGAGGGTGATGACATTTTACTTGAACATTCTGACGCGAGTTTGAAAATGGCGTAAATTTTACTCTGTTATGTTGATCTGACAGATAAATACCTTGTTTGTTAAAATGGGTACCAAACTCTGCAGCTTTGGAACAAGTTTTATTTCTTCAGCCATGAGATCTGTTTCATCCTCGGCAAAAATGTCCATAATGGCGTCCAGCGCTTCGGCCATTACCCAAACTTCGCTTTCTTTTGTACAAATATCCAGCAACGAGGTGGAAACGTGCTAAACGAGCAATTCATCATTTACAAACACAATGAATTAACATTAAGATTGAAAGAAATGAGGAAAGAACATACCTTGACCAATCCGGAATACTCGATAGAAGTACTTATAATTAAGGCCAAATTGCCCAACATCCGAATCAAATTGGCCCGGATGTTTGGATTAGTGCATTGGCGTTCGCCATTCAACATCGGTTCTATATCGGCAATTGTCAATTGTTGAAAAGTATTTGCACGCAATTCAGCCAACTTGTGAACAGCTGCACGCATCGCTGCAGTTGCTGATTCTAATAATTCAATGTCATTTGGATCGGAATCTTTGAACACGATCGTTCCAATTTCTAGCCATAGCCTAAAATCAATACATCAGTAACTATAAATTTATTTAGAAAACCTATGAAGAGAATCGTGTGTTCAATGAAATTGAACATTGAAAGAAAAATTGAAGGTCGAACAAAAGGCTGTTTTGGTAAATTTACCTGTATAATTGTTCAACTCCGCCAAAAGTGTCGACGTCCAAGCTAGCGATCAAGTTATTGAGACAGAGAAATGCTCGACAGCGCAGAGTGTGAATCTGCTTTGCGACGGATTTGCTGTCTGGGTGAGCGTTTAATTCATCATTTACTGATTTGTCAGGAGCTAATGTTTTATCTTTGACAGTTTGAATCAAAGCGGTACTCGTTATAACTTCAATGAGCGTGACCGGTAAATTAGAAATAACTTTGCAAGACTTGTCAGCCATTGGATCATCGTCGATGTATTCGTTTTCGTATTCAGCTTGGTCGGAATCATCGAATTCGGTATCGGATTGATCATCTTGCTCGTCCGAGCACAAATTGGCCAGAATTTCGAGAGCTTGTTGCTGAGCTCCAAGAATTTTTTTTGCTGATTGTAACTTGAATTTTGCATTGCGTGAGAGATTGGCTTTTTCACTCGGCAACATAGAGGCTAATTCGACTATTATACTTTTGTGGTCTATTGCTAGAGTTTCAGCAAGGACGCTAGTCACTCTGCACATTATGGCGGTATTGTCAGATGTCGTTGTCAATTCGTCAACAAGATTTATCAACAACCCAGCTGCAAGCGTCCTCAAAGGTACTATTTCGCAGCTTTCTCTTTCGCTCCTTGATTTCAAATTTAAAACACTAAGCAGCGACTGTTCGTGCTCTTTCAACTCTTCTAACGCCGATGGATTGTCTTCTGTGAGCGTTAACATACATTGCGCCGCCACAACGCTTACTACCGACCCATACTTTGTGTGATCTAAGAATTTCACCAACAGCGATACAAGCTTTTCTTCATTGGAATATTTTATAACACCTTTGCTGTTTTCGCACAAAGACCACAGCAGTGTTATTGCTTCTATCAACGTTTCCTTCTCATCGTCAGTACGATTTTTGTTACCCGCCTCTGGCTGCTTTGGCTGCCAATCACTGTAATACTACAATTTGCAGGGAGAAAAACATTTTTTAATTCTACTTAAGAAAATGTTTTTAGTTTTTTACATTTTTGATTTCTCATAGAATGCGCCTTTACTTTGTGAAATTAGTGCAGTAAACTTTGAATAAAACGTCTGTGGAAATTAAGCACTTGAATACTGTGCAGCATGTGAGTGATCATAAATTATATATTAAGTTTCTTTAAATAAACATAATTCAAACCTTTTTTAGCATCGCTGTTAACGGCGTCATTATATCATCATGCAGCAAAACTTCATAAGCCTCTTCCCCACCATTTTCGCCGATGCGTCTTATGGCAGACGCGCTTGCTGATCTGATCACAGTATGAAAATCAAGCAGCAGTGGGCCCATTACTTTTGCCAAACCTTTTTCAAGTATTTGCAGTGCTTGCGCTTTCTCGCAGCACATTGTTTCGATATTTTGTAGCGCCGATAATTTTTCTTCCATGATTGGTGATTGCAACTTAAATTCATAATTGTCGATGTATCTTCTCATTTCGTTAAAAAATACGAATTTTCTTTGTAATCGGAGGGGCAATAAATTTAATACTCGAAAGAAGCAAAAATGTCAAATGCTGAAGTTTAAAAAACTACTAGTATACGAAAAATTTGAGTTTTTTTCATTATATAAAAGCGATGGAACTCAATTGAGAGGAACGAGAAAGAATTTGGTTTTTTTCTAACAACGACACGATTGTCTAATTTTTCTGAAAGTTTCTACATAACACAAGTAATAGAAAAACACGATGCAGCGAATAGCAAAGCGTGTATAACCTAAAATACCGAAACCTAACCTCAAAGAAAAACAGTAACGAATTCCGTAATCACTAAATGTGTATTCGCATTAAAAAGAATCGCATTAAAAAGAATCAATTGCAGAAAAAAGTAGATGAATATTATCAACTTATTCGTTATTAGATGGACAGAAATCAAACATTGAAAAATCTCACCTGCCCGCATACTGTTTGGAGCACGGAGTCCGGGTCGTCTTTTTCGACATCTTTCAATTCGTCAAAATCTTTTATAGATACGAGACCCGTAGGATTTTCTTTGTGCGGTTTGCGTCTGTTTTTCTTTTGTTTCCCCATTATTTTCTATCAATAACAATTTAAATTGAATTTGAATAAAAAAAACAACAGCACGTTCTCTTAGTTCGAGAAATCAACACGAGCAACACGAAGTAGTAGTGGTGGATGGTGCAGCGACACTGGAGTAGTGACGGAGTGCACTGCACCAGCATTCCAAAACTTCACGCAACCTCCGCGACGTAGCCTCCCCTCAGTTTGCCCCGTCAAGTCAAATAAATTGTTTTTCTTTGAACATAAATGTTTTAGTGGTCGTACAGTGGTTCGTGGTAGCATAATTAGAACGTACAGTAGTGAACCATTTTTACGAAAAATTATTTTCAAAATATTTCTCCCGAGTTTCTTCGCGATTTGAAATTAGTTGGTCGGTCAAATATAAACTGAACCAATCAGGTACCCATCAATGAGGTTTGGTAGGTAGCAAATAGCTAACCAATTCGTTAAATAGGTCATTATGTAACCAATTGTGCCCCCACCCCCCGGGAAGGCACGGCGACAACTCGCCGCGATACCTCGCTCGCGATATGAAACAACTCTAACGCGTTACCTCGCTAACGTTCATTGGTCGTGCGATGGGAGCTTTTCTCACATGCTTCGCCTATCATATGACAGCTGTCACAATTCCCAATACCTTGAAGAAAGTGTGAGAGCGATGGACTATCTCTACCATTAGAAATATCTCAACCAATCCCAGTCCAAGTGTTCCAGTCTTCTTAAATTGGGGTTGATAGCGATGTCTCTGGTAGACGTTGTAATTTATATATAAATGTATAAAAAATTGTTATTTAACCATGGGTTACGGGCAGCCAAGCTTTGAACCGTAAAGTCCAAGGGATTAAAGTACAAATACGAAATTCTAGAGCTACTCTCGTCGTCTACATAGTTCGTTGCTCACGAAAATAACTATCATTTGGAAAAAAAAAAAAAAAAAAATCTATTCTTGCACGAATAATGGTGGCAAAACAGTTCAACAATTTTTTCTTGAGATTCACCGAATAAATTAATTAATTATGTTTACAAATGGGTTCGGCGAGGAGGAAAATAAAAACATTGGGATAATGCGGAACAGAAAATTTTATTTCAATAGTATCTCATTATTTTAACAGGCAAATATAATTGACCTTTCTTGAATGTCCAAAGTAAAATGTGTACACTCATAGTTAATACATTCAAACTTGTCGCTGAGCAACCGTTGCATTGAAGTAATCTTGAGCGGAGACGACGTGGAATGGACCAAATGATGCAAGAACACTAAGACGCTCAATGTTCATTTTCGCGAAGAAAAAACCGTGATCTGAAATATTGGAAATTATTAATATCTTGAAAATAATAATTCTGTTGAGGTTTCTCTATATTAGAAATTTTTCCTGCCAGTATCCAGGGATTTTGACTTTTTACCCTATGCGACATTTTTTATGAGAAAATTGACGTGTATTTATTTTATCCAAAATTATTATTATTTTTGTTGTTCCCAGTGACATCGTTGTTGTTCTATATTTATTATTTCGTTAGTTTTTTTGTTTGTATGAAAAATTTATATGAAATCGCGAATAATACGATTAAACGTAAAATAAAATGAACTTAGAAGGCTTAGAAAGGCTGCAAATAAGAATTTCGTTTAAATAAATTTACCTTTAGGCATATGTGCCAGTGCGGGATGACGTGCGAAGAAAGCAGCTCTCGCTACGGCGTATTCGGGAGTGGTTTCCTCAATCTATAAATCGGCAGAGAGAAACAATTTGTAATAAAGTTATGACAGTTAAGTATTCTATTTTTTATCACATTTTCGCAGAAAGTTCGATTTTCAGCATTGCCAGAGACGAATTAAACTAAACTAAATTAGAAGTAACTTAAGTACGAAGTAAACTACTATTTCAAAACAACTCATCTATACACGCACTTTTACGACTCGTCCAGTGATGACAACTCTTCCGCATCGGTGATCCATTGCATCATAATTATTTTCCTTGCAGTAGGCACCCTGAGCCAAGGAGACCACGAGACTCGCTCGCGAATCAGCCTGAGTATTTGAAATATATTATAAATCGATTGGTTTTACTTAATTGGCTATATTTCTTGATTGTTTAGTTATTATCCAATAGACAAAACTTATTAAAATTTAAGCAACTTTTGTCAATAGCACTCACAGCTAAGTCTCTATCAGAGTAAGTCTTCGGTGAGAGGAACAAATAAGGGACTCCTGTGCCATTACCTCGCGGTCCGTCACTAATAGATTTTATGGCGGCAATTGGGTAAGAAACGATGCCTTCTTGAGTACTGATTGTTGCCAGAGATGCCCAGTCTGTATTGAAAAACCAGTTTTCAAAAAAACATCACGAAAGCATCCTCCGAATGCTCCAAAAATTGCAATCAAATTCTAATCTTGATACTACAAAATACTACAAAAAATCTTTTAAATTTTTTAATTGTGTTGGACAAAATGTTACTCCACGAAAATGGCCCGAAAATCTTTCTTTTTTTTTTTGTTTTACATAATGTTCATAAAATGTAACTTTATCATATTCTATTCGTTATCTAAAAACGAGAAAATCGTTCTGTAACAGAGTTGTCGTCGTATTTCATTCAAATCCTCATTGTTTCGCTTTTGTTCCTTTACCGAAAGAACTATAACGGGTATGGAAAAAATTGGACGGTCTTTAATTTCAATAATCAACGAAGCAGTTGATTTTGAGATGATGATTTATCGTGATAATGAGTTTAGAATAATTTTTACGAAACAACAAAATTAAATAGTCGAATAAAAAAATGTTTAATTACCAGCTTGATTGACGATGAAACGTGCCATCTCAGCGTGGTTTTCAGCTGGTGGAGGATGAACCGTTTGAACTGCATCCTTTAAAGATAATCGTTGGCAGTTAGAACAATCCAAAAACGTGTTATTATTTTATTAAAATGTTATTTTCACCATACCTTCGCGGTAAGTTCCACTTTTCGTTTTATGGAAGTCGAACTTTTCGCGAAGGTGTAATGAATAAGAGTATACACTACGTGGAAGGGGAAAAAGACCATTCCAAACCGTGGGGTTCACACCCTCGGCTTCAGCTCGAGTTATAATTTTGCCCGCAGTTTGCATGGTCGACTTTCCCGCTCTGATAGCATAATATACTATTATTTTACCAGATTTCGAATTACTCACCAATGCAACACCAGCAGTGTGACCATGGTGCTGCACCACTGGACTCGCCTGAACGAAAAAAATAGAATTACATTATTCGAACGATGTTCTGTACACTTGTAACTGTGAACTTGTGCAAACGATATAGCAAAATGGAAGTTACTTACTTGAGTGAGCACACAGCTCAAAAGCGTCACCAAACAAATTTTGTACATCATCATGTCTACAAATTGATGTTTTGCTGGAGGGCAAAAAAAATTCCAGTTTAACGAATGAATTTCGTATTTCTCTTCATCACTTCTTTATACTGTGACGTGGTTATTATTTCATTATTATTTCTAATTTTATTTCAAATATGTTATTAAGTGAACACGCGCAAGCTTTTATCAAGAGCATCTACGCGAGCATTTGTTAGAATTATATCGTCATTGTCGCTCTTGTCGTTCTCGTATTGAGAGAATCGATCTCATTTACGATTGTTTTTCGCCGATATGTTCTGTTTTTTGTCCGGATAAAAAAGTTACAGGGCGCATCATACTTTTAAGAAATTCCTTCGACTAAGTACCAATTACTTTCGTATTTCATACCATTTTTTGTTAACGTATCATACCGTATAATTTGATTGAGTATTTAAGAATATCGTTCTAAATAATATAACCTTACCGATGTGCGAAGAACTAGACTGAATTGATGTGAAAAAACTATGACTTCAATACAGCGCAGTTGGAGTCCTCGTGAGTAATGTTTGAAAAAATGGGTCACGGGGCTCTTTTATACTCATTCCTGTTGAGCAATTAAGGAAAATAATTAAACGGCGTAGTCTGAACAATAGGTGTGCACGTGAACAATTTAAATAATAAAGCTATCAATAGTTTCGATTGCTCCTTTTTTCCTTAAGAAGGCAAGTGTTTCTCTTTTGCTTGCATAAAAGGCAAGTGTTGTTCACTCATGTAAAAAAATAAGATTGAAGAGAAGTTGGCGGTGTAATTTCGGTAGAAAAGAAAAAACGAGAAATTTGCTTTTTTTTTTTTCAAAATAACGTTGTTGGCAACAACGGAAAAAGGCAGTTAAAAATAAGACGTTTCGTGTGAAAATAATTTAAAAAAACGAAAATACAAAATGTAATTGTAGTCCAAAATGGAATCAAGAATAAATGAACAGAAATTGTTTTTTTTTTATCAGGATTCGCAATTATTCGATCCTACACTTATTATATTATTATTAGTATTATTGTTGTCGACATTATTACAGTCCTTAGCTATCCTAAAATCATAATAATAAATTCTTGATATTTGTAGCGTTTTCTACAAAATTTCAACACTTTTCTACCATTCTTGGCTTAATTAAAATTTGTTTATTTTTTCACGTATTTGCCCCAAAAACCCCTTAGCATAGAGTTTTAGACAAATTCGTAACATTTGCATGCACATAACATGCAACATATTAGATCCACTACGTTGGACTCAGGAAAGCTCGTGTCGAACTCCTAATCATTGACTCTAAATGCCCTCCGATTACGGCGAAATTTTATGACATTTATTCTTATAGATCTTATAGATTATTTATTATTATTATTATTATTATTATTATTATATTATAGATTATTATAGATGATGCCAGATTCGTAATCAGCGACCCCAAAAGATTCTATAAATACAGAGGTTTCGAAAAATTGATGAGATTTCACAATTTGACGTCTGCCATTCTGGATCCACCATTTTGAAATTCGAAAACTTAATGCCGGATTCTTAATGAGTGACCCTCAAACTGTGAGGATACCAAAATTGGTTCACATAAAAAATTCCGCGACTGAAAGGGTTAAAATAGTACTCTCGCGCATCCGATAATTACTCGAATTACGATAATATTTATGTAGTGTGGCGTGGTAATTTTGCCCATCGCAGAAAGTCAATAATGTTGGCACGGCACTGATGAACATATTTTTTCTCGAAAAAGAATTTCTCTTGAGCGAAATCCTGAAGGTTCAAATGCGAGCTTATTCCCGTTTCTGTAATGTTATTTTGGATAAATTTTTTATATTATGCGCGCGAACGATGGTTCGTTGAGTGAGACAGGACAACGGTGTTGTGAAGAGGCTCCAGAGTGTCAAAGTCATAGAAAGACACGTTCAAGATTGAATAGATTCGGAAGCAGTGCTGCTTCCGAATGCTCGTCAGGCAAGTCGTCATGGTCGACGAACGGTAGAATCTTCTCAAAGAGATGGTTCAGATGTCCTCGGAAGTAGGCAAAAGGTAGAGTCCTAGGACCCTAATCCACACAACCGTGTACGGAGTAAATGAGAGACACGACTTTTTAAATAAAGCAATTAGAAAAACGTTCAATTGAGTTTAAAGTTTACGGAGCAATTACACTTTTGCGGAGCACTTTCTTACTCCGAAGTCGGAAGACGAAGTGGCGGAAACTCGGATCATCTCTTTCTAGTCTAATGACGAGCACAGTAATACGTCAGTGACGCTGACAACATTTGCAAGAACGGAAGAACGAGGACTGACGTCATGGCGGAGTCATTTTCAGCAGCGGTTCAATGAACGCTCGGTTCGAGGAAGGTGGGAAATTCGTTGATTTGAAACTGCTGTTAAATAGCACGGCGAAAACAGTGCATGCAGACAACGATGTGCCATCAGAACCCTCAGTAAGATTTGCCACCGTGTGTGACTTTCCATTTCGTCAGATTTTTGCGGGGCATCCAGCGACGCGGACGTCTAGTAATTCATTCATGAATGTATGTAACCATAACCGTCATATGGCCGGTAGGTTCGTCTGGATTTTTCGTCACGTCCTCTTTTATAATGTCAAAAAATTGGCCGGTAGATTTGTCTCGATTTTTAGTGTCACTAACTAGTGTCCGATTAACATTCCACCAGAGTCCCATTCGTGTCTGAAAATTTGGTAACGATGGTGGTTCAGCTTTCCGCGATCTCGACTCTCGTTTCGCAAATTCAATATTCCGTATATGATGGGTCGTTTTTTTCTCGTGATATTAACGGGAAGTGTCCCGACACTCCTGACCGGCCGTGGAAATCTAATTCATTCAATTTAATTCGTAACTTTTCGTATTTGCGTCCAAGGAAAAATTTCGAGGTTTGTGTGAAATCATGTGTGTGTGTGTGTGTAAAAATGGGTGTAGCCGGGAAAATTGTCGGATAACTTCATCGAAATAACCGCTAAAGTTCAACCGAGAATCTGACTATCGGGGTCTAGTTATCGTTTCCTCGATTTTCTAACAATTATCAATTATTTTCATATTGAGTGAATAGCTTCGCCGTCGTGTGTGTCCAGTTTGTGTGGATTCTCGTCATCTCTCCCTCAATTATGTTTCAAGGGCGTAACTAACCGTATTATTTGATTATTTTCGAATAATATTTCTCCCAGTGTAAAATTTGAGCATTTGTATTCTGCGAATAAGTTTGTTTGATCTTTTTGAATTGTTACATATCCCAGAGACGAGCGTGCGTCCCGAGGAACGCGTGGTTAATTAATAAATTCCATTTTAAGTGCCAATTGCAAATATTTCTGAAATATTTTTCTTTTATCCAGCCCTACCCGTCTCGCTGAAAAAATAAGCCGGTGCCCTGTTCTCTCTCTTTTTGTTGTCGAGTGTCCGTTCGGTGACTGACGGCCAGTTAAATAAAACAAATCGACGATAAAAAGAAAGCGAAGTTTTATGACACTTCGTGCAAAAAATTTCTGTTACAAATTTCGTGTTGAAAGCTGTCAAATTCGGATTTCCAAAGAAAAAGTCATGTTCGTTTTCATATTCATTACGAAAAACACTTTGAAAGCTTTATCTTATCAAAAATTATAAACCGTCATTATATATCATTAATAGTCAGCAACGATCAAATTTTTGTGATTATTCGAGAAGGATAAAATTAAATGAGGATTAATGGAAATTTTATTCCTGGATATTGTCAAAAAATTTATAGAGCTAATGATAGGTAACTATTGATTCTCATTAATGCTTTTTATGAGACAATATTCACCTTTGTATCATATTACATTATTGACTTTTCAAGTACGCCTTTGCTTCACAAAAAGTTGCTTCGTGAACATTTCAGAACGGGTTGTTTGCACATTTTTTAATGAGGAAAAAATGAAGCAACCGAAGATCAGTCGTTCGTGAAACCATTTGCCAAACATTAACATAAAAATGGATAAAAGAAAGACAGCAAACTGGGTACATAAAGTAGAAACATCAAATAATTTCAATATTTCTTTATATTCTAGAAAGGTTTCTATCATTCGCAATGACAAAAATTACACGAAATATTCATAATAAAAATAGTTTTTAAATTCGTTGTTGTCTAGCAACAACAATACTTTGCGGTTTTCATTTGAACGAACTACTTTAACAAAAAATTGAAGCCATTGCAAGAATGTTACCCATTCACCTAATCATCATATCTTACTGCAGCTTAGAAACCTGAAAAAATGGCGGAACACACGTGCCACTAGCATTGCAGTAACGGCAGTAACATATGGCAGTTGTCACGTGACCGCTCTCGGTACTGTAGAAGACTTTAATCTTTTTTTTTCTTTTGTGCTCAAAATCTTTGACGTTTTACACATTTATACACGTTATTCTCGGACATCCTTGATATTTCGAGAAAAATGTAACTGTCACGTCATTCTATCGTCAGACAACAACGTGGTTCTTCAATTTTCGTGTATCTATACGTGTATCTACTTTGAAGTTATGTCTCTCGCACTCATGCAATTGATAGATCGCCTGGAAGCATGATTTCAGGAAATATTCTATTGAACGCCATGTGAAGGCTGTTGCGAATATGTAAAAATATTCGATTTCGCTTTTATTCTTTGCGAAAAAATCGCTAATTACTCTTACTGATCCCGTCATCTGTGAGGTTTACGTAAAGCTTTTCTAACTTTCAATACCAACAGTTAAATATCAATTTTCTTCCATCGGTAGGAATGGCCCTTTTGGGTGGAAGTGACTTTCTGGGAGAGATTGACCATGATAGAGATTTCGAGAGGGAGTTTTTTTTTCAGTTAAGTTCAATTCGGTGGACTTGGGGGATTGGTGGACACGTCTCTGGTAGATACTGTTTTTGTGGGGACACAGGCTGCTCACGTGGATCGATAACCGCGATCGCTTCGTTACCATAGTGTTAAGAGCTTCGAGACTTTGCTGTCGAGAGTTTCCCACGTACTTTCGTCGTCACAGCTATGGTCTCAGTTCTCTGAGTCTTGACGGTTTTGAATTAAACGTACGTTTTCTATTCGTTTATCCATTTGACAAAAAATCTTATCAAACAAACGTTTTAATTTATGAAACAATTAAGAACAAACGACAAACGAACGAACGAAAAGTACGAAAAGTACGAAAATGAAAATAGCCCGGCCAGTGTTGAAAGGTTATACGAATGTAGTATAAATAAATATATTGGTCGAAGCCATCGCCGATTGGTGGAAATCTCCTCAGCTGCGGTCGCTACGATATACCACGCGATACACTCTATGCGGCGTTTTTTAGCGGCTGAACTGCTAACATACAGAGGGCGCGGAAAGAAGAAGCGATGGGCGAATAGAGAGAGAGAGAGAAAAAGAAATCCAACAGAACTGGAGTGTTGCGATATTCAGTGTGTGTTCCCACTGCTCAGGCCAGTCAGGGACAGCGAGTTGTACTTGTTAGTGGGTTTGTCCGATAGCTAAATATCTTGTTGACCAATCATATCAATAGTGTAGTTCGATACATTAACGTAGCAACGAAAAGAGTTAACATATTGTATTCTTTGTTATTGTTTTTGACGCAACAAATACTTGTTTGGTAATAAAATCTTACCAATAAAATAGCGTGAAAAAACAAAAAAAAATTTATCACACGTTTTTCGTCTTCTTTCTTGTTCACGTGCGCGATTCGCGAAAGCACGAGTAGTGACCGTCGAATTTGTGAAGCAGAAAAAGAGTCACGTTCGTAAATTGTGGCGTGACAAAGAGGGGAATATTATTAAGTGAGGAAGAAGTGGAGGGGAAAGGGGCATTGCGGTTAGACGAGAAGTCGTCATCGGCGACACAATGACGACCAAGGAAAAGTTCGATGCAGCTGTCAACGTTATTAAAAATCTGCCAAAAGATGGTAATACTTTTTTAATGTCATGTTTTCATCAGTAATACACAACTCGACTTTCAATAAAGCAAATTTTTTATTCTCTAAGAAATATAATTACGACAATTTGACAAAACAGATGTTCAGTCGTTTTTATGTCGTATCATGAATTTTGACAGCTCTCGAAACGAATGGAACGAATAACACACGTATGAATAATGACAGCCCATTATACGAGCCAACGCCGTTATCGCATAACTAGAAAAATGATAATCTTTCATTTACCAATGTTTTTTTTCTGCTTTTTGCGCATCCGCAATAAAGTAGGACTTTGATATTCCAAAGTCCGCTCTGCCTACCAATAATGACGATGACGAAAGATTTGTCAATTGTTTTTTTTGCCTGATTCTTACCACTTGAGACATTTGTTAATTTACACACTTTTTTACGCGTATACGCAGGTGCAAACTGTCAGACTCAATATCATCGCTCTACGCCCTTTGCAACGCTGCAAAATTTACATGTTTCGTTTTGTTTTTACAATCTCTGTTCTCAGAAATACGAAATTCAATGGTATCTTTTTAAAAACTTTACTTCTCTGCCATATGAAGCACTATTTTTGGATTTGAGACAATACATTTGATCAATTTGCATACAATCGTACACAATTTATTGTTTTTAATTATCGAAGCTTTATCGCGAAAAAAAGTGCATCTGATTGTATGATTGTCCGACTGGGTCTCAATTCAGGCTGGTGTAGCCCCTCAAGGGTTTCATTTTTATGTTTTTTCTCATCCAACAACTGGAGACTACATTCCTTCGTCGTTCTAATATCCGTACCAAGTCGCCCACTGTACTTTCCTCTTGCTAATCAGAGAAACAAGCTTTATTAAGCTAAAAACGAAAAGTTTTTTTTTTCACAATTCTGTTCGTAACCCAAACGAAAATAATATTGCAACTCGTGCTAGAAAACCAGTTTAGTTTGTTAGCTCGTGTTATTATACAGTAGAAAGTTATTAAATGATATCGATTTATTGAATCAGGACGGAAATCCTTCAAATCTTGAACTATCGCGCTCCGGTGCTGCTGATCGAAGGAAAATCAATTTTTCCAATTAAACAAAAATTATTTTTGTATTTACAATAATTCTAAAGTTCAAGTGTTAAATAATTATTATCTCGTAAAACAAAAAATTATACATTTTTTTCTCAATTTACTTTTTAGTCGCAAAGTAAGAGAAATGGAAAACAACACGGATAACGTTTCGTTGTTTTGTTTGGCTGACAGATAAGATAAAATTTTGCTGCATCGACAATCACAGCGTGCCATGTTTGTTGTCGTTGAATCTAAAAAAAAAATAACAAAAAAAAAAGAACTTGGAGAATTTCGAATTGTTTTTTTTCACAATGTACGATGACATAGATTCAGAAACAAAATTATTTGCATTCCTTCTAATTTCTGGAACATAAACGGGCTTCTGACGTTTTACGTATTCAATTTGTAGTGGTTTCAACATTCTTTTAAGTTAGAATTATACTGAATTCCAACGGAAAAAAAATGAAGCATGCTGACGTAAAAAATTGCTGGTTTGTTTTGAATATCGTTCCAGCAGCTGTTAATGTAGGCAAAAAAACAAGGATGAACGGTCGTGTCCGAAAGTTCGCGAGATCAAGGACATTCGATTATGCGAAAAGATCGTAGAGAAGAAGAAACAAGTTATGAATTTCACGTTTGATTTCATTTTCAAAAGTTTATTTTAGGTGGAGTTTTAAATGTGTGAATATTTGATCGCGATGAGGTATCTGGATGAGAAAATTGCGAGAGTTCAACAAAATTTTTTAAATAATCATTATTAAAATTGAAATTCCGAATAACTTCATATTTGTAAAAAGACGAAACTCATGAGAATTTAACGAGTTTCTTCAGTTCTAGGAACTAACGAACGGTGAATAATTAAAGGAAATAAAAGCGTTAAAAAAACTCATTTTTTCAATTTCATTACGCAATACTATTGAATATTATTCCTCGACTGTCACGCGATTAGAATGCTCGTATGGAAATAATGATAATAGCGTAGAAAAGTTATTATCGAGTTCTAAGTAATATGACGGAGACATATTCGGTCCGGATTCATCTTTTCGAATTTATAAATTTGATCTATTTTAACATATTCACGGCAAATACTTGGACGATGTTTGAAAACGAAAAATCACTTATTTCGTAAAATTGCAATGAAAAGTTTGGCAGACATTAAAATAAATTGTCCATTGAATAGTATTCGTAAAATATTTTTTCAATGAAAAAATACGATGAATCGATAAAATTGGTGAAATCAATAATCCCGCGTATAGTAAAAAAAATGGGTACGAAATTAATCTCAGGTTAAAACTCCCCCACTTAATTCTCGCGACTCATCGTTCCCATGTGCAATTTCACTTTCCGAGGTCTGTTTTGAGCCGATATTCTTGACGGTTCTTCGTGCCGTCGGAGATGCGCGAAATCCACTTTCCATCGTGATCGGGGACCCGTTGGCCTTTCTCATCCTTCTTCCAATAAACTTCACTTTTTTTTCACTACCGTTCAACGAAATGTTTTTATTTTTTTTCACTTCTAAATTTTTATCACGTACGCAAAAGGCGGGAATAAAAAAAAAAGAAAGATTTTCTAACATTATTCTAACGTCTACTTTTTCAATCGCTTTGTTCTCACGAGACACTCATTAATTATCTCGTCGCTGAAAACTTTCACAAACTTCACGTGTGTTATTCCACGCTGGAAATTGGAAAGCGAACAATTTGTGTGATAATCCAGACAAAACCAAACACCACCCTCTCCTTCCTTTTCAACCTTTGCGTGAAGTTTCAATTAGACCGAAACGAAATCTTTCATTATTTAGATCAAAAGGTTTGAAGGCCGATCTCTGCTGTTTTTCAAAACAAAACAAAATAAACACGCGAATGGTAACGATTTCAATATATCGCGTTCAATAGCTACCTTCAATTTCACTAAAAATATACTTCAATTTAAAACGTAAACATTTAGCAATAACAACAATGTACAAAATGATCAATATCAAGATCCGTAAATATGCATATATTGATCATTTTTGCTTGGCAAACAAAACAGCAAAATAAGAATAAATAACAATTACGATTAATGATTGATTTTTGAATGAATTTGTGAGCAATGGTAAACGTTCATTCATAATTAATTTCTTATTAAAAAAGAACATAAAAACTGTTTTAAAAAAAGATACACACCGATTTTTAAACTTTTATTAATAGTTCTTTAGATTTTTTGCTCGAATTAATTATTGGAAGTGACGTCAGCATCATTATTTTATTCATTAAATAATAATAAATATTTACATTAAAATTATGCGCCGAGTTTCGAAATGAGAAGAAAAGAATCAAACGAAATATACACAATTGGTTTTTTTTTTGTTTTTCAAATTAATTTCAGGTGCATACCAACCAAGTAACGAGCTTTCGTTACGTTTTTACTCTTACTACAAACAAGCAACCGAAGGACCATGCCAAAAACCAAAACCTGCTTTTTGGGAAGTAGTAAAAAAAGCTAAATGGGATGCATGGAATCGTTTAGGAAATATGAGTCGTAACGAAGCGATGGAAAATTACGTCGAAGAATTGAAAAAGGTGACGACTTCTTGTTTTATTTATTTCTTGCTCGCAATTTTCTTATCGGATGAATAATTGATGCTTATTTTTGCTATTCATGATGCCCTCATTATAAATGTCAGAATTTATGAACGCTGACGAATGCGTTGAGGTCGAATTTCGAAGGACAAATTTTTTAAATATTATTTTTCATACCTATTTAATTTATTACGTCAATAATATTTATTCGTATGGATTTGATTTTTCTTTTTTTAAATAAATATTACGTATTTATGCTGATTCAATTATTATCTGTTTTCAGATTGTCGAAACAATGTCTTACACAGACAACGTGGAAAATTTCCTCGTCAGCCTAGATTCGTTTTACGAAAATGTTCCTGCCGAAGATTTGGAACTCCTGGTTGGGCCAGTTTTGGAAAGAATACGATCACAGCCTGGCTCGCCATTGTCCGGCTCACCTTTAGGTACGCAGTATTTTATTTCCGAATACAAATCAAGAAAAAAAGAATTCATTTTATAAACCTTTGTTTATAAACCTAAAGTTGATAAACCTTTCGCAAGACCTTTTTTCCATTTTTAATTTATTTTTAATTTAGCAGGATCTGAAAATATGATTTTTTATGTTAAAAATAAGGTTCAAGAGAAACATCGCCGCACAGAGTAAAAAACAGTAGCAACAACACATCCAGAAGAATAACGAGCAGCCTCGAAACAAGCCCTGCGACTAGTCATAGCGCGAGTCCATTGCCACCGGATACTGATGGCGAAGACGAAGAATTCAAAGACACAATCGAGGTAAGTAGAGGAAAATAAATGATTTTCATTTCTAATAAATTTCCACCATTCAGCATAAAAAATTCGAAGAAGCCTTTTTAATGTAGAGGAAAAAAAGAGAAAAAAAATTGCACGATTTAAAAATAGAAGTTGAAAAAAATTAATAAATTTTGAATAACGAGTTGATGCTATGCGACGGACTATTATTTTTATTTTTTGTTTTCAGACCGCCCCGGAACAATATCCTAAAGAATCGACAAAGTCTTCCATTAGTATGACACAAACTTCTTGCCCATCGAGTAGTTTACAATCTGATAAACAATTGAACGGTAGACACAGTAAAAAAAGCATGAATTGTGGCGAAACAACACATTTAACGAATGGTCATCACGGTCTTACGAACGGTGAATCCAGCCAAGATAGTTTGCCAGAATTGAAGCATCACGAGAGAGGACGAACGCGAGATAAACGTGATGAAAATCGAATAAATGACGAATTCCTCAGTCATATTTCAACTACTGTACAAAATCTTCAAAAAGATTTGGACAGGATAACTGGACGAGTACGAAGTCTTGAAGGGCAAGCCCTTAAAGCCCTTGCTCCTGTACCGGTTAGTCATTCGCTTCTTCTAAGACTTATTCGGTAGTTTTCTATACTTATAAAATTCAAAAATTATCCAAGATGTTAAAAAATGTGCAGAACCGTTGATTTTGGTAAATTTCAAAAAAAATTTCTTCTTCTTTTCCGAGTTCTTTCAACAAATGATGAAAATATTTAGAAAAAAAAATAATATTCACCAACAACCATCAAATTCTTTATCATATGTCAAGTCAAAAAGTTGTCTGATAAATTATTGAAAAAGTTCTCGATTAAAAAGTGTGTCAAGAGTTGAATCAGTCGACGAGTAAAATAAAAATCTATTTTTTTTTGCTTTTGTTTATAGGAACACTCGAAAAAACAAATATCGCCGCGATGGTGGCCACTACCGGAATGTTCACCACGAATTTTCGCTCTGATGATTGTCTGGCCGTTCGTCGTTCAGATTCTCATGTCCTACGTTCGCCGTAATCGCCAACAAAAGCTGTGATTTTTCTTCTTCTCTTCTTCTCTCTATTCAACGACTCAACGTCACTCACATCAAAAAAAGCCTAGATTTTTTCTCTCTATCAGCACGGGATTGAGCATCGATCCTATTTGTGTAAATAAGTATCGGACCTATGACGTGTTTTATCGTTACTTCGCAACGCTTAATTCATAAATGGAGAAAAAAATTGAAAAAAAAAAAACGAAGACCAATATCTACACGTGGTACCCGAAAATTCGTACGATTCACGAATTTCTAAAATATGTGATTACGAATCAAAGTTAAAAATATATACTATGAAGAGAATATGCAGAGCTCAATTCGTATTATATAAAAAAAAAAATAAAAAAAAAAAGTATAAAGAAACGAAAAATAATAAGAAAAATATGACATAAATTGTTTCAAGACTACGAACAAGAATTTTCTTTGTTCGAAATGTTATGGTTGAGTGAAACTTCAAAGTTCAATGTTCCCAATCGATAAATCAATATTGATCGCAAATACGTTCGATAACGATAACGAGGTGGAAGCGACTCCAACGGAAATGTCTAAAAGTCCTTTGTGCAAAACAGAGTAATAAAAAATTTGACCAGAAGAAAAAAAATTGCGAGAAGAATGCTACGATTTTATATGGAGAATATGTGGACAATGTTACTTTCATGTAAAATCAAAAAATCCCGAAAACAAACGTTATGTCATATTTGTTTAATAACAACGACCCTGAGTCGCTAAATATATCATTAATATGACGGATATAAAAATCATGTGCGCGAATTCGTCAATCGTTGATGATTAATTACCGCAATGAATCGCCAACGACATTCCAAATTGAATAATTAAGCACACAATTGCCCATCAAAGCAAAAGTAATCCGTGATTTTAGTTTTTTCTTCATTGTTATTTCGTTTTTTTAAGAAATAAATATCGGAAAATATGAAAAAATGAAGAATACACGCGTGTGACAGCACGTGTAATTTTTAGTGTCACAAAAACGTTATGATAGATTTTAAAAAATTATACGTTTATATCCTGAATATACATATATAATAAACAATGATATATTCAAATTTGTTTTCTTTTTTTTTTTTGGCAGAGCATCACAATGTGTTGTAAAAAGTTTTTATCAAATATGCAACCAATATAATAGTAAAATAGTTTATCTACATAATAATTTGTAGTATGTACGTGGGATAACCAGAATTTTTGTATCCATGTATATCGTTCGTTATTGGTTTAGAAAATAGACGTCAATTGTTACACAAACTAACGTGTTATTACTATTTTTTCAACCCTCCAAACAAAACTGATGAAAATAATCGAATTATTTTCCACATTTACAACAAATTTACGACAAATAAATTTGAAAAAAAGTTTTCTGCATCGTAAGAATTTTCCCAAATCTTTTCGTGTTCGCCAATACATAATCTTATCTAAAAATAACTCGATGATCACTTGGAACAAAGAAAAACAACAGTCAACCGAAACAAAATCAAATACACGTTAAAATAAGATACAAAATTTGCTCGATTTTAAGATAAATGACTACATAAACTTTTTAGTTTTATTTTTCATTTAATTCAATAGTTTCTCCTAATTGCGCTTTATGACATTTTTCATTCGTATAAAAAAAAAAAAAAAATCTGAAAAAAATGCCGATTTTAAATGAACTTGAACCTAAATGCAATCTCAGACAGAGTAAAAAAGAAGAAATTGTCAAGGAAAGTTCGCATGATAATCAGAATTATAAAGTATTATTCAAAAATTTAGCATTCGTTGAAAAATTAATATCTACGCTGTATAACAATACGTGCAATGGACAAATGAGAACATGCAATTTCGTTGCATGACAATACGGAGTTGGTCGTCAGCCGTTCATACAAGTGGGGAAAAAAAAGATTCGGAAGCTACAATACGTTGAGCACGTGCTGAAGGATTCATAACTCACGAATTACCCTATAAAACAATCTCGTCCCAAGCTGTGTATGTTCATTTGATGAACAAATAATAATAATAATAACAATCGAATATAGAATTAAAAGTAATAAAAAAAACGATTATCGACTGATAAATAACACAATTGAATATATTGCTTTGAATGAGGGAGAATAACGTAGCTAATATTTGCAACTCAGTTAACAGTGCCATGGAAGAACCGTATTTTTTATCAAGGTTCAAGTTTTTTTGAAAGTATTCGTCAGAATTCAAGCAACTAATGTGTGACGAACACGTTCCAAAAGAATATTTACTGTAAATTCGTAATAATAGTTATAAATAATCATAGAATTTTGACAAAAAATAAACGAAAATAGGTAAATATGATGAATAAATTTCTACTCAATGATGACTAAAATGATAAAATACATCGAGTGTATTAGACGTGGGAACTTAATTAATATAACCCGAAATACAAACGAATCAATGATCGTGGAATAAAGTTTTCAATATTTATTTAAATAATAAAAATATAGTTAAAAAAAGGTCTTAAAAGTCCTTAGAAGATTAAACGTATTCGGGTGTTATCGTGAGCATTCGGGCAACCAATGAGGGAACCTCGTTCCAAAAGTGTGTTTGCAGCTGGTCGAGAGGCAGACAGATTTTCATTCGAAGCGCAGTATTCCACAGGTTGCGGGTCTGGCGCGCAAGGGAGCCTCTCACATCGATGTTCGCTTGTTATACTCGTCTGACGCGTCTATTCGCGGCTCACGACATCAACGAGTCGCGAATAGTACGTTAAAACGTGATAATAATTTAAAAACAAATAAACAAGCCATATTTATATTTGTGTGAAACATCGGCGTTTGAATTCGAACGAATTTCAAGTTAGGAGGGAGAGAGAAGAAGAAGAAGTATAAAAAGGGAAAGTACGAGTAAGAGAAATGGATATTCGGTTGGTGGGGGTTCTCATCACGGTACTAGCAACCTCGCGTAACCTTTACGCCGAACATATCGATCTTGGAAATGTTATATTCGCAAATGTGGTGAGTAACAAAAAAATAAAATCCTTAGAATCAGAGAATTGAATAAAAATATATATACATTCATTCGTAGAATCGTCATAAAATTATTCGTCATTTTTTTTTCGATTTATTTTCCGGCAAGAGCCTCCATTCAATGAACTTAACCCCCTGTCAAACCTACTACATACTTTCACTTCTAAATACCACCCAATTAGGCTTCCCCAATAGACCGAATTACTTAAAACGAGTTTCGTCATATATCAAGTTTCGTTCAACGCTTTTTCTTTTTACGAAAATTGATCTACAGTTGAACCTCCTGTTTGTCAACACCCCTTGTGTCAATACCGTGTATTCCGTTGTGTCAATTTCTCCAGTCCCCACTTCGATACATTTCAATGCTAAGCTTAGCGTTTCTAAATAAACGCTCGACTTTCTGCGCTTGGAAATGGGGATGGAGAAAAAATTGACAGAAGAGAATACTCGGAAACTCAAGCCCCTGTCGAGTTGACACACCGGAGATTGGACTGTATATAACTCAGTTAAATTTGACTTATTTCGTTCGCTGGTATATTCCATCCTCTACGCTCCTATATGTTGATATTTACGTCTCGCTAGCATGCACGAATTTCTGTGAGCCAATCAGATCCAACATCTCCAAAATATAACCTGTCTAAAGAACAAGAGGAGACAGAGACAGCGATGAGAAAATAACATTTTTACTTTTTAAGAAACAATTTGGGTTGAATTTACAAATTCGATTAATAGTTTGCTGAGTTTGCAGGCTTTATATTCCAGTATTGAAAAAAAAAGTTTTTAAAACTCGTCTCTGGTGATGAAAACTCGTAATTTTTATGGTAAAATTATTTCCAACATGATCGCATTACAACGATTTTCTAGTTCTGGAATAACTAGATCAAAGCAAATCGCATCAAAATTATTAGAACTATTGAAAGCCGATTGAAAAGTAAAATTACATTTTCACATCTGGAATATTTATCATTCAAGGGAAATAACTGAAAGTAAAAAAAAACGAAAAAATTCATCTTGATTAAGGAGTAATGTGAAACTTTGAAAAGTAATCACACAGAATGTCTTCTTTTCCTTCTACTTCAAATATTTTGCCGAGAATGCACAAAAGTCATATTTTATTTCATGAAACGTCTTTTTCCGCAACGGTATTATGTATGAAAACAACAGCTCGAATGATATTGGTATTTTTTCGTTTTTTTGTCCTCTTTCTCGTTCGTACGACTGAACGAAATAATCGTTGTGTTCACCGATTTTCCGACAGGACAATTGCGAAGATAATTTTTTGTCATTATCTTTTAACTTAGCGTCGACTTAGCCGTTTTTTATTTTTAGACAAAAGTGCCCAGAATTCTTATTTCACTGTAACGCTAGTGAAAAAATTGATGCAAAGGCAGTTTCATCGTTCAATTGTCATTATTATTATTCTTATTCATTATTCAAGAGGTATTATTCACGGAGAGGATTAACCTTTAATAATAACTGTTACAGAATGGAAACGGGCGATGACCTTGAACGATGGACTAACGTAAATTTTTATGAAAATGAAAGTAAAATTTATTGCAAAACCAAGGAATTGCATTTCACTTTCATAAGCACAGTAAAAATTGCTCGAAATTTAAGGTCATCCCCCGTTTCCATTTCGAACGGTAATTTTCAATTTCAAATTGTCTCCGTGTAGCCATTTTTTAATTTCAATCGACATCGTTAAAACTTTAAGTGGTGAAATAGCTGTAAATTCAACTACGGAACACAAAATTTATGTTTTCATAATTATTCGAAGAAAAATCGAGTCGCTAACGTAAATTCCAACATCACTTTCATCCAAATTTATTGATTTATTCTGTCATAATTGAGTAAATGCTCAATATTCTGTCGTAGATTTATTTCCCCTTTATCTTATCTACAATACGTGAAAACGTATAAAACGCTGTTGGTATTTTTTTCGACTTGTTTTGCCATTTTCAGTGCAGCTCAAAATAGTTTTCCCATTGGCCTTGGTGTAAATATATTGAAATGCAAAATTGTTATAACTCTTTAACAGCTTCGTATAACCTCTTGAAATTGTTTTACCAGCCTCGGAACAATTGTACAAATAACTTGCATAAATTTCATCAAGTCGATAGCACCGAGTTTATTTTGTTGTAATTAAAATATTTTATTCCATTAAAACAGTTTGTTTTTCATTATATTTAACGAGAAAAAAAATAAATACATCGCGAAATATATGTTTTTGCAAGGAAATTTTCGGGTTAAATTGGGCCTGCGTGTACACGAATGGTTGAAAACAATCTCGATAAACATACATTCCTTCAAACAGTATAATAATAATTAGTTAAAAAAGTAGTTGAGATCACTAGGACAAGGCTGAGGATGTCAAGATCAAAGATTACGACTAAGCAAGTAATTCTTATTTGTGAAGATAACAGTTTCAAATGTGTTGATCTGTTCCATTGTCTTCATTTGCATTTTCAATCAATTATATCGGTGACGAGGACACAATAATCCAAAACAAGTGGAATTAAAATCGAAACAATGCTAATAAAAATTGAATAAAAGTTCAAAACAAAAGCTATTGAATACGACGCCGGCACGTGCCGGTCTCAAGTTGCACGCGGTGTTTTCATAGGTTATGGAAAAAATATCGTTGATACTTTTCCATTTTTTTTTTTTCTCCATATGATAATGAATCCCCGACGTAAATGTCATCCAATAATATGAAGATTATGATTATAAATAAAATAATAAAGTTCGACAAAACTCACGCCTGCAGGCCTGAACGCTCGTGAAGTTCGTATTCATTTTTCTCCGACTCCTCCCACTCTTCTGCTGATGAACGCGCGGGCATCGTCATAAAGATTAAAAACAATGAGCAACTCGATACTGTGTTCATGTCAAATTACACACGAATGTCAAAACTTGTTAATGTTTGGCACGACATATATAACGATAACAAAAACATAATGTAAAAAACCCGACACCGCCAGAACAGAGCGTGTTTGACTCGCGATTCTAATGGCCTTACTATTCGGCCGCTTTGTTGCGCGCTGAACTAGTCGCGTTTGGAACGGTGAAAAAAATTGATAAAATAACACTAACTCGAAAACAATTCAACACACAATTTGTTTTTCAGTACAATAACCCAAAAATCTATGTTCCATCTGTAATTTTAAATACACAATACACTGCAACCTCGATTCAAGTAACATCCCCCACTGTGCAGCCTGCATGGACGCGTTTGCGTTTGAAATGGGAAGCAGTGCCTGGCCGAATCCGGGGAAACGGTCCGATGCGCAGAGACCGAAAGTCGGAGTCTGCGCAACTTGTTTACTCAGAATTGGCTGGGGACTCGGCCCCGCTGCAGTTCGAAGAATTAGAGTTGTTGTGTGTCCCTACTTTCCGTATAAATATTCCAAAATATTCAGATTTTTTTGGATATCTTTTTTTGGATAGAATATAAATAATAAAACATTTTTTGGATGGAATATAAATAATAAATCACTCTAACAGAATAAAAACTGGGGATAACCTCAAATTATCGACAATTTCGACTTTTTACTGTTACGTTTTCGTGATATTGTGTAGGAGACATTTTTCAAAGCTGTAATATTTTAGCAAGTCTTATTACGATGATGAATAGCGACGATAGTGAATCAAATATTTTATAATAAACATATCACAAACTTCATTTAATTCTTGGACGGAAAACAAAAGACTTTTAATACGACTAAAATGTGAAAGGAGGATTATTTTGTAGTAGAGAATAAAGCAATTTCGCCACAAATGAATAAATTGTGTAATAGACGCCATTTTTTTTTTTCATCAGTTATTTAGACATGGAGATCGAACACCGGTTGATCCATACCCGACCGATCCGTACAACGATGAATCACTGTGGCCTGTACCTTTTGGCCAGTTAACGACCGTAAGAATTTCAAGGACAAATACTAGATATTAAAAAAACCTGTAAAGATTAAGATCATAGAAATTCGAATAGTAGAAAACCGACATCAGCCAACTTCAGCAAATTGTTAAAACACAATGCGAAACAAAAACGATTAAAAATAATTATTTGGACTCTCAACGACCCGGAAAAGATAATGAACATCCATTTTTTTTTTTTTCAATAACACGTGCAAGCACAGATGCTGATAACTTCGCAAAAGAAAGCTAAGAAAAAAAGAGCAAATAAAAACTCCTCGCTTGTATTATCGTCACGAGATGTTTACATTCGGATTTCTGTAATTGGACGGAAAAAGAGCATTCTCATCTTATCTTGACAAATTAATTTTTGAATACCACATTAATAATTTACTCTTTGAAATAAAAGGTCGATTAAAATTTCACCAAATATCCTAATGTCGTATAAAATGAAGATAAAATTTATCGAAATTATAAGTTTGAAGTAAAAAGTGAATATGATTTATATATTTTCGTATATTCGTTACGTCGCCATTATATTTTTATATAAAATCAACAAATGAACGTTTTTTTTTAGAATTCAATTACAAAATTAAATTTTTCAATAATGCTTTTTATCAACAGAATCTTTTGAGAATTATCTTTTGGATTATAATTTATAAAAATGAACACTATCGCGAGAAATAATGTTTGACAGTTTTTTCTTTTTTTTTTTTTTTCGAAAAAAATAGTTGGGACAACACGAGCATTTGTTGCTGGGCCGTTGGCTACGAAATCGTTACAATGATCTTTTACCGGACACTTATTCGCTGCACGATATTTACGTAATGAGCACAGATTTCGATCGTACATTAATGTCAGCGGAAGCGAATCTCGCCGGTCTATATCCACCTCATAATAAACAAATTTGGGATCCTGACATAAAATGGATGCCAATACCAATTCACACCGTGCCAATGGCACAGGATTACGTACTCGGTGGAAAAAAATATTGTCCGAGATACGATTATGAAATGAATAAAGTCCTGCAATCACCTGAGATCAAACGAATAGAAGAAGAAAATTCTAAATTGTACGATTACATTTCTAAAAAATCAGGACGTAAAATTGACAGTTTACAAAATCTTGAATACATTTACAATACACTCTGGATCGAGGTACGTGTAATCATTTTTAATATTTTATTTCGAAAACTTTGACTACTATTTAGTGACTTGAAATTTTTATCACTTTTCGTTATTTCATTGTGAATTTTTTAGTAATGAAGAAATTTAAAAATACATATAATTCTTTCTATTGAGATATTTCGATATTTTTTCTCAATGGTCGAAAAAAAAATGACACAGATAAAATTAATAATGTTTTATAGGAATGAATTTAATTATTTTGTAATTTTTATGATATTCGATGCAAAATTATTTTCGGTTTAACTTGCAATTATTAATCACGAATATTCGAAATTAATTATAATTATAATCGTGTATATTTCAGAGTCGATATAATAAAACTCTACCATTGTGGACGCAATCGGTATATCCAGAAAAAATGGAACCACTGGCTCGTCTGAGTTTTAGACTCCAGGCTTACAATAAAATACTTCAAAGGTTGAAATCGGGTGAGTCAGAGTTTGTTTGAATGATTAATTTTTAATAAATTTAAATTAAATGAACGATTAATTTTTGGCTTTTTATGATTTATCAGAAATGTTTTGATTAATAAATTTCGCAGAATTGAATGAATTAATAAATAAGTTAATTCAAATGAACGATTAATTTTCGGCTTTCTACGATTTATAAGCAATGTTTTGATTAATAAATTTTGCAGGGCCTCTACTGGAAGAAATAATTGATCACATGAAAAGAAAATCAAAAAATGCGTTAGTGCCGGATCGTAAAGTTTGGATTTACAGCGCTCATGACGATACTTTGGCCAATTTAATGATGACCTTGAATATTTTTGACACTCATTGTCCACCGTATGCTGCTACGGTTCTTCTCGAGCTCCGAGAAAATTCGAAAGGAAAACACGTCGTCACTGTAAGTTTTTTATTCTCGTAATTATTATCGAGTCAAGGGAATCCATTAAAAAAATTATATAATTTTTGATATGATCATAATATTTTCTTCCAAAGGTATTTTACAAAAATTCAACCGACGAACCTAAACTTTTAACAATTCCTGGATGTTTGGCTGCTTGTCCTTTGCAAGATTTTGTCAAACTTACAAAATCCGTTATACCAGTAAATTGGGAAAAAGAATGTATGATGGATGCTTCGATGTATGGATATAATGTCAGTAATTCTGCCATTATCGGTGAGCTATTAATTTTTCATTTTTTTCTACGTATGCCATAAATTGATCATGAATTTGGAATCTTGTAATTCCAATAATTATCTGCCAATTTTCTCACGATTCTTGAATAATTACACGATCGATTAATAATATTTTCCCATTTTGCTGAATTCCCAGAAATATTTTAATCGATTAATAAGTTTAATTACATTTCTTTTTCCAGCGATTCTCTCGTGGTCGGTGCTCTTCCTAGTTGTGCTGATACTGATGATCTTTGGTTTTATATATTCTCAACACAGGCGAGAAAATAGTCAGTATTATTTGCGACTATCTACTGATCCGATTTAAAAAATGTTTGACGATCAATTTACGAAGCATTTTCAAGGCATTTTCACCAAGAAATATAAACAAAGAAAATGACTTAAAATTCGAGCTGAAAACAGAGTTGATTTTTTCATAAGTTCTTACAAGTTGTAGAAGCTCGAAAATCATTACGATTTTATGAAACATTTACAAAATTGAAAGGCTTTTTTTATCGTTTCTTGTAAAATTTGACAAATCATTGAATTAACGAATTCAAGAAAATTTTGAATCCCCTATTACGTTTTTTTTTATGAATAAAAACTTCAAATTTTAAATCATCAAATCATTCGATCATCTTTTTACATAATTCTTGAAAACCGAATAAAAAAGTTACTATTTTAATGACTGACAAATAATTAAATTTTTTAGCGAAACATTAACTCTCGCTCTCTTTTCCCCTAAAATCTGAACAAAATAATAATCGTATTTATGGCAAACACGGTTAAAAGGATTGTATGTGTAATTGACTCGAGACTGTGATTGCTCATTAGCGAACATATTGAGGCTGCGATTTAAACGAACGAGCACATGTAGAAAAAATAGTGAATCTATATTTTTTCTTATTAGACTTCGACGTATAATAGAAAAAATAAAATGAATAAGAAGTTGAGAGAGACCAAAAAAACTAAAATAAATGTGTTGTTGGAGGAACAAGCGAAATCGCTATTGATTTCAATGACTTTGTAATTACACCTATAATTTTGAAATTTTCGTGAAAACAAAGAAAAATCACGATCAAAAAAATATATAATATATTTATACTTCGAGTTCGACGAATGATTTTCAAATGGCCAAAATTCATTCTACACTCGTAGTTAGTTAATAAAGCATTGTGATTTAGAACTAAAATTTGTTTTCAAATTGAAATGAAATAAATATCGTTGTGCATAATAAAAGAAATATTTTTTATTTTAAACCCTCATTAATTTTATTTCAAAAATGGCAGAAATTTTTTTAAATATATTAAAAAATATGAATTATTGTCAAAAGTGACGAACATTTCGGAAATAACGTGACTAATTGTTCAATTAAATGATTCATCACAATATCATAGTTGTTTAATCTATAAAAATATATGTCTATGTCTATTTACATCGTGCACTGCAACATTGATTCATATTTTAAATATCTATCGTCGATACTTTTCAAACGAAGTGTACTAATCAAAAACTCGATGAGTATTTCGTTCAAGTCATTTTGTTATGAATGTTCGATATGTGTGTCAAATTCATTACCATTTATCATGAAATTTCTTCAACCGGATTTGTAGTAAAATTTATCAAAATTCTGACAACGTTCTGTAGTGTCCATCCACTTCCTCTTGGAGCGAGAATGCCGGATTTATTTTGTAAGGTTCTTCGGAAGTATTACTAAAAAAAAATAGAAACGTTTCCATTAGAATATTGTAAAAAAACTAAAAATACCAGTATGAGCTAACGAATTAAAATTAACAGAAAAGTAAGTTAAGTTTGGCGGCTTATTTTTTGCATTCCACCGCACAACGGTTGTAATTAATTACTAAATTAATTTTGAAAAAACTTGGCTTAAAAGTTATTCAATAAAATTCAATCGCCTTCATTATGTATTAAATTTAAAAAAAAATTGTGCAACGTGCAAAATAATAGCGTAAAAAAAACAGATGCTGAAATCATTTGAAAATAAATGAATAAATAAGCCAATTAATAATGAATTATTACAAATATAATTACAATATGAATATAATTTGAAAAATAATTGATTAATAGTAATTTCTAAAAAAGAGGAAAAAAATTGTTAAATTAGCGAAACCATCTTCTTACCTTCAATATACGGAAATTATTAGATCGTATTTCAAGCGTCTGATTTCTTGGTCGTAATGCCATACTTTTTTGTTTCATCATTTTGCGAGGTAGAGAGAGTTAAGTAGAGGTTTAGTGCATGCAACGAAAGTGTGATTAATCAATCAGAAAGTATAAACTAAAGAAATTGAGAAAAAAGCCATGCGCCTGTAAAATATGAACTCAATTCGAGCAAAAACAGCGGAAAAGTAACTTTGTCACGATGGAAGTTTTCGTAATTAAACTACAAATAATTTATCGTCTTTAAGAAGTGCTCATGAATAAAATTATGCACTTTCACTATGAGTCGAGTTTTTAGGAGACACGTGATTGCTTTTGCCAAAAAAACTCACGTTTCGTGCTCCGAAATTTCAAAATTCAAGTCCTTAAAACCCAGAACAATCGATGGATAAACAAAAAATTCAGCCCACGAATAAAAATGGCATAAATAACCAAATATTTTTTTCCACTGATTTCTTGTGTGATCTCGGATAAATGAGATTTCAAAATCTACAACTAAAATTATCGCACTCACGACGATTTTGTTCATGTGACACTTTATAACTCTAAAAAATAGAAAAATGTCAGAACTTTGTCTTTACAGATAAGATCTTAAGAATCTCGCTTCCTATTGAAAGAAAAAAAAAAAAATTCTCAAAAGACTCACTTTTGTAAATATACTATAACTTCGACTTTCTACAATTAAAGTCACAAAAAATATGTAACGTGCTGAATAATTTGTCTTTTAGGAAACACGAAAAATCAGAAATTACAAAAACTTCCACACTTCGCATTTTGAATTGCGAATAAATTCAGATTGAGGTTACTTTTCTTTAGAACGATGCACATAAAACGTGTATACATACCATACAATAATGACTGACATGCCGACGACACGGAACATTTTTGGCACAAGCAGATTGCGCGTTCCGATGGAATGATTATTATCTTTTTAAGTTTTTTTTTCTTATCTTGACGAAGATAGAATAAAGAGCAGAGATGATGATGATGAGACGTATGGATAACGAGACTGATGTAGGCACAGCAAGGCTCGAAATTATATGCATATATCGTTCCTTTACGAGTCTAAAGATGTTTCCGAGCTGTTTTCGAAACTGGGAATAAGACAAGAAAATAAATATATTTCTCGTCATATTTATCAGGTCGATCGAAGATAATAGAGTTAAAAAAAACATTTCGCCAATAATCTATTTTGGCATCGTATTATTTTCAGAGATAATCTACATTTCGTCGACTTTGAATTGTCAAATTTGATTAAAACTTGTTAAAAATCCCGTCGATGGAATGAAAGTTAAAAATTTCATAGCAAAGTATTTTAACATGTAAACAACGTTCCTCAAGTCATGCTAAATACAACGATTAAGACGTCTGAGAAATTTAGGAGAAACATAATAACTCTAAAAATTATATTTTTTTATTAAAACGAGCTTTACCAGCCGTTTTGATAATTTTTAAAATTAACTTACCAATGACACAGCTCCATTACTATTGAAAGGTACTTAAATAATTTGCATCGAAATTGTTATAACTTTTTCATTCAATTTTATTGCTATTGAAGTCATTTTAATCCTGAAATGTCGTATTTGGTGTTAGAATGTTTCCCCCAAACTCCACAGAAGTAGTGACAAAAGCGCGCTCAGTGGCACTGATACTTATTCGAAAAAAAACATTTCTTCGCTATTTTTTTCCTTGTGCTATTAAAATTACTTTGGCACGTGCGTTTTACAGGCATTTTTTTTCTTCGTTTTTGCAATATTGGGATATTGGAAAATATAACATATAGTTTAACTTCATTGGGATCAGGTTAAATGTTGATTTTGGGAAATTGTTATTTACACTTTAATGACATAATGAGTACATAAGGTTCGAGCACGCGGAGAATTATTAAATAATCACGATTGAATTTTTTTTCAACATAATTCTCCTCTCGGAACACCGATTTAACCGATTACAACCTTTTTTCTATTCATTTCCCTATTTATCGCTACAGTAAATTTCATTTTTTCTGCACCCCTCGGACTTTTGTTTCCCATTTCCTCAATATATATTTATTTCATGCTTCTTTCGTCGAGTATCTCGTTTATTATTAATAATTACAGTCTTATTGCTTTTATTCCCGTTAAAGAGATTTATAAATTTCGAGACGTCGCCATTTTGCTTTTCGAAATGTATTTATTGTAAATATTCATAGAATTAACCCTAGAAAAGCGCAAACATGAGTTTTTTTTGTGTTCCTGACAATCTAGTGTTAAACCTATTGACGTATTAATTTTTTTACAAACAAAATATCATTTGAAACCTACTATTTTTTGACACAGCAAATAGTCAAAGGATCAAAGAAGATCCATAAGTTTTTCAAACCGGCGCAAACGACCCTTGTAAGGGGTTTATGGTTGTCAAAAATGACGTTGAGCTTTCAATTTGAAATTTCTACTTAATACACCTTACAGAAATTTTGAACGTGACATCCAATTATGTCTCATGGTTTATATTGTCGTGATACCATTTTCCTCGTTGTTTCCATGTAGAAATAAAACAAGATGCTTTTTGTTTTTGTTTCGGAACAAATAAAAAATAATTACGAGACCGCGATTCCGATGACAATCGTGCTAATTTGTAAGCATCAATTATTGGTGACAGTATTAAAAATATAAGTGATATTGCATGTCCGAAGTTGTTATAACAAATGATACATTTGATTAATTTTATTCCTAGATTCATTGTGATAGGATTCGGAAGTTGAATTATCGGGATTGGAAGACAACACAACAAAACATATAAACAGATAAGCATTTGACTTGCAGGAACTTTCTGTCGATAATTCGATATGAAATAACGATATTTTACAAACAATCTCAAATTTAAATTCGAAATCTTTCATACGAATTTCTTATGTTTACCGGAATTAAATGAATGAGGAATCCAGCCACCAATATTGCAAGATAAAAAAAAAAGAAAAAAGACAGCCACAGCTTCACGATAAAGCCGACAATTTGGCAAACCAACAAACTTCTATTAGCAGTAAAAAAATATGATTAAAAAAAAGAATGTCAGACGTATTTAGAGTTTTGATCGATAATAATTAACGACTCGTAGGAACAAAAACAATTCTTTGGTACATTTGCGAAGCTCAAAAGTACTGAACTAGTACTAGTGAAAAAAAATTCTTTTCTAAGATGAAAGTAGAAAAAATGGGAAACTTCGGTCTCGCGATGATAAAAAAATTTGTCGCCTTTTGCTATTTGATCGACCACTCATTCACCCTTACCTCGAATAAGCGGCAGGATTCGTGAGACTGAAATTTGTGGTTACTGGTCCACCAATGTATTTCGCGATAAGCTGAAAAACCAAAACAATATTACAGTCAAAAGTATCGAATTTGAAAAAAAAAAAAAAATAACAAGTATTTCAACTTTTTTGTTGTTGTTTTAAGGAGGATCGAGCGTGACTACGATTCTAATTGAGGGACTAAAAAATTTTATATAATGTAGACGAAAACTTTATGCACTTATTTCCAAAATTGTAGCAATATTGACAGTTTCGTTTTTGCGTACGCAAATTGTGAAGTCGAAGGTTTTCAACAGTTAGAGCATTTCGCCTTATGGAGAAAAATGACCGGAAGTACAATAATCGCAGCCTTGCTACCTATTTATCCACCGGAGGTCATAAAAAAAGGGAAATTCGGACATTAGACATGATAGAAACTGTAAAACGCTAAAGTTGCCATGTCCGGTAAAACGGGAATAAAACTGACACATTTGTCATAGTCAGGATGTCATAGATGAGGGCATTTTTTAATTTATGCTCTCTCTTGACCACGAGGAACCGCTTGATCGTCCTTAATACCATATATGAAAAGAATTAACAAACCCTGTTGTTGGTCAGCGAAGTAGCACCCATTGATATCGCCATGTGTATCGCAAGATATAGACAAAATGCGAGATACAAAAACGCATAAATCGCTATGGCTAAGAGTATTCCCCAATTATCACTCATGACTCCGTGCTCGCTTATCGTGTCAACCACGAAATAGATGTTAATCGATATTACGACCACTGATAATGCAGTTGATACGAGGTTCGTAAGGCTGTAAAAATAATCATGTAAAATAATAATGTTCTCAAAATGAACTTCGTTTTTTTTTTGTGTGTGTGTTCATTATATTTCTTCCCCAATTATAAATAATTGCGAATTCGAAGTGATTTCGAAGCTTTGAAATGGTTCAACTGTGATTACGAAACTGTATTTTTTGAGATATCCCAAACGTTCGTGAAAATAATACCAAGATTTTTGTCGCCGATCGATAAGCTAATTGTGAATTGCGGTCGTTATTTCTTACCCTGAAAAACCTCAAGTAGTGTCTCTCTAGAAAACTGTAGAAAATGTAGACTCGAAAGTTCTCGTTGGTAAGTCGACCTCAGTATACGAAGTTAATGCGTAAGATTGTATCCGTTTGTTAGCGAGTATCGTGTAACTTTCTGTGCGTGTTATTGATAGTGTTGATGTTGATGAGTCCGTATGAATATGTGAAATGAAAAGAATATAAATAATCATATTTCAAGGACTTGAGGCGTTATTCACAAAATTTGGTAATTATAATAAAAGAGTGGTAATTATTTACAAATAATTTCGGAAATTGTCCATTAAATTAAAAAATATTCATTTTAGACGTGAAATAGTAATTGAAAAAAAAAACTACAGTTTACGCTCGAATTAACTTGAAATCAAAAGAGTTATCAACATTGAAATGAATGATAAAAAATGATAATAATAAGGAAACAATAATAATCAATGAGTCGTGTTGTGATGCAAAAATATTTGCGGTTGTTGAAAGTAGATATGATTAAGAAAAACGTTGGCTTACAATCCATTTTTAAAGTCGCCCATTATGTGTACGCTACTGGTAAAAGCAATAACCGGAAGTGTAGCAAATGGCAATTGAAGGCTCATAACGGCATTGAGAATGTCATTCATTCCACTGAGATGTTCCATGTCGGCAAGAATAGCAACAAGAAAAGTTGGAACAATTGCAATTGTCCGAGTAAACAAAACTCGTTTCCAACGAACCCATTGAAGATTCAAAAATCCTTCCATTGCGAATTGACCGGCGTAAGTTCCTGTCATCGTCGACGATTGTCCGGCAGCCAATATTCCAACGGCCCATATAAACATTGCCGCAACTCCGAATTGACAACCGAGATAAATTCCGCCTTTGTACAAATCAGCTTGAAAACGCTCCGTTCCATTCTGAAATAAATATTATCATTTTGCCATTATCGAGACTAAGTGGAAATCCAATATTTGAAAAGCAATGAAAATTACAAAAATTAGATTCATTTTAATAAAAGTGATTATGGTTTTAGGAATTTTCCAACAATTAATTGAATCGTAATTGCTTAACATCAGAAAAAAACTCTTCTTTGAAACTTTTTATTCGGATTTTTTTCCTTAAATGGCCGAAATTTGTTCATTGTCCATTTTTGTAACCATTATATTTGTTATAAGGAACTCACCGTAAATGTCTCCATTCCTAAAGTGTTGTTCGATGCGATACAAACTTCGAGCTGAGAAGGAAATATATAATTTTTACCAACAATTACAAAATCGCATACTTCGAAGACGTAATTTCAGTCGAAATTTTGTAAAAATTGTTTTATTTTTTAATTTGTATTGCCAGGATCTTCAAGAAGATTCTGCAAAAATGAATAAGAGAATCTACGAATATTATTTTGATTATGAACTGATTTACAATAATAAGAATCATTAAAAGAAATATCGCAATTTTTGAGCTGTTCGACCGAAATGACGGTTTGAAAACGCTGCTTAATTGACCAAGAACTCTCACCACGTCGCTGTCTGTTTTTTCAAACAAACCGTGTGCAAATACAGCCACGACGAATACGTTTATAATAAAAGACACGAAAAGAGCAAACGAGGCCTCAATGAAGTAATATTTGTTAGCTTCTTTGACCTTTGCCTGATTCCTTCGATCGATGTCCCTCGACTATAAGCAAAACAACAGATCAATATGTCATGATTTTTTTCTTGTAAAATCAAAATTTCAATTATTTAAGAATGTTTGTACAAAATGTACCTTTACAAGAGCACTGTGAAGATACAAATTATGGGGCATTATGACTGCACCAATAACGCCAACTGCCTGCAACAGTACGGCTCGATCACAGTTTTTGCACATCGGTACAAACATGCCTTCGATTACGTCCAGCTGAGGTGGCGCCGATACGACATACTGTAATGTTAAAAAAATAAAATTTTGGTACATTTCCACGTCCTAGAATGAAATAAAAAATTGAGAGAAAGTTTCACAATACAACGGACAAGTTTAAATCGTGTATTTCTGTCTCGTTTTATTTGCGTATTTCCCTTTATATCAGACACATTTGAATTTAAAAGAACTGAATTATTTGAAGAATAAAAAATGAAAATGATTATATTAAATAATTACTTCGTATCCAAAAGTTACAGCCATAATAGTGATGAGAAGACCAAAAAAAAATTCGAGTTTACGTAGACCGTATTTGTCGAGGAATAAAAAGGTAAATGTGTCAATTATCGTTATTAGAACTCCTCCCCAAAGTGGAACCCTGTAAAAAAATGAAATTAGAATGAAAATTGTAACATTGGTGAGAAAAGTAATAAACAAAAGTGAAAATTGTTATAATTAATATTCAATTCGCCATGATAAATGGATGATTGATAATAAATTGTTTATAGTTACGTTATATGATTGCAATATATGAATAAATATATTTTGTAAAAGAGTTTATATTTCAAATACGAAAAAAATGACTAATTCGACACCGATTTGATTCGTACGACGAATTGGCTTTTGCGTTCGTTCCTTATCGTATTTTTCATGTTTGCTCTTTATACTTACACACGATTTGATAAAAGATAAATTGCAGTCGCAGTGCCTATGACCTCTTGCATGTCGCTTCCTATGATGGCAATTTCTATCATAATCCATAATAAAAGTCGGGGAACTGCTTTGTACTGACGATAACACATTTCGGCTAAATGAAGACCACTGACGACACCCAAACGTGCACTTAGCCTTTGCATCACCAGGCCGAGCACAGTCGCACTCAGTAAAACCCATAACAACTGTAAATATCATTATCATAGTGAAATTCTGAATTTTTTAAAAACTATATATTTTTGTCTTTGTTTGAAAATTGTTGCTTTTTTAAGTATATGAATTGTCACTTGTGACAAATTTAAACTGTAACTTCCATCAACTACGAATTGCAAAATGTCTCCATGTGAAATAATCCATGCTGTGAATATCGCACAAGATCTTTGATCGTTTACCAAGATCCGATAATAGAATAACGAAAATATTTTCGTTCGACTCATTCACAGAGATATCGATTTTTACGTGTAGTTTTTTGGTTGATTAGACCGAAGAAAACAAGATATTTGATATAATCGAGACGATAAAATATTGAGATAGATAGAAGCAGAAATAATTCGAAAAATAATAGTTTCTCAATTTTGAGAAAAACTTGTGGATACTTTCATTGACTATAACAAATATTTACGATATTTCATAACAAAAATGGTTATAAAACATTGATTGCAATACAAGTGTAAATATCTGCAAAAATGAGGAATAATTTAATATGAACATAAAAGAATTGCTTGGATAAATATTTCACCTTGTATTGAGCAATAGATCCAGATTGAAGATCAGACTCGATGTTGCCAGGATCAAGATAAGCTATCGACATTAAGAAACCTGGTCCGGTGAATGCCCATAGCTTGCGAAAACTGAAAGAAGTCTGTAAACATTTCAAAATAAGTGTACAATTTTATTTTTCTGATCTTGTGTGGAAAAAATAATTGAAAATAATTGAGCATTGATTTAAACAAGCTAGCGTACCTAATGAATGCAATTATTATCTAATTTTCAACAGACTTACGCCTTCTATCTCTGGTATTGGAATTTTTTCTTCAGCAAAATAAGTTTGATTATTGTTCGGCGACAATGAAGACGATTCTGTGAGTTTCTCCCTGCTTTGAGTTTGCATTTCTTGCATTCGACTATGCGGTATGCTCGATGTGCTCGGCGGCGTGCCATCATCTCCGGATGTTCCACCGATCGATCCATCCCCGTTGCTTGCCATAACAACTTACCTCAATCCTTCAAAAAAAAGTTTCACCTTTCATCAAATTTTGGACTCACACAATTTTTTACTTTCATAAATAGATATGTTTTTCGATTTTTTTTTTAAGACGGAGAAATTCTTCTAAAACATCTATACTTTATGTCTTATGTCGCGTCTTATGTAGAAAACCTATGTATGTATTTCCACATTCAAGATATTTTTTGAGAGCTATATTCTATGGAAAAAGAATTTCGACAGAATTGATATCATTTTTACTGAATTTACACGAATATTCAGAATTTTTTCCTCATTCTCGAAATGTTGTACCGCATTCATTCAAAAATAAAATTGCAGGTCCCCAAGCAAATAATTGAAATAAAGACAAATGATTTATAACAGTAATCCAAAAATTCACATTTCAAATATTATTATGTATCTTTCAGGGTATCGAGGAAAACAGTGAATTCTAAATTTAAAAAAATGAAAAAGTTCAAAATTTCGAACCCGTTAAATTGAGGTATATACTATTTCGAGGTTAATCCATAAGCTCAGTGATTACGACGAAAAAATCATTCTTAGATAAACTGACAATCGGAATGGAAAAAAAAAATTTGATGCAATAATTCCATTTCGTCCACTTTTTGCTCTAATGAGCTGCTAACGATGATTCATTGCGCAACTATTCTCAAAGGATAAGACTAGCCAGACTATTTAGCTATGCTTGCACAACCGTGATGGAATTATATTGTGCAAGCTTATAAAATAGAGAAAAGGAATCTCGATAGAAATGGCCTTATTGAGAGCAAACACTCTAAATCGATAAAAAGTTTCAAGTCATTCATCGAATAAGTGAAATCTTGGATCAAAGATTATTCAAACATTTCGAAAATAAAATCACGTGATAACTTCGTTTCTAGGTTAGAATCGAATGTAACCATGGTTTTCGTAGAAAATTTTGATTTAGAAAACGATTTACATTTAGATCTGTATTGCCGTAATAGACAGTCTTTTAATTTAACAAATTTGTACGATTCGAAGTGCGTTTTCGATTCATCCGTCTGATTCGACGTTTACTTTTGTTTTGATTTAATAATAAATAAATTAGGAATTGTGAAACGAAAAGATAAACAGATGTGCGAACAGATGTTTCGTAGAACGTTGGGCCCATTTGTTTTTATTTATCAAAACTTACCAATAGTTATTCCAAGAAAAAATAATAAACACGTGGAGTAAGTGAATAAGAAATTTGAAGAAACCGATATATTGTCATTCACAGTCGGGCATGTTGAGTACCGAAATAAAGGAACATTGGAAAAAGATTTTACTGCAGAGAGCACGAAAGTTACGAAACCACAGGAGGAAGCACTTGTGATTTTTTAAGGCACGTTTCTGGATAATTGATGACCACTTATGCTAATAAAATATTTTCTTTTTCCATTTCATCGTTCTGTTCGAAAAAAATATATACAAACGTGTTTAAACGTTGTTAGATTATAATGAGACTGAATTCATTTGATCGAATCGAAGTAATCGTTTACGAAACACGTTTCTCGACGGAGAGAATCGTCGCGACTGAATACTGAACAACCGGTCAACGATGCGTAGGCTTTTAGTCACTCCTTCTCATCATCTTCCCCCTCCCCAACACTTTCAAGTTAAAGCGTGTATTTCGCATGTGTCCGGAGCGTTTATAATGACGCTGGTGAACAAAAGATATCATCTGGGAAGTTTACAATCAACCTTATGACAACATTGTCAAGTATTTTCTACTGTTTTATGCATCACCATCCAACGATAAATCATTAAATAACATACATATGTATACATAGATAATTTCTTAATTTTTAAAGTATCGGAACGCATGTTTCGATGAGAAGGAAAATAAAAAATTATTCTCCACTTGCATAACATGACAAATAAACAATCGAGTTTTTCTGTCCGAAAAACAATGTCAGTGTTAGAACGTAATATTTGTGCCTTCACATAAAAATAATGAATTTTTAGTAATGGCTATTCTAGAATGCAAAAATGCAAAATTAATCACTTCAAATGTTTTCGCGAGGAAGCCAATTCTACGAATTTTCAATGACGATGACTTCTCTACTGTTACCAATATTTTATGAAAGCTTGGATTGTTTTGAGATAAAAGAAATGTGTCGACTCTCGAGATGCTTGGTAATCAAAATATGCGTGTACATTATGTGTGCGTCAATGTGAAATAAAATACGGGGAACCACTGCCGGAAAATGATTGGATGGGAAGAACCAATCGACGTGAAAATATACCGTTTGGCGAAAATAATAATGCATATCGTACAAAATAGAACCTAGCTAACGACCTAGCTTGACTCCGTCCACTGTTTGGGGTATTCTATCGGCCATCTTGTTTTGCACCGAATTTTTTTGATCTTCAAGTGCGCGTTCGAAAGGAGTTCTTGTATAAACTTTAAACGCTGTGAACTCTTAACCTAATGAATAACGAATGTTATTTTATTAATTTTATCATAGTGCATCGTACGTTTATGAGAAAGTTTGTGAAATATTAAATTTCATCATTTCCGATGTTTTTTGGGGCTCGAAGTGAAATATTTTTCCCAATACTTCGATCCTTTTAATTGGAAAATGAATCAATTTTCAAAAACTTATTCACGCGACATATTCTCGGTGACGGATCGTCTCATATACTCGACTACGTAACAATGCGGAAAATAAATAGTGTTTTAAGGGATTCCCAGACGATTTATCATTATTACATGAATCATGTGAGCGCGTTTAAAATAAATAATTACCCGTCTCAAAATATTTCGGAAACGCAAATGCTATTTTTCTCAAGGTCAGTTTTTCAATCTCCACACAATCTAGCCTCATTTTTCTTATTTACAAAACACATTCTCATAACGTTCAGACATGGAATGCCTAAAAAAAATGAGTGATCGAAAGCACGATCTCGATCCAAAGATTAATAAGCTCATCGATTCGACTTTTTATATCACAATTATCAGGTTACGTGCAACGAAGCGCGTGCAGATAAACTTTTATATTTGTGGCTATTGTAATTATTTTATTTTAGAAAATTACTATCTTACAATTTATTGTGATTATAAGTGACTTTTCCGTATCTGAAGGTGCAGAATATCTTGGACAAAAGGGTTTGTTATTTCAATGCGATTACGACTTTTCCCTTACTTCGAGTTTATTATTGAATTCAATTATTATTATTATTGTTTTGTTTTCGCAGTTTCGTATAAAGTTTCTTGTCATTTAATTGAATTAATCATCGAAAAACGGTAGAATAAAAAAACAAAGTGAATAGTTCGTTTTGTTTTCTTTGCATTGAAAATTTCGTTGTAACGAATCGTTGAATTTTATCGAGAAAAAATAAGTGGATAAAAAACAACGATGGTATATCGAAGTAGGCTAACCCTGAAAATCTGAAAATAAACTGTCACATGATTCCACTCACGTTCTTCCGTATCTAATCATGTACGAGACTAAAACAATGGGGGCTTCCTTTCCAATCAGATAATATCGAGATAATGTAAGTGTTTTTTAAACCCTGATCGATCATCTTAATTTATTAAATTTGTTCCAAAATATATATAAATTATTGACTACAATAGCAACAAAAAAAAACTCAATTATTTTTTCATTTTTACGTGTAAGATGAAACAACTGAAGACAGCAAAAATTAATTATTCCTTCAGTGACTTTGCAAATCGTCTTTGAAGATATACCGAAAACGTTTAAATATTTTAGTATTTTGACGTGAATTCGAACGACAAATCACGAACGTTGTATCGATTTGTCGAACGAACAAACATTCTTCATTGAGATTAACGGACAAGAGGAAGATGACGTCTCAAGTCCTACATTTATATTTTCTACCGAACAGTATGCAAATGAAATTGTGAAACACACTGAATATTTCCATCATAATTATTATAAGTATTTAAGAAAAAATCATGGAAAATCAAAGTTTTGGTATTATCGACTCAAATGTGACCAACGATTCGGACACATACCTCAACCCTATTTTCGATTTGAATAAAGAAGACAGTAATTGGATTGTCACAAGTTCATTTATAATCTTTACCATGCAAACTGGTGAGGAATTTTTTGATTTTGCTTTTTTTTTTAAATCCTTCATTGTCAGACCCCTTCCGGTAATTGTAAAAAGTAATAAAATGGTGCAAAGTCGTAGAGAACCAGCGAAATGTGACCATCGTCACAAAAAATATAAAAAGTGAATAAGGATCCTCGTGATCAAGAGAGAGTTTAAATAAAAATATATGTCGTCAGCAATTCTGATTTGTGGCGAATATTCATTTTTTTCATGGGATTTTTTGTACTGTGCTACTCTTAAATTAAAGAAAAAGTCGTTGAAACCGTTTGGAATGTGACGTTACAAGAAAAAAAAGAAACACGTTTAAAAAGTTTTGATGGTCTCGACAGCAGGTCGAATGTTTTATTGTGAGAAAAGTTGTAACGACCCAGAGAATTTGAATTTCGTGAACAATATTAAACAAGATGTTTATTAAACAAGAGTCTATTTTTTTTTTTAACTTTTTCACTGAGATTCAAGAGGTTCAGACGCAAACGTAAATGAAAATAAAATGCTTGAAATTTGAATGTGAGGAGAAAATAATTTTGTTGATTTCGTCAAATTCGTTGTCTCTACTTCACGATCTAATAATCAAGAATTGACATCCATCTTGATTTTTCGACAGGTTTTGGTATGTTGGAATCCGGTTGTGTATCTTTGAAAAATGAGGTCAATATTATGATGAAAAATGTGGTAGACATTGTTCTCGGCGGTTTGACTTATTGGGTATTTGGTTTTGGCATGAGTTTTGGTTGGGGCAAACCTACCAATTGGTTTGTAGGGACTAGTGGATTTTTCATAGACCCTCCAATCGATGAAAAACTTATGGGGCCCGCTTGTGCAGCTTTTTTGTTTCAATTGAGTTTTGCTACGACTTCAACAACGATCGTCAGTGGTGCAATGGCAGAAAGGTAATTGTTATTACGATCGTAAGAAAATAAATAATAATAACCATGTGACCAATGATTTTTCCAAGCATTTCGAAAACTTCAATACCTAAAATGGTATACGAAACGCGCTGAATGGTACATGAAATCAGAAACGTCAAATATTTAATCCATTTTCGAAATTGATATTTCCAAAATAATGTATTTTTACTCGGTTATTTATTAATTTTTTTCCAACAGATGCAATTTCAGAGCTTACTGTTTATTTTCGTTTTTAAACACGATTGTTTACTGCATACCAGCTGGATGGGTTTGGGGTGATCACGGGTTTTTAAATCATCTTGGGGCTGTTGACATTGCAGGTTCGGGAACTGTTCATCTCGTTGGTGGGGTTTCAGGTAAAAAATGATTAATATTTGCCGACAAAGATGTGAATATTCGAATAGGAATAATTATATTCAATATTTATGAATTCACATGAGAAGGTGTGAAAATAAAAATTTATAAAAATGATTAAAAACATGATTCCCATGTTTCATTATCAAAAATTTGAATAATTGACATTTGGTATATTCTCAATATATTCGATAAATTAATACTTGAGCAGAAAATAGTATGAAATACTCAATGAATTTGAAATTGCTCGGGAGACAATGTCAAATACTCGATTAATTGATACTTGACCAAAAAATGGTATCAATTACTTGAATAATTGATATTTGGCTGGCGGACGTTCAAAAATACTCGATGAATTGATACTTTTGATGATAAGTATGTGATAAGAGATGTGATACTTTTTCAGCTCTCGCATGTGCGATTATGCTCGGGCCGAGACTCGGAAGATACGACAAAGGTTTCGATCCTCTTCCTCTCGGTTGTCCAGTGAACGCTATAATGGGTCTGTTTGTTTTATGGTGAATTTTGTACTCTTTTTTTTTTCAACATACCCCTAAAACAATATTTCGCAGTAGAATAATCATTCATTCCACATAAAACTGGTTGTGTAGTCAGTGAACAATTTTCTAATCAACCCTCTGCATCACTTTGTCATTGTGAACTGTCACTTTTTTCCATAACAATTTTCCGAGTAATGGGCATAATTCTCAATCAATTAACGAACTTTGTTTTTCGTTATCGTTTATAAATATTTCACACCAGAAATGTGTTTATGATCATTTAAAATCGTGCATGGAGAATTCTGTTTACAGGAAAATAAAAATGTTGAAAAATTGAAAGGAATTTTTCTCGAGAAAATGTACGTAATTTCTTCAAAGGATTATAATCAAATCGAAACTTATCGAATCGAAAAATGATTTAAAAATTGCTATATTTCATAAAGAATTGAGAAATTTTGTTATATTTCCAAAATACATCGTTCAACGTATATTTAAATAGATATTTTCGTCAAGTTAAACAAATTGTTGTTATGGAAAAAATATATATATTTTTTTTACTCAGTCATAATGTTTTGATGTTTTGAAAAAAAATGAGGTGGGGTTGGTTGGCGTTCAATAGCGGTAGCACGTATGGGATTAGTGGTGAACGTTGGCAATACGCAGCGAGAGCTGCAGTTTCAACAATGATGGGTAGCATGGGTGGTGGTTTAGTGGGTCTTGGATTTTCTCTTACAAATCCAAATGGTATTGATATATTGAGTCAAATAAATGGAATTCTCGGTGCGTTGGTCGCCATAACTGGTGAGATATTTGAGCGAAAGAATCAACAAATATTTTCCATCCTAGAATTCATTATTCGAAGGATATTTATTTGCTTATTTTTTTCAAAGGGGGTTGTTTTCTTTTTCGTGCCTGGGAAGCAATGGTTGTTGGGATGATCGGTGGCTGTATAACTTGTTTCGTTATGCCAGCGCTCGATAGAGCTTACATCGATGATCCTGTTGGTGCATCAGCAACGCATGGTAAAATTTATAAATACATCGACGGATAATAATGAAAAAATAAAAGAAAAAAAAATTAAAACGTAGATTAAAAGATACAAAAAAAAAGACAAAAACTCTTTAACTTTCTAATCTTTAACTGCAAGCTGAATATATCGAAATATATGGAATTTGCGTTTTTCGGAAATTCCGATTAGTTCTCACGATCCGATATTTTCATTGAACTCGAATCCGGAATTGCGTGATTTTGAATAAATATAAAATCTTTGTTTCAAAATAAATAATTGTTTATTCTTTCTTTTAAATCTTCTTTACTTATATTTTGGTTAAAAAAAAAAAAAACATGAGGCGCTAGTGGAATTTGGGGAATTCTTGCCATCGGATTTTTCGCCGACAATCCATATCCTCTGAATACTACGAGTGGACGAAGCGGCTTATTCAAAGGTGTTTAAACTTGTCGTACTAAACAAGATGAAAGATAAAAATGATAAATGATTAAACTCAAACAATTTTTAGGCGGAGGTTGGGAATTACTTGGCATCCAAGCCCTCACTGTCATTTGTTTGGCTTCGTGGAGCTTTTGCTCATCAATGATTTTACTTTGGGTGAGAGATAAATCAATATCACGTGGATATATATTCAAATAAGTGAAAAAAAATTTGGTTGCAAAACTTCATGTTGAAATGAATGAAAACAGTTGTTTTTTTTTTGTTTTCCTCACAACTTTTTTCTTATAAACAGTTTGTTAATAAAATTATACCAATAAGAATGGACACCAATGATGAATTGCTCGGTGCTGATTTAACAGAGCACAGAATTCGGCACTCGAAGGTATGCTTTTTATATTCTGATTGATTTTTTATTTTTCTACAAATTCTGCCTGTGTCTACGTTTTTATAGTTGAACTAGATTATTTAATTAATTCAAATGAATACGATATTGAAACGTCGTCATTAAGGTTGGCGTAAGTAGAGCAATGTCCGCGCTTCGTCCATTCTCGAAAGAAAGTATATTTGAGGGAGTCGCAGCAGTAGGAATAAATCCTGGTAAGTAATGATTCAACCAAAAAAATGACAAAGAAACAAAATTAGAAAAAAAACTCATCGAACGTATTGCAATTTTGAAAAATACGATATTACCTTTTTTAGGTCACGAGTCTTATATCATAAAATTCAACAGATCGAAAAAAATGCAAAATTTAGCAAAAATGATGAGTCGACAAGCAAAAAGAAAGTTTTCGAGAGAAACCAAAATTACAAATATCGAAAGATCGTCAACAACGCGAATCGAAAGTCATCCACAAATAGCATGGATCGATTAAAAAAAAAAACGTGATGAAATGGTTCAAATTTCATGTTTTATTTCTCAAATTATTTTTTTTGTGGAATTAAAATGAGTTAATAAACAAATGGAGAGTAAATAAACAGAGAAGTTCAAGTCGATGGTACACTGAGGACATTTTTGTTTAGCGTTATTTTCTTATGACAGACACAAGAAAATATTAAATAAGTTATTTGATAATCTCAAACAAAAGTCTATTAAAGGCTGAATTATTGTCTGGAATTGTTTCCAAATACAAATAATCCAATACGATCCACACAGTGGACGTTGCAAAAAGTGTTACTGTTTGAAAAAAAGTTTTATTGTACTGTTTATTTGTTGATACTGAGTCGCCGTGAATTAGTACATAGCTAAATGATCAATTTAGCTTTAGAGCTTAGCCCGAAACCAGCCTGACAAAGAGTACAAATAGACACTCAAAAAAATCGGTTATAAGAGACCGAATAACCCGCCGGTTGTTACGGAATAAAATCAAATTGCTATCCATTCAACGTGCGCTTTGTAATATCTGCAATAATTAGGCATAATAATTTACCTTAAGTGACGTAGAATTTTCTTTTTCATCTCGATTCAAGATTCAATTCACCCGCAACTCGAAACACGACGATTTATCGACTTGTAGTTTGCACAGAGATTTTGTTTCAACTTTTCATCATAAACTGTACTTCAATCTGGCCTTGTATCCAAGGTTACGAGTGATTAGTAATAATGTTACGTTGGTCGATAACAACTGTGTTCGGAAACTCATCCATTTAACGCGAATCCTGGTTAGTACAGCGTTGCCAGCGAGGTTGACAGTGAATTTGAAAAATAATTTCCGTATTTGGTGGCCAAGTACAAGAACCATTCTCCAAAGTCTTAGCCACTACTCAAGGACATCCGAAAACTAAGCACCCGTACGATTGTATCTGCAACCAATAAAAATCAAGCGTTTTTGCGCCACTGAGCGAACCCCAGCAAAGTACTGCTCCCACCACGACTCTCTAGCGACAAATAAGATGCAAACAGATTAGCGTTGATGGCTATTCAAAAAAAATTGCTGAATCGCGCAGATGCAGACGACCTGACAGACCGCAATCATCACCACGTTCTCTACGTCCACGGATCGAATAGATCGAATAATCTACCAAAAAAAAAAGATTGGAAGAAGTCAAGGAACAGCAGCTTCCTTGCGTAAAAACAAAACCAGTCCGAATCGTCATCATTCGGATACGCATAAAAAGACCGTACTAGGTAATTAATATTATCCGTGCTAATTAATTAAACAAATAATAACCGATCAACGAAATATCACGATAAAAGACACGATAGCGACCCGACACTAAGTATTAAAAACAAAAGCCAGCGCGAGCCTTGCCACACTCTTCGATACTCAATGAAAACAGTTTTGGGACGATTTATAACTAAAATTGATAATATCCGTATTCTTGTTTATTTTTCACTGTAGGAGCTGACACCCGAGATGAGTTTGCCGGTTGAAAATTTTACAATAGTGTACTTTGCCACAAGATCATTGGGTTACGGCAGAAATGGAGACATTCTACAGCTTGCAGTAAGATTCGGACATGGAAAAACATACTCGGTTTGGATAAAACCTACAAGAGTAACTGCTAAGTACGCATCAGAAATCGAGGGATTAGAAATTCGAGGAGGTGAATTGTTTTTTAAAAATAAACGACAGCCAACTGTGTCACTAGCAGATGCAATGCACGAGTTATTCGTTTTTCTAAAATCGTCAACAAAGCCAGTTGTCATTGTATCCCATGCTGCACAATTCGCATCCGTGCTCCTACTTCAAGCTATTTTACAAACGGACACAGTGGATGAATTTAATAGCGTGATTGCGAGTTTTTCGGATTCTCTTCCGATCATCATAGAAAAGTTTCCACGTAGAAAAGGAAGAGGAGCGTACGAATTACCGGTTCTAGCACATGATTTGCTGAAAGAAACTCATACAAAAGAATCTTTCGATGCATCACTTGGTTTGGACGTTCTGGAAAAGCTGATCACCAGGTATAATTTAAAAGATAGAATTATTCAAAAGAGTAAATCTTTCGAAGAAGCTCTTTTAAGTGAAATGGTAGGACAATATGGTTGTAAAATGGTTCAGGGTTTAGAACCATTGCGAGTTGCTATAACTATAGGAACAATGAAAAAAATTGCAGCAGCAGGAGTTTCATTTTCTGCTCTAAAGGAAGTTTTTCAACAGAAGGGCTCTGAAGGACTTCGAAAGTTTTTATCCGATACACAACCTAATGGTAAACCACTTGTTACTGAAACGCCTGAAATTCTGCAGAAGATTACACAATTTTTCGAAGTTGGAACAACATCGCAAAGTAGCAATGCTAACCAACCAATTTACAGTTACGTTGATCCATTAAAAAAACTACAAGATCGAATTAACCGTGAAATTGATTTTCTGAGGAGAAAACAAGGGCAAGCTTACGAAGACGTTGATCTATTGAGGACAAATTCAACGTATGAAGCCGATGTACCAGAATCAGAGTCAATGTATGCAGAAACTTACAGCAACGAAGATCGGATTGATCGTGAAGTTGAGTTGAGGAAAAAACCGGAACCAAATTACGTGTACGTTGGTTCGTTGCAACCAAATACGGAGTCAATGTACGCAAAAACTTACGAAGATCGGATTGATCCTGAAGTTGAGTTGAGGAAAAAACCGGAACCAAATTACGTGTACGTTGGTTCGTTGCAACCAAATACGGAGTCAATGTACGCAAAAACTTACGAAGATCGAATTAATCGTGAAAGTGAGTTAGGGAAAAATCAGGAACATAGTTACGAATACGTTGGTTCGTTGCGACCAAACACGGAGTCAATGTACGCAAAAACTTACGAAGATCGAATTAATCGTGAAAGTGAGTTAGGGAAAAATCAGGAAGATATTTACGAATACGTTGATGCGTTGCGACCAAACACGGAGTCAATGTATGCAGAAACTTACAGCGACGCTGATCGAATTAATCGTGAAATTGAGCTAAAGAAAAAACAAGGACATGGTTACGAATACGTTGATTCAATGCGACCAAACACGGAGTCAATGTATGCAGAAACTTACAGCGACGCTGATCGAATTAATCGTGAAATTGAGCTAAAGAAAAAACAAGGACATGGTTACGAATACGTTGATTCAATGCGACCAAACACGGAGTCAATGTACGCAGAAACTTACAGCGACGAATTTAATGTGCCAAGTTACAGTCATATTGATCCATTGAAGAAACAACAAGATCGAATTAACCGTGAAAATGATCCTCTAAGAAACAAACCGGAGCCGATTTACGCAAACGTCGATCTACTGAGGAAAAACCCGGAGTCAACGTATGAAAAAATTGACAGCAAGGAAGATAACGCGTCGAATTACAGTTACATTGATCGATTGAAGAAACAACAAGATCGAATTAACCGAGAAATTGATCTCCTAAAGCAAAAACAGGAGCAGAGTTACGCAAACGTTGACCAATTGAGGGCAAACCTAACGTCAAATTACAAAGGAGTTCGCCGTGAAAGTGATCTACTGAAGGAAAACCCGGAGCCAATTTACGAAGAACTGCCATCAAAAGAGGAAGCACAGAAACAAGTTGGCGATGACACTGTTCAATTGAGACAGAAACGAGTTTCAGAAACACCTGAAACTGTTGAATTGAGAGACAAACGACTTTCGGGTAACTATAGTACTGATGCATTGCAAAAAAAGAGACGTGCAGTTTATTTGCAAAAGAAAAGAAATTAAGGAACTACAGAACCCACTTTATTATGAAAATGATTCCATCATTCGTGACTGTTTTTGAGAAATATTAATGTTCATCAACAGCGATAGGTGCGCACGGGGTGTATAGATCTGGCTAATCACAAATTCAAGCAGCCTCTAGTGAGGTTAGTACTTGGTTGGGTGACCGCTTAGCCATGCACCGGCTCGCGTATCAATTGCTGAGCGGAAGGCAGTTTTTCTGAGTTTATGATATTGCTAACCAACTGAAACGCAGTTAAAATATAGCCGCCTGTATCGGCCGGGTTTTCCACAGTTTCCCTTGGCCCTCGTGCAAATGCGATACAGTAGAGCATTAGAAAAGAGTGGCTGTGGGCAACACTCTGGGGAGTTCTCACAAGAACAGGAACAGGAACAGTGAAGTGGGGTTAAAGTTATTGGATGGGGTCGTAAAAACCCGGAAGGCTATACGCCGGAATAATAAAAAATATATATATATATTAATTTTCTGAATATTGAAATTTATGTACTGATAAATAACAAATAAAGTTCTCAGTTGTCATGAACAAACGATTTTAGACCTAAACCTATAATTATGTGCCGATAAAACGTAACTGAAAAAAGCGATCAAATATGACACCTCAAAATTGAGATAAAATAATCGTGTTTATGATTTTTACTTGAGGTATTCTCGTCACGAACTTGAAAAGCTTACGAATAACAAATCTTTGTGCATGATTAAGTCAAAATACATGCCATTTTGCTGGATAAATATCAAGTCAAGTTATCAAAATTTTCATTAAGAATAAGGGATAATAATAGGGATCCGTAATTCTGTGTAAGTTCCGTAATAATATCTTATCGTCTTATTATATTACGTGACAGTTTCGGAGATTTCGCACAAAACGTTAACGAGTTGCATTTTTTACGGTTTTCCGGTAATTTCAATTAATTTTCGAATCCCAAAATCTCCAGATCTAATGAAGATGGATGATCAACTTTTTTTTTATAGTCTCCGTAATTTCATAGGGAATGAAAGAGTATCACATAATTATACCGGATTTCGTATCACTTCCAGAGATGGCTTGAAAAACGTTGGAAAATGTACAAAATTTCCAATGGCTTTCGCTCCGAATTGAAGATCATCAAATACTCGAAATTCAAGTCAAATTGAGTCTATTGTTCCAAAACTTTGCATGGTATAAATCAATTTTGTTAATTTAGCTTTAGGCGGTGACTTAAAGTCTAAAAAATAAAAGGCTTTGAGATAAAAAACTACAAAAAAAAAAACATCGAAAGTCGAGTGAGTCACCTTTAAAGGAATTCAACAATTGAGCTCATTATTCGACCGAATTTTTTTTCATAATTATTATTTATTGTCTCAAAAGTTTGACTAAATACAATCACCGATATCATACGAAAGCATATGATGCTCCTATCTCTAGCGGGCAAAAACTATTGGGAATGTTAATCCCATGTTAATCCAAGTTTTTAAGGGGTCCTTAAAAACTATCCTATCCTTAAGATCCTGAATTATGAAATGACGAACTAAGGAGGAAGTACAGGAAGTTGAAAAACAAAACAGAGCAAGAAATAAGAAAAGCGAAGGCAACGAAATTCAACAATCATCACGTACTAATACCGTCGCGTGAACATTGACTATTAATAACTAATCAGCTAGATGCGAATTACTATGCAAATTATTGTTAACCAGTTAACTTGGTAACGACGTATGTATGCGCAAATATTTTTGCAGATTGTGAACCAGCATCGTCAAAAAAAGCTTGTACCGATTTTTTCAAAGTGAACTTCAGCCTGCTTTAGGGTATCCCAGCAAATAGGTTGAAGGTTGACTTGAATAAAAACTTCAAAAAATTCTTTTTTTTTTCGTAATAGTTTATGAAGCTGCACGGCTAGTATCGACTTCGAAATCGCAGATTAGTCGGCGCGTTTGAAAATCCCAGAACGATAAGACGACAAAACGATTGTTATCGAGACCACATTATTGAGATTGGCTGCACGTGTCACTTCAAAATTATTTCAACGATGTTGACTTTATTTTTCACACAACTGAGTAGCATTATCACACGTACAAGCACAATTTTATTTCAAAAACAAAATAAAAAAGTATTTTTTCGTGGTAAAATATTTGAAAAATTAAGTGTCTTGTTTGGTAATCATCGACGCAAACAATACGAATGTTTGACCAGATTTATTTTATATAGACGCAACGGAAACTCCGGTGAATTTTTTAATTTCTTGGTCGCTTCCGCACTTTTTTGAGAGCCGGTGCTTTATGTCGATCATTTTGAAAAATCTATTTAATTAAAAAAAAAAACGTTCCAATAGCTGAAAGTATTGAAAAAAAATGTCGTAGTTTCAAAAATGCAATACTAATTGTTCCTTTTCGAAAAAAAAAACACGGAAAATTCATGCTTTTCAGCTTTCGGAATTGAATCTTTTTCTCAATCATGCACGTGATAGAGATTTGACGGAGTTATAACATTGAGGATTGTTCATAAGAACAGAAGAAAATAAAAATATACGATATGGAAATTTTTTAATTCTGCATAGTTTTTCACATGTTCCGCGAGTGCATTGAGACGCTCATCCCTAATTTTATCCGTATTTTTTAACAAAAATTAATCCACCATGGCTTTCTTGTTCTTTTGAGAAACCAAACAAACCATGATGCATTATTATCGGTTCAAAAATACGGTTTTTTACAGAAAATACACCATGAAAATTTGAAATGATTGTTTTTGGTTTCGTCAACCCAACGTAATTCAAAGTTTCATAGATCAATGAGCCATGATAATGTTATGCACAGAAATATCCAAAAATTAGCATATTCCTGTAAATAAGAATGCAGCAGAGATCGTGCTCGCTTTTCTTTAATACTTGGCGTCGAGTCGCTACCAAGTTTCCTAATTGATCTTAAATTCATCGAATTAGTGCGTTTACCTAAGATAAATGAATTGTTAAAATTTAGCACGCACTTGACCATAGTGTAAATCAAATAATTCACTTGAATCTGATCTATCGACGTAACATTAATTGTAGCAATATCTAAAAGCAACAGGCGATGCTCAACGAAAAAAAAGTCGTGCGTTTAAAATAAATTTATTGAAAATGAAAATAAAAGAATATCGATAAGAATATCTCTGGAAGTTGAGGAAATTCGAGTATTATTTCACTGATAATAAAGCAAGAAAACACGGGTAGGTGCACAAAAATAAAAAAGTAACTATCGTAAGTTTGAAAAAAAATGAAAATTGAGTGAGTCGTCTCTAAAATTTGAACAAATGAGCTCATTTTTTAACAGAGTTTGTCTTCCATTAAAATCTAAAGTAAACACGAGGCAAACCCATAAAATGAGAAAAAAAAGGTGTGGCCTACATGTAAAATATTTTTTTCAAAATAAAAAAAAATCATTAAAACGTGAGTGCCACTCCAAAATGTTGAACGATCGAGCTCATTTTTTTACAAAATTTTTTTGACCATCAATACTCAACGAGAACACGTGTGAGAGCAAGAGAATGAAAAATAAAAAAAATTCCTCATCGGTACAACGTACACAAAATGATTATTACAAATTTTTCTTACGTTCCGATACAAAATTTTCGGACTGAAAAAAAGTTCATGCGTAGGGTCAAATTTCAATAATTTGATTGCTTAACCATGAAAAAATACATTATGTGAATTGAGTCAAGAAAAATAATCGACGAGTTTTCCGGCCGTAATTTTTTTCGGCAAAACATTCACCAAGTACTTCGGCCGGAATGAAAAGATACGAGTATCAAAAATGTGCGCGAAAGGGTGCACAATTTTTTAAAACAGCCAGAAATATGAAACGATTGAATATTACGAAAATGATATTTGGACGTTTCCGAAAATACTCGGAGACGCGATCCTTGCTGTGAAAGTGTAATGTAGCGAGTTGTCTTTGACCGAACAGATTGTTTTGATGGAAAAAGTGTTCTCTTCATGCCGATTTAAGAAGATTTCGATTCTGGCGATCCAATACGCGATCATTATCCACTTGCAGTCAGTACAGAGTTTTTAGACAAATTTTTCATAATCTGTACTTGGTGGATGTATTTCGTCCGTGATATGCGTTAGTATTGCATTATAACTGCGTTCCAAGACTTATCCATTCAACGCCAGTAGTGTGATTACAAGGTCAAGAGTGAATTTTGAAAAACAGCCTACTTTGTTCGTGGCCAAGTACAAGAACCATTCTGCAAAGTTTTTGTCACTACTCAGGGACATCCGAAAAACTAGCAACCGTACGATGATGCCTACAACCAATCACAGCCTCCACCAGGCGGTTTTGCGCCACTGAGCAACCACCAACAAACCACTATCTCCAACATGACAGTTTCTCACAACCAATAAGATGCCAACAGCTTATCGTCGTTCTCTACATATTAAGAGCACACGCAGATGGGGATGAACTGCCTTAGAGATCCGTAGTCAGGAAAGAACGGGCCAAGAGGACCATTCGGCTAACGGACGGACCGCAATCATCAACGGAATCAGAATTTGAAGAACGGAAAATAGAGGAAGGAATAAAGGAAGTTCAGATACGAATAGAAGGGCCGTGCTAGGTAATTTTCATAATCCATCTTAACCAAATGAACAACTTTCAACCTAAAAATGTTTAGAGATGCGTTTTGATGCCAAGTATTTAAAAAAATAGTGTTCAAACGGCAAAAATAAGACGTGGAGCGTATTTATACTGGAGATTGAGCGATTTTATAACTAAACTCAAATAATTATTATTTCCGAATATTTATTTATCATTTATTATAGGAGCTGATATCCAAGATGAATTGGACGACGACGGATGTGAAAATAGTGTACTTTGGCACAAGAACATTGGGTTTCGGGAGATCCGGACAAATGCTACAACTCGCAGCAAAAATAGAACACGGAGCAACATTCTCTGCTTGGATAAAACCTTCACCAAAAACTCAAAAGCAAGTATCAAAAGTTCCGGGATTGCAAGTTCGAAATTGTAATTACTTTTACAAAAATGAAAAATTGCCAACAATGCGGCTGGATTTCGCTATATGGAAATTTCTCGACTTTCTGAAGACGTCACCAAAGCCAGTTATACTCGTTAACCATTCTTCAGACTTTTCCGTCGACCTCCTACTCCAAGCCATTTTCATAACTGACATGGTGGATAAATTCCATAGCGTTATTGCCGGTTTTTCAGATTCTCTTCCGTTGTTTATGGAAAAGTATCCCGATCGAACGGGAATAGAACAATACGATTTTCCTTATCTCGTAAGAGATTTGCTGAAAGAAGATTATTCAGAAGGCTTTGTCGAACTTTTAAATCGTCTGCGAATTCAGGAAGAGCTGGTAATTCATGCTTCGTTACAGGAAAGGCTTATTGACACCGCTAAAAGTTTTGATGATGCAGTTGTGACTGAAATGTCAACCCAATACACTTCGGATCTTGTTCGAGGTTTGGAACCCTTGCGATCTTATCTGACAATTGGTACCGTGAAAAAAATAGCAGAAGCTAGAATATCGTATAATGCATTGAAGGAAACCTATCACCAAACGGGTGCTAACGGACTCACGAAATTTTTATCTCAAAGACAAGTCAATGGTAAACCACGCGTCACTGATTCACCTCGAGTGTTGCAGGACATTGTGAAGTGTTTCCGCATTGAAATGCCATAATAAGCTTGCAACAACTATGATAACCAGCCAATTACCTTTCAAATGGATCCCACAAAAGAAAAAAGTAATAGAACCAAATTTATCTGAGGAGAAAATCAAAGCAGATTTACGACGAAGTTGATCCATCGAAGGAGAAATCAATATCAGTTTAGCGAGAAGTCAATATATTGAGAGAAGTGCCGGAACCAGTTAACGAAGTCATGGAATCATACAGAAGAAAACACCACCGAGTTTACGATGAAATTGTTAAATTGAGGCAAAAACGACATGCAAGTAACCATGAAACGGATCCATTGAGGGAAAAACGGCATATTATTTACTTCAAAATTAATTAACCGTTCTTTTGAAAATATTGTGACAGCGATAAGATCGCGGTTCGTTTAATGGCTTTCTGCCCGCACAGTCAAAAATTTAGTCAAATATAGATAGACCTGTATCGGCCAGGTTTTCCGCAGTTTTCCTTGGCCCTCGTGCAAATGCGATACAGTTGTGGATTAGGAAAGAGTGGCTGTGGGCAACACTCTGAGGGTTCTCTTACAGGAACAGTGAAGTGTGGGGCAAAAAAGTGATGTCAAAGTGATTCAATTGTAAAAAAACTCGCAAGAGCAGACGCGGGAAAAATAATTAAGAAAAATGTGCTGATTATTGAGGTTTTTGTAGTTTTTAAAACTCAAAACTTGGCGATTAATTTTATATACTGATTGATAATAACTAAAACAAAGTACCCAAATATGACCACTACAAAATTCAGTAAAATCATGACGTTTATGATTTCAAATTAATTAAAAACTTCAATATAATTATCTCGTATGTATTCATTCGATTAATAAAAGAATAATGATGTGTTTATGAAGTGAGCTGTGACCAGAGCCGAAACATTAGACACTTGTAACGATGGAGTTGTTTTTTTCTACCCCTCTCTCCCACACGTTGACGATAAGAAAGGCCAAGCGTAGCTTAGAGTTAAAATAAAATAATATAAATATAAATGATATATGTACTATCATCGGTCATAACATTTGAAATTATATTTTAATAAATGTAACGCAACGTTTTTGAAGCATCCACATATTTTTTATGGATTTATTATATTCTGAGTTATGACAATGAACTGAGAAAAAAAATGACATAACAGAGTAAGAATACGGAAATGAAGAATAAAAATAGAAGAGCGGTCGTCAATGAAATTCATAAATACCAATTTTTTTAACCGGGAGGCTTTAGAATAAAAAAATATTGAGAGTTGTTAAAAGATTAAGGATTTTATGAAACTCTTTTGTTGAACTGGCCTTAGTTTTACTTTTTACGATGGTAACAGATATTTACAGCCACATTGTATAACCAAAAAATTCAAGTACAATTTTAACACGGGAATTCAATCGAAATAAGTGCTTACAATTTTGGTTCAAAAATTTTGTAAGCTCTAGAGAGAGTAAAAAATATCGATATCTCTTCACTAACAATGTTCACGATTGAATAACCACAATTTCTTATTGATTTTATATTGTGTACTTGTGTACAGGCTGGATTTAGGAGGATCAAAGTCGATATTATGACCTCAGAAACTATTCATCTCGTTGGTAGGGTGTTCAAGATCAGAACGATGTGTTTTTTCCAAATTCTTTTTAAGCATCCCAACAAGCAAAATAATACATTACCAGGACGATGTAAGCATTTTTCACAGCGTGTATATTGGTACAAAATCTAACAGGTATGTGCATATACAGTAAGCGTACGATACTGGCATAAAACGTATTGATACGCGGTATAAACAAAGTACTACTGTTTTGTGTAGCGATATAACGGTCGGTCATAGCAGTACGGTGTGTTTTCGCGGTACTACTATACGTAAATAAATCGAGCCGCTAGTCGTGGTGGTTCCGTGACAGTATCTTGCACTAATAGTGAATCATAACCTCAAAACCGCTGTGAAATTGGTTCATCCGGTGGACGAAAAAGTTGATTTTTTTGCCGAATCATTTTTATCTGTCTGAAAAATATATTTGCGTTCAAATTGAGATCAGCGCTGGAGATGAATGTTTATCATGAACGATAATAATGCTTGCGGTATTGTTATCAACGGTATTAATACGGACATCGCGATAGAACTATACAGGTATTTTGTGCGAACTGTCAAACAATATGCGCTTGTCAGTAATATATTGAAAAATGTTAATTCACTTCGTCCTCCTTCCAGCAATCGAATTTTTTTGATTGTAAGTCAATTTAAAAAACTTGGATCTATGATCAGCGTGAACCGGGAAGCATCTCTGAGTCAATTTACTAGTCACGTGTATTCCACAAAGTGAGTTCATTATTTAAAAAGAATCGTATTGAACGAAAATTCCGATGAAAATTCTAAACCCAAATTTTTTTATCTTTTTAAGAGTTTTGTTTGGCAAAGACGACGAGGAAACTAATGCAGCTGCTCGTTACATTTCCGAGCAGTTGGACATAGACAGACGGTTGTTAATTTCTATTTGTCTCAAAGATTACTCTAAAAGTACTCTACAAACAATAGTTGCTGTAATCAAGGGAATGAAAACCTGGTAACAGCTAAAATGTCACTGATTTTTGGTCAGTTGGTCATTGGGCCGCCAGGCAGTGGCAAAACTACTTACTGTAATGGCATGTCCAAATTTCTTGAAGGAATTGGGCGCAAAGTTGCAGTGATAAATATTGGTAAAACATTCCATCTGATTACTCTGCATTGAGAGACATAGTTAAAAAAAGAAGTGTTCATAACTATTTACTCGAATTGCATTAATGTTTAAGAATTCAAATTTTTATCCAACAGATCCGGCCAATGAGAATATGGAGTATGAGCCAAAAGTTGACATTTCTGAACTTATAAAACACAACGAAGTGATGGATACTTATGGCCTTGGGCCGAACGGAGCACTCGTGTACTGCATGGAATTTTTGGAGGCGAATGTTGAATGGCTCATTAAAAAAGTTCTCAATCTAAAGGATCACTACTTGATTTTTGATTGTCCTGGTCAGGTACACAAGAATTTTGATACTTGTTACCATTAAAGTAATTAGAAAATTGGTGAACAACGATTATAATTTTTTAAGGTGGAATTATACACTCATCACAAGTCAGTGGCTGCAATAACAGAAAAATTAACAGAAAACTTGGTCAGATTATGCAGTGTTCAATTAATTGACTCTCATCACTGCAGTGATCCAGGTTTGAGCAAAAAAAACAACAAAGTTAGAAAATGCAAAGTGGAGTTTTGATTTTCATGAGTATTGAATGAAAATTTTGATTGCAGGGAAATATTTATCCTCTTTATTGCTCTGTACAAGCACAATGTTATTGTTGGGCTTGCCACACGTCAATATCATGACGAAATTGGATGAGATGAAAAAGTTCAGTGACAGGCTTGACTTCAACATCGATTTTTACACTGAAGTTTTAGATCTGCGATATCTTTTAGAAAAACTTGATGAGAATCCTCTAACAGCCAAGTACGTTTATTTTTTCAACGATCAATATTTCGTTTCTTATTCGAAAAAGATTTCCACGTATTTTAAATCGTTAAAATTTCAGATACAAAAAACTTAACGCTGCCATGATATCGCTCGTCGAAGATTACAGCCTTGTGAACTTTCTTCCCCTCGACATATCCAACAAAGCTCTTCTTCTACAGATCAAAAATGCTATTGACAAAGCAAACGGTTATATTTTTGGTGGTAACGAACCTCAGGATATCCAGACTTTGCTCGCTTGCGCGATGGGCTCGGTTAGTGAGAGCGAAAAAATGTCAACTTTAGAATCATACTTGTGAATAGACTTCGTTTGCTTTGAAAAAAAAAAATTCATACGAAAATAACGTTTTTAAATAATTCACCTTCTTCTTCTTCTCCGTATATTATGAATATTTACATCTTTATGTTACAAATTCGAGTGCGCAATATCTGACGTTCTTAACCCAACAGATTTTTTTTTCCACATCGCTTGTTTAGTCTCACGGAAAATAATTGCAGTCTTAAAAATGTTATTCCGATTGAAAAACGAATATTTGTCCTAAATCATCGTAGTCGTAAACACGTTTTAAAAATGTGTCCAGTAACTTGAGTCCAGATATGGTCTGCATCATAAAAAAAAGACTATAAGTTTTTATGATTTTTCAAAGATGCATCGAAAATTAAAGTAAACAAATACTTACCACAAGGCCCGTTTCTAATGGAATTAAATATAACGGGACGTCAATCGACGCTCCGGGCTTCAAAGTTCCTATAATAGTATCCGATATTCCACACCAGGCGACCGAACTGTTGGATTCTAAACTCAGAAGAAGATCCATATTTCGTTCACTAAAAAATACAACAAAAATGGTTAAATTTGCATTTGTCAAGAAGAAAAAAAACGATAGATCAATTTCATGAAAAAATCCTCACGATGTATTAATAATATGACACTTGAATTCGATAGGATTTTCGAGAAACTCTTTCGTCGGGAGGTCTTTCGCAGTTACCCTTAAATCACCGTAATCCGGAGCCTAAAATGAATTTTTCGAGATAAAAAAATTACAAAAACTTCTTCACCACTTTTATCTTCCTTGGCGACTAAACAAATTTGTGTTGAAATCAATTTGCTTTTACCAATCTCTGTAATTGACTGGTTTGCAGTCGTCCTCTTTCGCCAACGTTACTGCGCCACACTATATCGAGTTTCCCAATATTTGTAGCATTATGCATCATTTTTGGATCTTTCATCAAACTCAGCTGTGGCTTCAAACAATAAAGATACTGACGACTGCAGCCTGGATTCAATACATTTACGTTGCCGTAAATCGATTCTCCATTATCGTTTGTGTTTAATGTTGATACTGAAAAAGTCGTATGAAAAAGTTGAATAACATTTTGTACAAGGCTGAAAATACTTCAGGCCCCATTATAATTAGATCTCTACGGCAACTCCTGTTTACCTGTAAATAAGTGAGACGACTCCAAAGCAACTTTTTCCAAGCAAATAGGCCCAGACGTTAAATTTTGTATTTGTGCTTCCAAATAAACTTCGTCAGACTGCAAATGAAAAATTCACGTGAAACTGATTGAATTCACTTTTAAATAACGACTAGATGATGAAAACAATTTATGTACTTCTGCATTGCAGAATTTCGTTTTAACGTCAAGGGGTTTGATGACCTCAAATTTGAAAAACTTTCGGAACGACTGGGTCGTGCTGCCAACGTTTGTTGGAGTATAACTGACTTCGCAGACCAATCTACAAAGAAAAAAACAAATAAATTATGAAACCTTTTGATGTATTATTTCGAGAAATCGTTGTTAAACACAAAATAATTTACATGTGTGTCCCAATTTCTTTGACTTCGTGATGAATCACGTCATCCGCCGTATTGTCCGGTGCGAGTTCATTCACCTCAGAATTTTTGTGCGACAGAGGGATCAATTGAGTGCTTGTTTGCAAATCTGCCTAAAAAAGATAAAACAAAAATAACCGAATTGTTCGCTAATTCGTTCGCGGAGCAACTTAGTATACAATATTTTATCAAATACCTTGATGCAAACGTTCTTCACCATTTGGTTACTGCCGTTGTGGACGCACAAATAACTGGAGAATATTTCACCCAAATGGATATTTCTAAATAGACCAAGGTATCAATTAGAGCTGTGACAGAAGAAACTGACCAGGAACATAATCCAATGAATGAGCATACCCGAAACTTTGCGGCAATACCATGAATTGTCCGACCGCAAGACTCTCCATTCCTTGGAGAGCTGTACAGTCATTTTTCAATTCGTTGTTCAAGGTGTTTCCGGGCAAATCCGTAGAATCGCACGTCACAACTATTGGACTAGCCAGCGTTGGACGTGTCAGTCTCATAACTGTTAAGAAAAATTCGTAAATAATTTTTGCTAAGAACTCGACTCTCTGCTTCAAACTTTTTGTTTATTTTCATTTTCTTTATCATTTCTTTGTATCATTCAATTCAAAATGGTGTGTGCGAACTTTTTTGAATAATGAATGTCGAACGAAATGAAAGAAATTATAAATAATATATTGATTGGAATTCATTTTGTAGGTTAAAAAATTACCTTTCAATGCTAATAGATGTTCCGTCTTAGGTTTAACCTCCATTTTGATCAAATCAGAGATAAACCAGTTATTTTATCTTAATCACGGAAAATGTATCATTAATGACGTTGTTTATTGTAAAGATATGATGAACAACGGCACATCAAACACATCTGTCAAACCAGTGATTATTAACAATATGACAATTGACACCCAGCGGTGTTTACGTCAGTTTTACGATATTTCTTTTTTCATACATCGACTCACCGCAAAGTTCAGCGCAGTTATTCAAACAACCACTGCGGTAATATGACGGATGCTGGAAAATTCATTAGATTTCGGAGTTTGGATTTTCATTTTTTTAAATGAACAATGATCTCTGAATATTTCAATATTGATATTATTCATTACCTACAAACGATTTTACATCGATTTGATCCTTAACAAAATCGCACTGGAATTGATCAAAATTCGTAGGCTCAGTTATATAATGGTTTATTATTAATATTTTCATTAATTATAACGTTAAGCTCATTTGATAGACCTTTTGATTGTTTAAACAATCACTTCCAATTGAATTACTAAATTACGAAAAGTGGATGACAATATTAACGAGTTGAAGTCAGGGGCCATGTTCACTCAGCTCTTCACTGCTACGTTGACCAAATAGAAGACGAAAAAAAAAACGCTGGCGTTCGAAAAGCGGTGTAACCTCAAAATAGTTCGAAATGAAATTTCTTACTGAAGACTTTGAGCAACTTTCGTGCTGTCACATCGTTCACAGCTGAAGCGTTCAAATTACGTTCTTCTTTGAGTGTTTATAAAATTTTCCATCGTTAATAATCGAACGTGAGTGAGGGCTAAGTGATTAAAGATTTGTTGTCATTAAGAAATCATTTAGTGTCTGTTAGCCCGTGTGTACAATACTCCATTCATCGATTCACGATATTTACTTTTGGAACAAATTGTTTCAAGTTCGAAACGTTTTTTCAAGGAAGTTTTGAGTACGTCCGCATCTCATTTGATTGTTCGTTTAACATAACCTCGCGAAAACAATGAGTGAAAATCCTCCATCGAGCGATGCTCCGGAAAGCAACGGAGTTGTCGAACAATCGTCATTTAATGGGGAATCCGAGGATCATCTTTCGCGTAAGCATAAACAACCGTTTTGAAAAAAATATCATTATTTCTAGTCACAATATCATTACAATATATAGAGGAAATGCAGTGCAGAAAAAATGATTTTTTCGAGGTTCCGTATTTCTCAACTATGTTTACGAAATTATGGAAGTTCGATATATTACAATGATTTTTGCTTTATTGGCATTTCACCTATCAATGAATCGAATTTCTCCAACAGACAAATCACCTGTTAACTTAGAAGACAAAACTCCAGACTCCCTTTCTGATAATGGTGTAAAAAAAGGTCCTGCAACTCCTGGAACAGTCTCCACTCCGATTAGTAATCAGAATAGAGCGAAGAAACGGAAAAAAGCTCCAAGAGATGCAACTGCACCGAAACAGCCTCTCACTGGATATTTTAGGTTTGTTTAAGTTTTACTTCTAAAGTTTTCAAACCCTTCAAGCCCATTGTGCAAAATTTGTATATGCGATTTTTCAAAAGTATTTGTATATCACAATATTATGACTTCATGTGCTCTAGATTTTTGAACGACCGTCGAGAAAAAGTACGTACGGAAAATCCTTCAATTCCGTTTGCCGAAATAACAAAGCTTTTGGCTTCTGAATGGAGCACGCTACCTTCTGAGCAAAAACAGGTTTGTCTCCATATGATTGACAGTTTGTTAAATAAGCATACAGCTGCCAATTATAATAAGTTGATGATCATTTCCAAATTCAATATTTTCAGCAATATTTGGACGCCGCTGAACAAGACAAAGAACGCTATAATCGAGAATTTAGCGACTATAAACAAACTGAAGCTTACAGATTGTTTAGCGAGCGACAATCTACAGAAAAGCAGAATGAAATCAGCAAAAAGGAAAGAAACGGAACAGAAATAACTCCTTCAGAGCCAATCGTAATTATTCATTAATTCAAATCTTTCTTAAATAATTAAGTATAAATTACTCATATGTTAAAAATTATTCTCAATCAGAATGTAAACCCTGTGATTTATAAACAAAACAAAAACAGACATTCCAGAGCAGAATGAAGATGATGAAAATCGTTTTATTAATTGTTAAAAGATATGACAATAATTCTTAGCACTTTGTTGGAAAACAATATTCATAAAGAGTCGAAGGAAAATGAACTGGAAGGTTTTTTTATCAAACCATTCAAATCGAAAATGAAAATCTTTAGATCTGAAATATTTTCACATAATGAAAAAAACAAAATAGTTCCATTGTAAATGTTTAAAGTCCTTTTCTTCCGTATACACAGGAAACTCATCAGGAAAAAGTCAACGATTTTTCGGGTTTCGATATACCGATATTTACCGAAGAATTTTTAGATCACAACAAAGGCAAGTATTCAAGATACAATAAATATCTTCTCCATATATTGAAATAGACAAAACTGTACATTATATCAAATTTGCCAGAAAAATTATAAAAACTAGATGAATAAACTGGAGACCCATTTGGATTGGGTTTCCTGTTATGATTTTTGAGACAGCATCGTGCTCTAGTGTATTAATTATCTTTTTTTCATTATTCTACAACGTAGCTTGCGAAACAGAGCTGAGGCAGTTGAGAAAAGCGACTTCAGATTATGAGGCTCAAAACGCAGTGCTCCAACGACACGTCGACAGTCTTCACGCTGCGGTTAATCGGCTCGAGTCGGAAACGAATCAGCAACGGACGACGAATCAATCGTTGCAGCGTCATTTAGATATGCTGCGTACACAACTGGCCACTTGTTTCTCGACCGTCTCTCTCCCCGGTATACTTATGAAACAGAGAACAAAAAAACATGATACATTTTTTTTTGTCATTTTTTATGTCTTGAAGCAATTTTTTGATTCATATTTTTTACTTCAACAACTGGAAAATACAAAAAAAAACATTTGAACTTGTGTTTAGAAAATAATAATGAACGAAATTTGCAGGCACTCACGAAGGAGCAACCTTGCAAAACATCGACACTTATGTCGAGAGACTCGAGACATTGTTAAGCGGTAACGCGGAAGCGACTTTGAGAAGCGCTGCAAGAAGTGCAGTTTCGCAGCTCGAATTAATTGGATGACGATCGCCCTCGGCAACCCCACCATCAACAACGACGACAACCATAATTGCTACCAGCTCATCCACCGCGAAACATCATCGTTCGCGACATTCGCATCGAAAGTAAAGTAAACAAATGCAGCAACAAAAACGATTAACGTAAAACTTTCTTTCGTTTTCTTTTCTTTAACCATTCAGATACCAATTGAACTTTAAGTCTAACACCATTTTTCCCAAAACATTATGAACATTCGACGTGGCAATTGCTGCTGATATATTCATCATACAAATGTTTCAATTTACAAGATGTCTCAGGTTCAATGGTAGTTACAGGAAACGTCAGAAGAGAATCCCGAGACTCCGAGTCTAACTTATTTAAGCAAAGTCTTTCCTGATGAGTTACTAACCAGAGAGCTCGGCGAAACTTTCCAATCGACGGGGTTTATTCCAACTATGATAATACTTTGTGTAAGAGTTTCGATTTTCCGAAAACGGAAAAGACTGCAAAAACTTTTGAAATAAATTACCGAACAAAAACGCAATAACCCGAAAAAAGAAAGATCTGGCTGCCAAAGTTTTGAACCCGACGATTTGATCGTCGAAAAAATCTCCCCTTCAACTGTTGAGGTCAATAAACGTTCAGGGATAGAGAAAATACGCGTACTACCAATTTTGTCGACTATTCAATTTCCTACCGAATCGCATTCATCATCTTCCAAACCCGACATATATATATATATATTTTTTGCGAGGATGCCTTCAATTCAAGATACAATTTATCAAATTTAAAATTCGTTATAACGGCATTTATGCTGTTGATTACGTCATTGACCGTTGAACCTGCGACATGCTGTACAAATAAATATATATATTATACATATGAATGTATATAACGTAGGATCAGTTTTGTATTCGATAAACGTATGTAGCAATACGTTTAAACGTTTTAAGTTTTAGTTTAACTTTGCGAGACTGTCATAACTTAATTATCATTATATTAAATAAATATGAATAAGGATGAAATACGTACGGTTAATGATTTTCTTATTCTGTTTTGGGTGTTCCAATTCACGTGACTCGTTCAAGGATTTCTGAGAATATCTTTCAGCTGACTCAGAGAATATCTACAATCGTAAATGGTTGAAATTTTTGACAGTATTTTCGAAATTTTGGGCAAAAATTGAACAGAACAAAAAATGGTAATTATTCAGGACCGCGGCTCACCCTGTAATTAGCTTGTATTTTTTTTCCTGCAGGATTTTAGGATGAAACGCAATTCTCAATATTTATCCAAGGAATTGAAGAAATTGTGATTTACCTGAGAGAAGCAGCATTTGGTCGTTTTGATTTTTCCAGTTCGACAACAATTTTCTCAATTTGTGGTAACGTGTTATCGACAATTGCCATGTTAATTTTTATCATTGAACGTAGAAAGTCAAAAGTACATTGAGTGTTGAACGTCAAAAATTTTAATAAAACCGTGATAACTGCGTTGTTGAATTTTTCTCTAAAAAAATGTATGAAACAATGAATTCTCTTCGAGCAGTAGACCGAGCCACATTTAACTAATTTTTTCTTACCTCAGCAATGAATCTTCACGATAATATGGATTTGTCGTAATTTCAGCAACAAAATCCAAAGTTTGCTGTCTGTGTGGATGAAGATTGTGAACTTTGAAGAAACACGAGATTACGTTCGGCGCACAAATACCAACAATAAATTGAATTATGTGATTTCCATACGATTTTCCAGATTTCAACAAATTCCTCAGCAATATCATTACCTGAAAACGAAATCAAAATATTTCTCTCCCATAGATTTTTCAAAGAAATTCGACGATAGTTTTTTTTGGTGTATTCACTTACCAAATAACAATTTTTGTGAGTCGTATTATCTGCAGAAACAATGATAAAGCTGGCTGCTAATTTCTCGAATAACAAACATGAAAAATCAATTTTTGCATCGGCAAAACATTGCAGTAAAGATTCGGCTATTTTAATATTTCCCAAGTTTATTGTCACCAGAAGAGGCAAATAAGCTTCGAAAAGGTCGCGGATTAATGCCTGAAGTGACAAGTCACTCCGAGCACTCAATGCTTCGATTCCCAACATTACCATCGAGAATATTCGTTTTCCAAGGTTTTTCAGATATAATTGAGGACTTGGCTCTGTTGGAAGAACAAATTTGTTCACGAGGACTCGAAGCACGTTGTTTGGTTGATTCTGAAATTTTTTCAATATCAATTTACAAATCGCTAGTTATTGATTAGTACTTAATTATGTTTACCGTTTTTTTTCTCATCAGTCGCAGCCTACAAAAAACTTAATTCCTAATAAACCCAATAACTTTCTAAAAAAATTGGAATTGATTTACTCGAATAACTAAAAGCAATTATTTAAGAATTGCGATAGCATTTTGTACACACCTTGACATACAACAACGTAGAACAGGATAAAATCAAAGTTCCGATACACCTGTAAATCCAAAAAGCAAGATCACTTTCCTTACTCTCCTCGTTGATCGGTACCGAGGCCCATTTATCGATTTTATTAAAATACAGTCGCACCCTCGCGTCCAGAAGGTTTCGTTCTTGTTCAGTCTAAAAATAAAATTTTTTAAATCACTTCTAAGTCTCTTTCGTATAATTATCATGATATTATCATTTTTACTAACGAATGTTTAGCACTACCGTCAAAGATTTTCGGTGTTTCGCAATAGCGTCGAAAAACAAAAAAATCGATTCATCGTTCGTTTCAAATTCAAGAATTTCAATCTCGCTGGAGAATAATTGCAACACTTCCGACAATTGTGAGACCTGATTTTTCAAAAATCTCATGTCCTCATCCTGCTTTGTGTCTTGACCGAGGATACAACATTTTACCCATGCCTACATTGTCGAGGAAAAAAAATATGAAACAGCATTTTTCGTAAAAAAGTATCATTGAGACGTAAAACACTTACTTGTATAATCAGCAGATCGAAGTTCTTCACTTCTTTTATCAAATTTTCAACCACGTGATGTTTTCTCAAGATCAATGCCAAGTAGGCTTTTGTTATTCTGTGACAATTGAATCGAATGGTTTTACAATATTAAAAATGAAGTTGCATGCACGTTTATTTTTTATCGATTAAAAAGTTTATTCGCCAAACATTGTATGTGCGTGTGTGTGTTTGCGCCTACTAAGAGAAGAGTGTAAAATATGTTTAAATCACCTTACGTCAGCGACGATGACCGACGAAGTAAAATGTTGAAAAAGTGAAACCGGCGAATGCTTGTGACGCTTTGCTTGTCCAGGATTTCTCAAGGCTTCAGTGGTAAACGCTTCGGCCAGTTTAGCAAGATCGATGTAATTGTTACCAGTCAGTGGAGGCTCGAAAACAAGTTGACGAACTCGACCGGCGACAAGGGACCAAAGAGCATCGAGAATTTTGTAAGTACCTGAAAATGATATTGAAAATAATGTTGATTATACCGTCGGAGTCGATAGACATGATTCAGTAATTATTTCGTTTGAAACTCGCCAGAATCAACGCGAGAACTGTCCAGCCGCGAACACTTCTCTAGTATTTCTAACAATATTTTCATCAGTGGTCCTTTACGATTTTTTGGACACTCCAAAAGATACCGATCGATCCATCCGACCACAAATAAGTGTTCCCCGTTCTCGAATTTTTCACTGGTTTTTATGATGTGACCAAAAGTATCAACGAAACTGTCCATCATTGATCTCGAATTATCATCTTTTCGACAACTTATTGTGTTCACCTTGATCGTGGAAGAAACAACATGAAACCTTAAAACTTGTTTTTCATTTTTGTTCGCATAGAATGTTTTTTACAAATAACATACGTGTGAATAATAATTCATCAAATTTTAAATGCTTTCCACTTTGGACTCATTTATTCTACACAATAAATGAAAAATTAGTTTCGATATCTTACCACATTTACGAAATTGCTTGCAATACTTTCTAGACTCATGGAATTTTCGTTGTAAAGCAGGAGCACCGCTAGTTTTCCTTTCCAACTAAGATTACATCGCTTTCCTCTTTCATTGCTCAATTCTTCAACGGATGGGAGTAGATCGGTCATTACCGAGCACTTTAAAAATAAAGAATTAGTCCTCTTATTTTTCAATTGGATTTTTTCGTTTAAATAATTGAGAAAATTCAATTTTTTTTTTACCGTTGAAATAAAATACGTTTTCCATTTCTAATTCTACAACTCTTTCAGTTTTGTTCTTACTTACAACATTGGTCGTGTCAGCGGTGACAGCGAGGGTGAGGAAAAGTGTAATAAAATTATACAAGCCAGCTTCTCCAAATTCCTGGACTTTGATTTTTGAGAATTTCGAATAAATCCGTCCTTTCACTTGATTCCAAAGTCTCGTGTCGTTTTTATCGTAAATTTTTCGCAAAAACGTTCCTACAAGATGCAATGAACGTAATAAGATATCGTACAAGAGGTTTCGTGCTCACCTGTTGCGGTTTACTTACCAAGAAAACGTAAAAACATTCCGTAACTCGATTCTTTGCTCTGATCAATATTTCCATCGATTCTATCGCGTATTTGCTTCAGCATATCCGCTGGATTTACTCTGTTATTGAATAAAACAGAAATAATAAAGACTCAAGAAACACTGGAGTGTTTTTGGAGTAACAAATAGAAAGATCGTCTTTACTTTTCAACGGACACGGACCAAGGACCCGATGTTTGGAGCAAAAAGGGTTGTTCCAATCTCCGATGAAAACAATCCCAAAGAAAGGATATTATTTGTACTCTCGAAGGCCACCATTCGTCGACAAGAACTCGAAGAAGTGGAATCATAACTCGCAATTCTTCATCGAGCTCGTCCCGATCCCCGTCTTTTCCACCTTTGCTCACGAATCCCTTTAGAATTTTGTCCATTTGTTCGTAATTCGATGAGACCTTGAAACAATATTTAAAACTTTACCACGTGCAAAGACAATCACAGATCCAATTTTTATTCAAGTCTCCAGAGAGGTGACTTTCATTATTATCTGGAAATTGTCCATGTTAAGAAGTAATGTATAAAAGTTATAGTACCCTGGTCGACGAAGAGCCAATATAAATTCCAACCGAATTGTAGCCATGCAAGAGTGCCAAATGATATAAAAGCCAAGCAGCGAACAATTCTGGATTTTTTGCTTTAGGCAATTCTGGTTCGTCCTCAAGATGCCAAAATGTTTTTTGTCCAGGTTCCATGTCGATTGGACGCAGAAGTTTGTCGACTGAGGAATTTACGTATTCCCAAAAAGTCTACAGATTCGATTTAAAAAATCAAGCGAATATATATTTTCTATGAATTCTGAATAAAATATTGATGGAAATGGAAAAAATGTTAGAAATTTTTTAATAACCTTGCACTTGGTTCTGGTTCCAACATCTTCAAGAAAAATCTGGATCATTAGCCAAAATTCACGAACGCACGTACAGCTGTATGGAGTTCTCAGCCTCAAGTCTGTTAAGGTGATCTAAGCAAGTTTTTATTTTGGTTAGTAAAAATTAAAAAAAAAAACATCATTTCAATCACCATTTACTTACTCGTTCAAACATTTTCAGAGACACGTAAACGAGATCGTCAATAACCAGTTGCAAAATACTGTCAAGATCTTCAAAACGTAAATTCGATGATTCGGAGTAAATTGTTCTCGCGTGAATGATCGTGATGAAAAGCCAGCGTAATTCCAAATGCATGTGATACATGTGAAACTCTGGTTGAGTGCTCTAATAGTAAACATAATTTTGGTTTTAAAAAATTGCAATTTTCGTCGTTTCAATCCAAGTAAGCCAAGAAAAATAATTCGTTTTTAAACAGTAAATAGAAAAAAAAGAACAATGAAGTATACGAATCTTCAACTACCTTATTTCCGAGATTCGAAGGTGCATAATGAAAAGTTGAGTCTGGAATGCCACGCAATCGTCCAAAGAATCTCCGTAAAGTGCTCAGTGTGTCATCAAGCTCGTTTTCCATTTGAAGAAACGAGTCTTTTGCTTCCTGACATTGTTGCTCGAGACTGAAAATATTTTAATAAAAACATAAACAATAATGCACCACGTTTTACAGACTGGATATGAAAAATTAGTATTTTACCTGAAAAGGTAAGCTCGTATGTAGGAAATGAAATCGGATATGGATTTGCGAATTTCATAGAAATTTGTCTCTTCGTTCCTTGCTGCAAAATTCATTCTATCGTGGGATTCATGACGATTGAGGATTTTCAGCTGCATTCTGTAAGTAAATCATAAATTTTCATTTGTTTTCCCTTCATTGTAGGTTTTCTTTTCTTCAAGAATAATTAAGACGGACAGAAATGAATATAGTTTTCAAATCTTAGACATTTTTTATAGATAAAATTTTTATATTTGTTTCTCCTGAATAAAGTTTTTTTCAAACTACACAATCATCACTTACTCCATGCATCTGGCAAAATGAGGTAGGTTCAAAATCGCAACAGAAGCTGGCAGAACATGGTCGAACAAACGTAGATCGGAATCAAATAAATTATATTCCATGGAGTGCAGTGACACATTTTCTAGCTCGCCTCTGAGTAGAAAATTAGTTTCGTTCAATTTCCAATCGTTCGAATTAACTTTGCCGTTGCAATGAAACGTTTCCTGGAATTCCATCTGTCAGCATCGCCAAAAATTCAATGATGGTACGACAATAGAGTTAGTCAGTTAAATAGAAATAACTTGATAGGATGTAAAATGCCTAACAAATCGATTTTAAAAATTGTTAGTTTTTAATTTAACTTGTATTTCTCACCTCGAATCGTGAGTATCACGTAGAAAAGTGATTGTTACGCGATCAATGTAACAATCACGGTTTACAACGTAGCAACAATGGCAAATATAAACAGGTGTTTATATTGATAGAAAACGAAAAAAAGTTTTCTGTTACTTCAGCAGACGCATATTCGTTGGAATATCAAAAAATAAAATAAAACCAATAAAACCAACTCAAATTTGGTGAATGGACATGATCTTTAATGGAAAAAAACTCGCTCTAAAGAGAAGAGCTGTATAATTCATAACCTCAATACGAGTATTACGTAAAGCAGCTCGAAAACTCCCGGCAAATAGCAGAGAGCGCTGCGGTGTTTTATCAGAGCGCGCGTGCGGCGCGTGCGTACGTCATTACAAAACAGCTGATCGAGACGACGTGCTTAGAGTACGGTGATTTAACTTTTTTTTTCTTCTGGTCTAATTTTTATTGAGATTCCAGACTCTGCGCAGGGGGACACGACAATGATATCTAGTCGGGTTGTAAAATTAATTCGAAGCGGGAATTCCTCGGTTTCGTTTGATGTCGATTTTTTTTACAATTCCGAACAATGTTGTTGAATTGTAAAATAAAGAAAGAGAAATGAAAAAACTACTGTCGGTTTACGGTTGTTCGTTGAAATTGGCGGCTCTGACGGGGCCGGAAGCTTTTTTATCCTTTTTCCCTTTTTCCTTCTGTCTTCATCGTCAGTAGCACCACGTCAGGCTTCTTGGTCGGTACGCGCTCTCCCGTTTTTTTACTTAATCGTAAATGATCGTTTTCAATGTGAAACATTCATAAAAAGCAGCTTTAAACGGTTCAGGTGGATTCGAGGTGAAATATAATCGTTAACGCGAGTGCGCGAGTGTGATCAATGAAATCCAGTGATAAGTAAAGGAAAGAAGAAAAAAAGTTCGTTTCTAACGTAACCAAAAGTGGTTTTTAAAATGATAGTCTTGTAGATAGGATGAGGTTCTGTGTTTCATGCGTTTATTGGACCCTCCTCCTCGTCTCCGTTGTCTCCAGGTTAGATTTTCTTTCCTTTTGCTTTTATAATCTTGGCTGTTCCCACGTCCATCAATATTTTGACAGTTCTGTCAAACATTGTAAAATAATTGCTTACCTTATGAGTCATTTCATAACCTCACATATTTTTATGTTTTCGCACTGGTAAAACTCTGCTTTGATGAGTGAAAATTTGTTTTTCATTAAAAACGTAATCTACTGCCTTATTCATCAAGTTCAATAAAACTATTTGATACAATTTTGAAATAAGCATCGTTGGAATAAAATCATCATCCTGTTTGCCGAACGTTTTTCGTAGATAAGACAGTGGAAATTGGACTCTGATTAATGAACGAAATTAAAAAAAGTTCGGTTTGTTTCAATATTTCGAATTGCGAACTCGATCAGTAACAAAACGTTGAAAAAACTCATAAGTAAGCAAAACAGCAATGAAATTTCATTCGATATATTAGACGATGTTTTTGAATTCAAACAATTAACCTTGAAATACGATTTCTCAATAAATATGAAGAATAATGTTTTATTCTATCAAATGACTGGCCAACCTGGGTCCAAAAAATAAACTTCGACATACGTTAATGAAAAACTGAATGGATAAAGAACAGCGTGAAAAAGTGTTGAAAAAAATATTATTTTTGAATGTTTATTTTGTATTTTGAGCAATTTTTTCTTGTTGCCATTCTAGTGGTCTGTTGTTTTTGATCGTTGCATCGGAGGGTACTCAAGTATCTGATAAGCCAAGAGGTATTGGCCAAGAAGAAAATATCCAATTGGAAGATGTCGTTAAAGAAATCAACGACGTTCGTTCTGAGCCTGTGGATCATGAAGTTCCTGACGTACGTGCGAGGCCAACCGTGAAAACAAAAAAGGAGCATTACTATCCAGTGGTAATAAAAATATTCATTTGACATTGATTTTTCTATTTGACTCGGTATCGCTACTTGAAATTTGGATAGTGCCGTTTAATTTCTTGTTTGCTGGTGGAGCAATATTTACACGCTTGAAACTCAGCGGTATTTTCTTCGGCTGTTCGTTTGTTTACACCATAAGGCTAAGAAAATTAGATGATATTCTATGAAACTGAAAAAACTAGATCTGTGAGAAAAACTGAGTCTTCTAACTGTGCAACCTTCGATATCTTTGATTTGGCACAAACTTTTAGTATTGCTGTATATTAATTTTTTTTATTATATTGTGTCTTTGATGCTTATATCATATTCAATGCTATTTGAATATTCAAACTGAAAACTTGTTTTGATAATGAATAAATTAACAAAGACTAATATTCAATTTTTTTTTTTTGGCATCCAAAAGAAACGTGATGGAGGACTGTCCGGTGACGAAACACCCAACGGGGAGTTCAAAAGCGATCCCAATCTCAATGTTCTCAAGCAGAGCCTAACGCCGCAGCCAAATTTTTCACAAGGGTAAGTGTTTATTTGCACTACAGTTTTTTCATGATGGTTACCCTGGTAAAGTAAAAAGTTAGGTGTTATTATCTTACTCATAAATTTTTCACAATTCTCGTAACAAAAGAACTGTTTGTAAATCTTGGAGATATGGAATCCAGACTTTTTTATCGATCTCTATTTTTTCACTATTTCATTAATCCTTTAGCCATGTTAAAAATACACACGAGTATAAGTAGATCGGATCTATTCAATATTGACTTGTTTCTCCGTGTCTCCAATGAGAATCCAAACACGAAAATGAGCAACAAATGTAGCAATGGCTTTTTTATTGTGACGTGAGTTTAAACGAGTGGATGGGCCAATAAAGATAAGAAAAACTAAAAAAACATCACTTCGGTTCATAGTCGTTTTATTACCAGAAGAATTCTGTGCTTGTTTTTTTTAAACTGCAAAATATCGCCCCTTGTTTTTAGAGGAGCTTTTTTTTTAAATGAACTTGGATAATGGATAACGACCAAATTTCTCTTATCTCTTACCTTTTTTTTTCCAAAGTCCACAGTCATCTGGCGCCAACGCAGTTTTGTCAGTGCAAATAAGATTTAATCGCCTGTATCTTTGATGCATATATATTCGTGAAATATAGATATGTTTTTGCGGTCGCGAGTCTTGTAACTCAATTGACCGGATTGATAAAGTGCCCTGAACGAATGTTTGCAAAGCAACCAAATGCCGTGCTTCTTTCAAAGTCGTCATGGATATAATTTTTAAATGTTAATAAAAATAAATCGATCAAATATCAATAAAACAAAGAAAATATTCTATCAAGTTAATAAAATACATTTTGACAAATTGAATTAAAATTTTTTTTTTTAATTTCTTTCAAACAAATGATTATAAAATAAACGAAAACTATTATTTTCGATTTTAATTTTCCTCTAATTTTTTGGTTACAAATTGAAATGTAAATACTTCGAAGACTTTTTTTATCGAAACACGACAATTCTCTCCAATCATGTATGAAAAGAGTTTCTATGACGAAATATTTTCACTCGAGTTGATAAAATAGTTTCGTGTTTTGTACAAAAGTGGTGAATCGGTGTGTCGTTAATAATTCATGTTAACAAACGCGTGTGGCTTGAAATACGACGAACTCTGGAGATACAAATGCGTCACGAGAAATGCTCTGATAACGTGGACAAAAGAACCTCTCAAAATTAACCACGTATGCGATAACGTCAGCGAGACTTTTTTTGTATATTATTGAAAAAACAGGCAGGAATTCCCCAAACAAGACACTTCGAACTACGTTTTAAATACAGATAGATATTATTATTTTTGTAAATACTACCCATTCAACAAATTATCTTATTAAACAAAGTCTCATGACGAGGCAAATCGTGTGAAAAAATGTGCTTAGCGATTTTTCAGAATTTTTTTTTCACGTGCGAAATTCTATACTCGCGAAATTCAAGTGTATTTTTCCAAATATTGATAAAATACAATTTTTTTTTAATATTGAGACAAAATCGATGTATTCAGGCTGAAATTTGCCTCCCGTCCTCGATCATTTATTCATTTCGTATAATCATAATTATTGTAACGAAAAAATCGTTAATTATAAAATTTCTAAGCAAATGGATTGTCAACAAGATGATCAGAATCCTCCTCATTTTTTATCTTTACTGCTATCTTTCTTATCTTCATTTACCAACGAGCTTTACAATGTCCTTGAATTTTGTGGGCTAATGGCTTTGAAGAATCATGCGATGGAAATGAATCGGTCATTAGTAAGGAATAAAGAGGTTTTCATGGAACAATGGGTTTTTAAACCTCAGTGATATGGAATTTAACTTTTTTCAATATATTTTTATTCAACTTTTTATAACTTTTACTATTTTTAATCGAAGTGATAAAATTTCGAAAATAATTGTAGTCAACGACTATAAAAATTGAAATTTCCATTATTAAAGAAAAAAAAAACTAAGGGATACAGGGTCGAGAAGTTTTAAGAGAATTAAACCACGTGCAGTTTATGGACTTAGAGGCCAATTGCTGTTTGCTCTCAATATATTTCTCCAGTACACAAACTCGCGGTCGTGTGGTTGCATCATTCATTTTTCACGCGATATTAACCGTCAAACTGTTTTCCTTATTATACGAATCATTATCATTATTGTTATTGTTATTATTATCGTGATTATTGGACTGACGCAATCGAAAGAACGTTGATCCACATTGGCGGATTTTTTCTGCCCTCGCGAAAGTAGGACTTCGATTTCAATTGCTTTACGGCTAAGAAGTATTTTTTTTTCTTCGTAATATTAACACTTTGTTGATCAACTATTTTTCCTCATTTTTCAACAACATAGAACGAAAAAAGCCATTTTCTGATGCTCCAGAAACTTTATTTTTTATTTTAGTCGAAAAGTATCAAAATGATTTCAATTTAAACAACAATTGCTCTGTATTTTTTTCGAAGATAATCACAAAATTCGATATTTGGAAAAAAATAAAAATAAACGAAGAAATTGAAGGAGTTTTTGTAAATGTGATGATTTTGGTCCTAGCCGATAAATTTGTGGAAAAATATTGAGAGATAGGCTTTTGGGAACTTCCTGTAGAGTTGAAAGAAAAAGACGAATATCTGGTACAGATTTAGTGACCGTAGATCAAAGGAGCGTTTCCATTTTTAATTAAAGACGAAAGTGTCACACGTCTATCGCATTCGAATGTCTCAGGATTTTTCATGGCGTGTTGAAACGTATACACAACTCTGATGAGTCTTGTAGGGATGTGAGGAACGAATCCGTGGTTTCTCCCGGCTTTGGATCACCCGTTTGGGATAAATACGGACGATTTAGTCCGAGTACGTAGACGCATGTCGTAGAAGTCGCATTTTTCTCATACTTTAAAGTTCCTCGAGCGATCAACAAGCCTTACTGAGATTATAACGTCACGATTCAAACGAAAATGGCTGCAATCGTTGTAGAAAAGAATTCAAGAATCGCGTCATATCGCCTGGATTATGAAATTGACGAAATTATCATTTACATGTTTCAACATTTATTTGTTTTTTCAAAGCCATGTATTTTTATTCATTTTTACTCGTCCATAATATTTTTTTTTTTTTTTTGTAATTAAATCAACAAAGAAAAAATTAAACCAACGTAATGAACGAAATAAAAATGAAATAATAATTTTTCAACGAATATAAAACACTTTTATTTGCCAACTAAAAGTTCAATTAACGAGAATGAAGAAAAAAGTGCAAAATTGAACGAAAAAAACCTCGTTGCGGTGTTTCCTTTTTTTTAATTCCGTTTGGCATCGTTTCCACATCCGAAGTATCGATTTGGTTAGTCGACAAATGTCAGATACAAAAATCCTTTTTTTTAAATATGAATTTCTCTGATTTTCTCGAACCTGAATATTAAAAAAAATAGTTCGATCCTCAATTTTTTCGTCGAAAGACTACATTTTTGAATTTTGTTCAATGAACGAACTCTATTTGACAATACGTGTTAAAAAAAAAAAACATCAGAACCTTAATATATCTTAAAAGATTAAATCCTTATTTCGTTTTGACCAGTGTGGCGATTTCACGAGTTGACAGTCTGGAATCTAGGCTCTAATAATAGCAAGAATATCCTGATATAGGGTGCACAACGAGCTGAGAGTATCTCGTGTCTATTTTCTCGTTGGTATCCGGTCACTGTCTCGGCCGCAATTGCGACTCGCGCACGTGTTGCATATACAAGTGATAAAAACAAAACAAAAAAAAAAGAAGAAAAAGAAGAAGTTCGTGTTACCAGACACGCGCCGCCACGTGTATGGCATTAAACTGCAGTTTAACATTCGTAATTGACGTTGTATAAGGTCGTTGTCGATTATTTTAATTATTGATAAACTCAGACGGTGATAAAGCAAAAGAAAGTAATTGATGGTGTTAGTTTAAAATCAACAACGTGTTTCATTTTTTTTTTTCACTCAAGAGATACAACTGAACGAAGCGAGAAAACTAATAGCCAATACGTACGTTAAATCAATTAAATCTCAGCTATAAAACGAGCGCGTAGTATTCTATTTTTAGATTTCCCACCCCTCAATCTTTAACGTATGTAATTTATATAAATTTACATATAGAAAGAATACGTGCAGACAAGAGTTCATCTAATCTTCGCAATAACAAGCGTATGTAATTACTTCTGGCATGAAATGCTGTATTTTATACCCCGGACGACCTTAAACGCGAGCGAAAGTCTTGAGCCTTGCATCACTCGATTCTAACGGATATAATCCATATAAATATATGATGAAAATGATCTAGATGCAATTTCAATTTATTGTACAGCGTTCAATCCATTTTTCAACGTGTTCTATTTTTTTTTTTTAATTTTTTACTTGAATAAAACAAAAAAATACTAAAAATTACGAATTTTTTATACTTTCGTATTATTTTCCAGATATAATTGTTCTTATAAATTGGGAATCGTTTATTTTTTCATGGAATAAACATTTTGATCTTCGAAGGTTCTAATCATTTTGCATACTCGTGTTTATTTGATGCTACTCGTGTCTCTTGATAAAATTTGTGAGAACTCTTCACAACAAATGACTCGATGAAATAGCGTGTTACTATTTTTAAATTATTGGCTGACCAATGCCTTGGTGACGAATGACTCTGAAAGTGCAAGTCGAGTTGCAATAACGTAACGTGAGTAAGGCCAATGTCAGTCACCTCGACTTACGTATATCTCTCGTTTTGTTTTTCCCCTCCATGTTGTTTTGACGTCGAACCTTCGTAAGATCGTTTGCCTCTGAAGCCCCTCCTATTTTTTTTCTTCAACCCTACAACTGCTTCCGGTGTACAGTCTAATTCCTTGGATACATTCCTAGGTCACACACTCGTGTCTGGAAATTATTATGATCTTGTGTGAACTCGTGTTCAACCTTTTTTTTATTCTTCATCCTCGTCTGAGGCCAATGTACAGAGGTCACTGTTTTTCTCGGTTTTCCTCTGTACTGGAACTCCCCTTTTTGTTGAGAAACTAATGTTTATAGTGAAACGTGCAATTTACCCCGTGAAACAAATATTAATTTGTATGAACACATTGCTATTATTTTTTTGGTCATTTTACATTTTTTTTTAAATATTTAAATCCACATTTTTGAGTTTTTATCAAAAGTTAACTCAATATGTCATCGTAATTCGCATTTTCTCGGAACACTTATGACATATTGATGTTTGAACACGATCATTTTGTTATGGTTTTATAATATTGTTGGATTAATTATTGTTGTTTTGCGAGCAAAAAACTGTATCGACTAGAAGAATTAGGACAACTGCAAAGTTACTAAAAAATTGTGAACATGAAAAAATCTATTTTTCTTTTCGTACCAACGATGCAGACTTCAATATGTTTGTGACGATTTTATAATTTTTATATGACGTAGAGTATGATTGCACGTGTTGCGTGCCACGTGGAAAATAAATACTATTGGGAAGACCCGAGCGTTTCGTATTTCCTTGTTGTCGTTGAATTTGATAAGCTCGTGAAAGTTCAGGTCAATGGGCGAGGTCTCTTGCATATTTAATTCCAGATTTCAACGTCTAGGTCGCGAAGAAGCCTTTGGAAATAAGAATCCTTTTCCATCGTCTATAAAAGATCATTACATCATCACAAATCCTTATTTTCAATGAGTTAAATAGTTTGGTCTGCGAATTAAATCGATTTTCAGCACGGTCTAATTTTTTTCATCACGCAATATCGATTAGTCTTGTTTCCGGATATCGAGGACTGAAAAAAAAGTGCAGAAACAATAGTAAAAATATGCTGACGTGTTGTTCGATGTTGAAACGCACTAACGAGGTGGTCCAATCACCTAATTAGTTTTTTTTTTTCAGCCACCAAGTTAATGCTTTCATTCGAAATTCTCGAGGATATAAGCAACAAATTTCTCGTGTTTGATAACCCTGCAGTTTATTTAATTTCGACACAGTTCACGGTTACAAAAGTCTTTCCACTTTCGTTTGGCTCCTCTTCCTCTACTTTATTTATACGCTGTCAGGCAGGCACTTCGCTGTCTCTTGTAATTAAATGATAGAAGGAAGATAGATGTTGGAAGGCGGCAGGGAAAAAAGGGTGAAAGAGAGAAGCGAAAGAGAAGAAAAAATGTGAACAGTATTTAATCTGGCGCCGGCTTAGTCGAGTGTCAGAGATGTTTGGCGAACTGCCAAAACAACGACGTTACTCTTCGAATGACCGATTCAACCATGTATAATTGTAAAAACGAAAACGTGGTTGCGTGAAAACACATCTTTCTTTCTTGTTAAAGCCAACGGAGTTTCTCTTGATTGCTGATTACTTAAGTTTGTGAATCAATCGATGCTCAGGTAAACAGTTAAGTTTGTTTCATTTTAACCAACAAATCTTATTAATTTAATCATCGGTGCTGGAGTTGGAATGCTCCCAAATTCTCGTTGACCTGGACCAACTTTACTTCCATCCAGTTACTTGAGCCAATATTTGCTCGTTCCACAAGGACAAGTTTTATTCGAATAGTGCAACTAAAGTCTTGTCGTATCCTTGGACAAATTAACACAATGACCCAGATAAATCTACTTTTGCCAGTTAATTTCCTTGTAGAGAAATTTCAAGCCAGCGCATACGTTTCTTATTTGGTTAAGACTGGATCCCTCTTTTGGATTTCCCTCTATTTCCCTAGGCCATTCCTTCATACTTGTGGTGATGAACTATCTGTGACGATAGGAATAAAGTTTTGTATGCAGTCTGAAGCTCATTGTGGGACTCATATTAGGAATTCTTTTCGATTGATCAATTCAGCGATTTTATAGACATCATTTTTTATGCCGAATCATGTTCAGTTGGAAGTGATCAAAAAGTATTCCGGATCAGTGTTCAAAAGTGATTCATTCGAATTCGATACAAGATCAAGATTTCATCATCTAAATTTCTCGAGTGAATCTTGTCATTTCTCCGACTGTTTCTCCGGAATAACCGGTAGGAAACGTGACCCTGATGTGCCAGTCGACCATCAATCGTTTGGCCTCTCCGTCTGGTTGAGTCTTAAACGATTCATTTGATGTGCGAGTCAAATGGTTGTTCGAGCAACACTTTGCTATGTTATGGCAACTGCTTGGTTTCTCCAGTTCATTTATAATTGTAAAACAAATTAACATCTTTCAGCTTCTGATACTAATTTATCGATGCATCAGGCTGCCTGTCCTAGTAAAAGTAAAAAAACGACTCGCGAAAGGTCTTGGAATCCTATAAAGTTCTTCAATCCATTAATTCTATATTCGTCCAAATTAGAACTTGATTCTTGAATCTAGGAATTCCAGACATCGCGAAAAGCTCCTTGTTTCATCGATGAGTTTCCAACTCCTTGTAGTTAAAATTCCAAGGAATGAAAACTGGAGCGAATGGTAGGATCAGGTAACAACACAGCCAATGAAGGAATAGAGGATTCGAATTACGTATCATTTGAACTAGGAAGAAGGTTGTTTACTGGAATCAGGCAATAAATTGATAAAATGACTTTTATAGGTGGTGGAATTAAGTACCGGAATGCGTAGCAGTGCGATAAGATACCAAAAAATCGTATCAAAAGGCTTGGCTAGAACATTAGGAGCTAATGGAACCTGACAATGTGGATGGTAGAAGTTTCAGATGTCAAAATGTTCTACTCAAATGAGTAACTAGGTAACCTGTCAGAATCAGGTATAAACAGAGACTATCAAATAGATTGCATTGTGATACCGTTTGATTCGGGAAGCTTCCACTTCCAATGAGGCTTTGCAGAGTTATCACGTGGTTGCGGTTCATCTTTTAGCGCATCCAACTGCATTCGAACGGTTTAAGAGAATTGTTGGAGGAAGCCAAATGTTCTTTGGCAAGCGATATCTTTCAAGCGAAGCGATAGTCGGTCGGTTAAGACTCAGGTAATCTTTCACGTGTCTACAAAACACGTTTACCGGTGTCTCTCCCACATTCTCTCTCTATATCGACACTTCCGTCTCCCTCGCTTAAACACCGGCTAACTTTTTGTCCCGCCACGATTCTCGAACGCGGAGTTCTCAGTCATCGTTCTCGCGTTCATCGACGCGGATGCCGGACGCGCCGGCGTACAACGACTTTGTACACACGCTAGTTTCCGGACTTACGTGTTTGTCAGTCTATCAAAAACGTTGTTACTTTAAAGTCATCGCTCTTAGAGCTTTTACGAAACTGCAAAAATATGTTTCGGTTTCATCGTCGAACAGGCTGTGTTTAAGCTCGACGAATCTTTTTAAATGTGGTTCTCGAATTTGTAGGAGATAGTTTGCGCTTGTGGATTCAAAATATTTTACAAGTCTGTGGAACCAATCCATCTGTGAACTCAACGCTATTGATATTTCGTCGAAAATGGGCTGAAAATGATAATATGAATACTTGAGTGTTGAGTTTCGTGAATGGAAACTTTATTCGGACTTTTATTCGAGTTTTACTTTTCGACGTTGACGACGAATCGATGAAGGAATATTTCAACGCTTGGTTTCATCGTAGACTGGGCGTATCACGTTCTCGTTGCTGTTACAGTATGAAACTGTCAATTTAACGATGCTGTTGCATCTCGCATGATTTTCCATCACGATCCTGATGATTATTTTTTTATCAATACTTCGACAACCGTGACAAAAAATTTTATCGTCAAAACCTGTAGAAATTTCGTCGTATATTCGTGACGTTTTTTTTTGTGAATCAAAGTGAAAAGGTTTTTTGGAGCAAAGGTGCTTCGTATACAGTAATTATTAGTACTATTTTATTTTATTATATTTTTAAAAAATTCATCGATACAAATTTTATACACACGCTTCCATTTTTATTCGTAATACTTTTAATGGAACTATGTTTCTGTTGCTCGTGTCGTACAAAAATATGGCAAGTCGTCGTACCGTATCATTCGTCGCGGTTTAAAAAAAGAAGAAGGTGCAATTGTTGCAATGATTTAACACTGCGCAGAATTGCAATGAACCGGTCCACGTGGCAACGACGCTAATGGGTCTCCAATGCATGACATATTTTTTTATCTCGTTCGATTTTCCTTTGCAGTTTATACAACCGGAAAAATTCTTTTAGAAATTTGAAACTGAATTTCCTGTGTTACGATCCGTGACAAAGTTCTTATTTCTATTTTTAATTATTCGATCTTTTGAGTCAAAGCAATGACGACTATAAAAAAATGATGAGAAATAGAACTATCGATTATTTAGTCGAGTCGTTATAATAAAATGGAAAAAAATGATTTAGAAAGCGACGTTCCTGAGGCCAACGGTTTTTAAACTGCTTGTAAAAATAAATAATAAATAATCATAAAATCGAAACCGTTCTGCCCCATATTTTGACGGGTCGTTTTTTTTCTTGCGTTCTTTTAACACATTATTCCTCCTTGCTGATGAAATACATCTCTATCGCGAAGAAGACACTCGCCAGGATTGCGAAAATTCCACTCGCCAACATCTGGTTGAGATATTGATCGTGATATCGGGAAATGTAATTGTTTTGGAAATTTTTGTAATCGTATATCAACACGACACCGGCTGCGAAACAGAGGATCACACCGAGCCTTGAAAACATTAGAGACTGAAAGAAAAAAAAACCTTTCGTTTATTAAACTATATTTTCAATGCTTTTTTCGATTTTTTTAACCCTCCGTTGACCCGCGTACATTTAGCCGGTGCATTGACACACTGGGTCAATTTGACCCGGAACTGTGGTCGATTTATATTGAGAAAATATCAAGAGAATATTTAACATTCCTGAATATGGTTGCATCATGAAAAATGTGCAAAATATCAAATTTTATTGTTTCAAATATAAATTTGACTTCTGGAAACGTGAGCATCTTATTTTCGAAAAACATAATTTTACATTTTTTTTACAACCAACAACCGGAAACGGACTCCGGAAAAAAGTATTTATTTGGACAAGTAAACTTAGCTCTATCGTGAAATGATGAATTTAACTTGAAAATATTTTTCGGCAGAGTAATATAATTAACGTTAAAAAAAAAATCCGAGTCAAGAGACCCAGTGTGTCAACGAAGGGTTTAAATTTCCAATGGTTTCTACTTACCGTTTTGGGGCCAGTGCGCTCGCCGTACAAATAACAAATTATTAATATCGCGTTAATCAATATGTAACCCCCAATGGCGATGTAAATCAATCCGACGTGATTAAAATTTGCTTGCATCCGATCGTTGAAAGGATCCACTATTAGACCAATGGAAATTACACACATCACCTATTCCAACAAACATTGTGCTTTTGTTATTTATACATTTATTCGAAATCGATAAAAAGACCATAAACGATGTTAATTCCATTAGTTTTTTCGGGCACACTGTTGAATAGTTTGTCATAGACGTTAATTAGAACTTATTTGACAATTTTGACATTGGTCTAATTCCTTACAAGCTTCTCAAGAACTTTGTTGACATTCGAAAGAATTAGATTTGGTTTTTTAATCTCGTGACTTACGAGTTCGATAACTTTGCAGAAAAATGGTGCCTCCTTTAGAAACCTTTTCAATTTCGATGAGCCACTTGTCGCTTCACCAGATTCCTCGACCATTTTTTAAGGGTAAAATATTCACTCACAAGAACACAAACACAAATTATACGATTTTATGATCGAAGAAAAAATTCACGAGTTTCAATAATCTTCGGAGTATTTTTATGGTAGCCCGCGTTGAAGGAAACTGACAAGTGACAAGTTTCTGAGCTACGGAGAAGAAACTCGTTGTCGTCGTTTACGGTATCCTATATTCTCCCCACTTTAACACCATCAGACGCCTAAGTGCACTTAATTTACAATTGGCATAATTCTTGACCACTCGACCTCTCTTATACGTGACTAACTTCGAATCGAGAAAATCTTCGTTACCATTTTCTCACTTTCGTTTCTTCTATCTTCACTCAAACTTCCTTGAACTTTGGCACATATTTTAATGTTGAGGCTTGGTGGCCTCTTATTTCGTAAATTCCAAGCTTTTCCTTGGCAATTATTAATTTCGATAAATTGCCTTTTTCTATGCATCGTTGATAGAGTACAAGGCAAAATAATAAATTCTAAAAAGACTTTGCAACAGCATTTGTGATTTTTTTATAGAAATTTATTATTTTTTCTAATTCCACTCATTGTTTTACAGTCCAAATCTATTTTCACTCTTTCCTTCTTTCGGATTCATGCGTTCGTCTTGTCCCAGTGAAATTATTTCATTGAAAAATGAAATATTGATTGAATTTAGTTGTACATTTTGCAAATTATCACAGACAAACTATGTTTTTCCCTTTGTGGTTAGGGAATCAAAATGATATTTGTCATCGCAACAAATGTTGCAATCTATTTTTGTCGGATGAGAAGTACGCAGAGTGATTTGTCTACAAATTGGGACGATAAGTCGAGGAAGATCCAATGAGATGTGTTACGGCACACACTCGTAACGTCCCACGTACGTTACGCGATAGGCCCCATTGTCGTTTTCATCGTGTCGCGGTCATCCGGAGGCTAATTAAACCTCCACTGGCCTATCCTTCCGAATTCACTGAGACGAACGCGATGCTGCGACAAGATCTCATCGTGACGGCATACGCGTACAGAGACTCCCGCGAGTATGGTCTAATTTATCGTAAATTGAACGTGGGATGAATTTATGGGAAAAATATCGGCGTTAATTGCCGCCAATGTTAAATACCACAGTCTCCTAAGCCAAGTTATCAATTTTTCTCATTTTCCAAAATCATTCAATCGAATTAATGTTTAAAATAATTTAAAAATTCTACCATCGATTAATATTATTTTTATTTGAACCGATGATCAAGCCTGAAATTTTCAATGGTCGAAGCTTATTGAATAATAAATTTCTAATGAAACATTAAAGAAAAAAATGACAAGAACTGATTTTTATCGCTGATTTGTCCTTCAAAATAATGTCACGTGTAAATTTATCCGCTGACGATTCACTTCATCGTTGCAGTTCGATGCTTTGATAATTCTTCAGATAGCAATCTTATCTTTTTTGTATGCGAATATAAATCTTTGATAGCAAGGTTCGTGTAATCTGATAAAAAAAAAATACACAAGCATGAGAATTGAGCATAAAAGAAAAACAAAAGTGTTTATATATTCGACGGGCCGGATGAAAAATTCTCCACTTATTTCAAGGTCGATTTATTGGTCGCAAGATTTTCCATTTTGTAGAAAAGTTTGTTGTCAATCGTTAATGAATAAAGGAGAAGAATCAACGTATAATTATTGCCAATCTGTTTCATTTTGAAACTCACACAATTTTTTTTTGCCACTACGACTAAATCGATGATTTATTGTCTCGGATGTTGGTCACGCGATCCATCCGAGATGAATCGTGAAAGCTCTAAGACGATCTCGAGGCTTCTAATATCAAATGCCGTAGCTTTCTCTCCTTTAACGAACCGGCCAACTTCAATCGAACAGAGATGCAAACGCTAGCTTCGAATAACTCAGTCAATCGTCCAAGTTTTCGATTTCCCTTCGTTGCATCCATCGGACAAATTATTCCAATCGTTTCCTTATAAATTGCCTCTTCCATTATCGAGCAGTGTAAATTTATTCGTCAACTTGTTTAATTATGGCTTCGGGCAGCGTTACGATACAGGAAAAAGCGGAGCAGTATGCGCGATTCGCGTGGGTATCGCGAAGCATATCCGGTCAACGACGCGTTCCAGACACATCGTCCTTGTTAGTTATATTCTTCTCTACTCTTTTTATTTTATTTTCTATGTTCAACACGCCACTAATGTTTCGCGTGTTCAATTTATTTCCGCATTAAATTTATTTATTTTCTTTCCGTACTGATTCCAACAGAATTGACGGTGGATCGTGTGCCATTTTTTTCATAAATTAATCGAATGCTTCACTGTTTAATCATATTTTAATAAAATGCTACAAAGATCAGCTGAGATTTAAGAATTTTTAGGTCGAGTACAAAAAATATCAATTGGGACGAAAAATTCGCACACTCGTAGGGAATTTTTCCAAAAATCTTTGGTAGAAAAAAGTCACTACGATTAAAACGACCATAAAATTTGACGTCCATCAAAATTCACATCAATTTACAGCCTTTCAATATCGTTTTTATATCTTGTGGTGTTACACAAAGGTAATAAATTTCCTCTCGCCCTCGTAACGTGTTCTGCATTATTCTAAATACATGATATCACTATATGAAGAATTTTGTTGTCCGATGGAGCCTGCTTACACAGGTACACTCGTGAAATTTACATTCAATCATTACGAAAGTCGTTGAAAAGAGATGAAAAAAGAAAAAAATTATTATTCAATCGGTCCATTGAGAAGTAATCCGACGATAGCAGCTGCTTGCATGGGCCTTATAAATTCACGCCCACGTACATCGTGTTTAATGACTAGAATTCATGGGGGTAGGGTGACGACTCGTAGGTTGAATAAAAATACACATAAATGTGTCTCGGGATTGCACAAGCTGCACCCAGGAAATGCTTCAGATATCCAAGTATCGGTGGGTTGAAGTACGCGCGTGAAAGTTTCCTTTAGCGACCGCATATATATGAAAACATTTTTTTTTCCGTAAAATAGAAGGGAGGCTCCTTTTGCCGGGCTTAATTGTAAGTCGAGACATCATTCATAACCACGTGACAATATTCTCGACTATCTCTCGCCGCATGGATTTTTACAATCTTTACAATCGTCAACTACAACACAAACGTCTAAGCCTAAGGTTTCACATTGCTCTCTGTTTTTTTTTCTTCTTCAACTTCTCAACAACTCTATTTCAATTTTCATTGATATTTATTTAGTAGTTGCGAAATGGAAAGCACAAACTTTCACGATAGTTGCCACTAAATGAGACACTGCAAGTCGAGATTTAACCTTCCATTGCAATGATTTACGATTTTGCACTTTCTACCACGATCTTTAACTGGACAGGTCATTAGTGTCGTGGACCGGTCAAACTACTCGATACCAGCTTTTAACTTAACTTTGTAAAAAAAAAAGGACCAACTTATCAAGATTCTGGTTGTTAAGAATCAGGAGATGATTCGTTGTTCCAGAATTTCAATTCGAATTAAATTCGTTCTATGAAAATCATGATGGTTTTCATTGAAAATGAATTTATTCTAATTTTTCGAACGTATTTTAATTCTGAACTGAAGTATAACTTCTCGACTGAAATAGGAAAACTGGTTTGTTTATTTGATCGAAAATCCGTAAACGTATATTTTTTATAGGCAATTGTAAAAAGAAAAAACCATTGGAATGATTTTCGTATCAGAATTTGGTGGAAAAACGTAAATAACCTAAAAAAAAACCGGTCTGCGTTGATAAGAAATTCGTAAAAACAGTGACTGTGATAAGTTAAAAGATAATTATTGCGAACTAATGGTAGACGCGATGTGGATGAACTCGAGTGTTGACGTTAAAATAAAATCGTGGAAAAAAAGCGTGGGAAATTTGACGAGAAGAGCGTCGTCGTGACGATGTCAAGTGGCGCTGAGAGGCACGAGGTCGTTGATGCTCCAATTTGTCCAATTTCCTGGATGGAGGATACAGCTCCGAAGATATCCTCACCTAGACATCTTTTCCAAGCTGCACTCCTCTATCTCACGGTGTTGGCAGCTTTATGGTGCGTTCCTGCGTGCCTCTATCATCGGTGAGACTCATAAATGACAAAAAAGAAAAAACAAAATATATACATCATTTTCGACGTAAATTCGATCGAAAGAGTATCTTGTACTTGGAGAATAAATATTTCATGTAGTTGAGAAACTGGATGCAAACCCTTGTGTCAAGGAAAATCTTTTAGGGACTCGCGCTAAGGAGAGAACATCAAAGAATCATTTTTAATTGACCAACTGCCATTCTATTAAATAAAAAGACATTGTTAATTTAAGAAAAAACCTCTACAACCTTATTTGTCTCTTGGAATTATAACAGAATAATTGAATATTAAAATTTCAGGTATTGTTCTTCAAGGGCCTTTTTGTTTCAGGATAGAAATAAGTAGAGAAGTGTCTTTGTGAATTGCTCCACTTCACTCAAAGTCTAAATTTTTTTTTTTTATTTAAATAAGTATCAACAAAAGATCTGTTCTCTTTATTTTCCATATTCAAAATGAATTTCTTTAATGAGTTCGGAAAAAGCAATGATTGTTTCGAGTTTGAAACTGTAAATAAATTGTTGGCGTTAAAAATTAAATCCTTTTTCATTTGATCGCAAAGCTGTAAAGTTTGAAAGTGATCTTGATGATGATGTTGGGCCTAAATAGTTACACAGCAAAGCCATTATTACGTTATAATAAAGTTGTTACGTCCTGTTTGTCTCTCAGGATATCAGAAACAGGTCAGGCAGTGGTTTTAACTCTGGTGGACACAGCAGCCGCTGAATTACAAAGTCTTGCCGAGCCTCGGTTATCTTCCGACATCCGTTCAAGGTCATTACCGAAAAACATAACTCTGAGAACAACGACGACGGGACCGATTCCTGCGACAACGACGACAACGTCGACGACGACGTTGAACAGTTTAGAGCACGACCAATCTACGGAACCGACGACGAAAACGAGCTCGAATACTTTGCCGGTTGTTCCGTTGGCCACTGAAGCACCGAATAACGCCACAAAAACTTTGTCAATCCATCAGGATGAAGTAACTTCTCCTCAGACTACTGGCCAAGAAGGAAATGATTCGAAGGATGAAATTGTTGCTGTTAGAGCTGAAGAAAAATCTATCGGTGAAACGACAGCCCGAAAAACGGAAGATACCCAAGAAGATGAGCCCAAGGACGAAACTTTAAAACCGGAAGACAATTTGACTGCATCACCGGAACTGGATGATGGGGCGGTTAGGGCAAAACTCGTTGGTGGAAGCAGCGATGAATCCGCAGCTGTTATATTGGATGGCCTTGTCGCTTCCGGCTCCACGGATCATCACCATGAAGACATACCTTCCTTCAGCGAATGGGCACAAAAGAGACTGGAGGAAGCCGAAAAGAAAAAAAGTAAGTCAATCTTTCTCCCTCGTAAGTTTACTGTCCAGTTTTATTACGTTGTGAATTTTGCATCGTTCTTACGAAAATAAATTCCCTTTTGATTGATGATATTTCAGATAAAAATTGTTTTTACAATCATTTTCAAATTTGATTCGTAGCCGTTTCTTTATTTTTTGTCAAAATCTTTTGATTTCGACTTTAATTACTTTTATTTCATAAATTATTTGACTGCCATTGCTTTGATTTTGTGCAAAATTCAATTTTAGGTTTCATCTTTAACGATGAACAATAATTTGGAATGATTTTGACGTTTGAAAGTCACTCGTAATAAATTAAAATTGTACGGGTTTAAACGGAGAAAGGAACGTTTAAAAATATGCAGTGAAAATGGTTGTGCAACTGAAGAGTGAAAAAATTGAATAAACTAAAAATTGAGTTGACTCTTTGTAAGATCTTAACAATTAAAAAATCGTTTCTTCACTGAAAACTAATATAATTATATTGCTCTTTCTGTTTCGTTACAATCAATGCAAATCCAACGTAGTAGTATATTTTTCTGTATTTAACTGATTGTTATATATGGCAGTAGGGTTGGATTAAATTGAAAAAGGTGTTGTTCCAGGTCACCCAAACGCTTCAATACAAAATCCCGGAGGTCCAGGCCGAGGTTTGGGTGGAATGAAAGTGCGATCAAAGAATTACGCGTCACCGGATTGTGGAGCAAAAATCGTAGCTGTAAATCCAGAGGCTCGAAGCGCCCGCAGTGTTTTAGTATCGACGAGGGACGAGTACATGTTGAATCCATGTACATCGAGAGTATGGTTCGTGGTCGAATTGTGCGAGGCGATACAGGCGAAAAAAATAGAGTTGGCAAATTTCGAGCTGTTCAGTTCGTCGCCAAAGGATTTTTCGGTGCACGTGAGCGATCGTTTTCCAACGCGAGACTGGAGTCCAGTGGGACAATTCGCTGCTAAAGATCAACGTGACATTCAGAGTTTTTCATTGAACCCGCACTTGTTTGGAAAGTTTATAAAAGTCGAGTTGCACTCGCATTATGGTTCGGAACACTTTTGTCCAATATCGTTATTTCGAGCGTACGGAACGAGCGAGTTTGAAGTTTTAGAAACAGAAACGGATCATCAGGAGAGCGAGGAGGATGAAAACAACGAGGATGAGGATGAGGACGAGGCTTTGGATTCAGAGGCTGGAGCTGAGACCAGAAATTTATTCGGTAGTGCTCGCGACGCTGTTTTACGAATAGTCAAAAAAGCTGCTGAGGTTCTCGTAAAAACTGGCGATAATAGCAACAACAATAACATCACGAAGATTCAGGAAAATATAGAGGGCAGTATAACCGGTAATTCGTTTGCAACTTGCATGACACCGAGATACACAATCGATTGTGTCAATTGTGAGGACGACAGGTTTGCCGCAGTATTCGAACTTTTGAATTGTCGAGCTGGCCATCTCGACGATATTTTACGTAACGAATTCGTTAACGAGACGTTGCGAACCGGAGAAGTATGTTTTTCTTACGGTTTTGACGTAGCAACACTTCCGGATTCAAAGAATAATTCCTCAGCTTTAACTCGCGAAGAGAACGATGACGTAGCGGCAAAACGTAAATTTATTCTGGGTCGTAACGCACGCTCGAATTTTCTCGTCTCAATTTATTCTCCGGAATATATAATGGCGCTTTGTAACGTCATCGCAACGAAAGAAAGAAGACTTGTTTTGAACACGAGCTACGAATCGTCCGGTAATTCATCGGTCAATTCGTCGACGAGAATCGACACGAATGTAGGAAACTTAGAGGCTCTTGAACTCAATGGACAACCAAAGGTCATCACTACATCGACCTGCCAACCGGATGTCAATGGGAATTCGTGTCAAAATACAATGACGACTAGAGAAACGAAAGTCACTAAAATTCAAGGCTCAACCTCCGACGAGCAAGAAACTTTGAGCTCGAAAAGTTCTGAAACAACTACAACGAAGTCGGAGAGTCTCGCGTCGCAAATAAAACCCACTAAAGCACTTAGTCGTGAAGATATTAGAAAAGAATCATCTGTACCGATTTTGGAGCCTAGTAAAGATCCGAACGAAGAAAGTATACAACCGGAAGTCCTGACAACACCTTCGCCTGCTTTGAACGTTGCCACAGCAACTACAAGAATCATCGAAGAACCAGACACTCTTCAAACTCCCTTGGAATCTACCACACAAATTCTCACCACCCTCGTCACTCCTCCTTCGGCCTCAACCAGTCGAGACTCTCAAGATCTTAACCCCACCAGTCAAGATAATACTCAAGACAATGCTTCAACTATGAAACAGGACAATCCTGATCAAGACACCAAATCCGCCAGTAAACCTGAGAACGGAGAGCACGAGGCCAAATTAATTGCACAAGATCAAATGAGCTTGGACAGCATATTGTCCGATCTCAAGGATCTTGAAGCTGACGGTACGAGTATTCATGGAAACGCTAATCACAATGCTAATAATATTGTTGCACAACCAACCGCGAGTACTACACCGCAACAGAAGGAATCCGTGTTTCTTAGACTCTCCAACAGAATAAAGGTTCATATGAATAATTGACTTTTCTCTATCAACGTTTATGCAATATTTATTTTTATTTATTTTACTTTCGATATCATTATATTTTTCAAACCGTACAAAACTCTGAAGTCTAAAAACCCTGAATATTTTTATCATTATTTTTTAACGTTGAATAAATTTATAAATCAATAAATATAACGTTTTTTTGCCAGCTTTTCTTTCATTTGGTGTGATGCTATGAGTCAATATGGACTGCTAATGAGTAGGAGAGATATTAGTCGCGAATTTCGAAAGTCAACATTTTCCACACCATTTGTCCGTTGGAATAAAAAAACTTTTTTTTTCCGGTTAGTCGAATAGTGTCTAAAAGTGTCATTTTTTAAGATTCAATGTGGTCCTTAAATCGTGTAAATATAAATAAATAAATGAATAGATAAATATTGAAAACTATTAGAGTAATTGGAGAAAAGATTTTCCCATTTGAAAAAATACATTCTTTACGTACTAAGCTTGTCAAAAAATCAATTGAGGGAAAATATGGATTAGGTACGTTTGTAATGCGATGTGATTATTTTCATTTGCAATAGCATAGTAAATATTCTTTTCGACTCCAGAAAATTGTAAATACAGCAATAATGACGATGATATAAAAATATGATTGAAATAATTTCAGGCTCTGGAGCGCAACATGTCATTGAGCGGTCAATACCTCGAGGAGTTGTCAAAGCGTTACAAGAAGCAAGTGGAAGAGATGCAGCGTTCGTTGGAGCGTGCGACGAGCGCGATGAGTGAGGAATCGCGAAAGGGCGAGGAGCGTGATCTCCGTCGTATGGAGGAGATAACAGCACTTCGTGGAGAAATAACAAGTTTGACAGAATCCATGGAAGTGCTGTTGTACGATCGTAACAGTTGGCGAAGCAAATTATCGAGCGTTTGTCAACACTTTGCACTGGTAGTAGTGGAAATCGTTGTTTTCATGTTGGTTGTGTCGTATTGTCGACGTAACAGTGAATTCGAAGACGTCGAGGAGAGCGATGTTCCAATGGAGAACGAAGTACAGAGACGCAGGAGTGCGGGTGCGATGTCAACGTGCGGAGGAGCGACATCTAAGAAATCGAAAAAACGAAGACCGAGTGAAATCGCATCGCGAATTGGTGGCACATACGGAGAGCTTATGATAGACGATCGTTCGAATCACGAAACAAAAAAGGAAAAAAAAAAGAGACGCAAGAAAGAATCTAATGGTAGAACGTTGAATGGAGAGACAAGAAAAGACACAAGTCCTGAGGACAATATGCCCGGTGGTACAGCATTGCCTTCGAGAAGATCATCATCCACAGAACCAATGTCTTCGCACGCGAAGAAATTGGAACTCCGTAATACAAGAAAAAGACCTGATTCCGCGCCGGAATATTCGGGTTCGTGGGTCGATCGTTCTTCCATTATCGAGGCATCGATGCTGGACGAAAATTTAGAAAATATCGATGAATCAATGTTTGATAATAAAAATAATCGACGTTCACTGATCGAAGAAATGAGCGCTCTTAATTTTTCCTCCGAAGCTCCTATCGCTGAAAATCGAGAGCAGGAAAAAAGCACAGGTTTATCTTTATTTCGTGGTGGTGGCTTTTTGAAAGCAGCCAAATTGTCATCTCCCTCTTTCATGAAAACAGCTCTGGGCTCGAGAAGTAAAAGATTCGCAAGAGCCTCAGGAAAAAATGATAATAATCCACAATTAAGGTCTGACAATTGGGAATGGTACTCGAGAAATTCTAGCAACAGATCCGACAGCGGTAGTCCGTCGAGCATGCCCATTGATCATCCTGATTCAATCAGTAACGGCCAAGAGGACAACGTTATGACAAAAAACGGTCATCATCGTGGTACGAGCAACGAATCGGAAAGTGGCAGCTCAACTACGACGCCCAGTACGAAACAGGAGAAAAAAATGGGACGCGGTCTTAGAAAAATGGTGAGAAAATTTTTCTGATTGAAGTAGATTCGTTGGTGAAATTATCTTTGAAAGAAAATGAAAAAAAAAATAATAATGTCGTCACAGACGAACATACGAAATGATGGCGAAATAGAGCGTTATTCTATGAATTGCTCTATTTTTCAACGATATTTTTCCCTAAACGTCGTCCACATTCGACAACATTTACGACGATGAGAATTTTTAATACAACTCTCGATAAATTAGGCTGCGTGATACTGGATCGAGAACTAACGAAAACGGATTTTCGAAGATTATGGAACATTACAAGATTCCGGGCTAAGATTTGTCGAGAATTTATGGGATTTTCCCATCCGCATATCCAGGAACTTGGCCGAGAATTCCAGGTAACTGGAGAGCTGGTTGATTTTTTTTTTTCTTTTTTTTTCCGGCCTCTTTTCAGCTTTCAAGAACATTTTGTACGCTGATAAGATCGAGAAAGACTGTAGTAAATTTGAAATGAAGTTTAGAAAAATCGTTACAAGAACAATGGGGGCTGAAGCGAATCAAGCGAAACCATTTTTATCCTTTATTCGAACAATGGGTTTGTTCGACTCGATTCACTGCCCGAATAGTGAATAGTAACATTATCAAAATTAGCAAATGACGATTTGTTTTTCTTTGTTTTTTGGAGAATGCTTTGTAGTTTTTGACTTGCAATTTATTATGCAGTTTGTTTGACTTGATTTTGGAGCAGACATTATCCGGAGATTTTCCGCTCGAGACTCGGAGCTTAATTTTTTTATTTTTGAACCTACGGTTGTCAAAAAACAAAAAACAAAAACAAACGAAACCAATGATTTGTTGATGAAAGCGACGTAAAGTTGCAGAAAATGGAAAAGACGACATTGGCACTGTTGGCTATTTGTTGACGATGTAAAGCTTCAGCTTTGAATAACGATCAATTTGAACCAAAAGAAAAAGTAAGCGGAGAAGTTGGAAAAAAAAAACGAAAAAAATTACGTCAGCGTCGCGGTCGTGAATTTGCTTCGATCTCCTGACTTGCTTCTACCGACACGAATAACCAAAGACGCGATCTTGATGAACGTTTAGAAATCAAAATTTTTCAAAGCCTCAAAACCGAAAAGGTGACGAGGTAGTCATTAGAAGAAATAATTGAATAATTATTCATTAAGGTTTATAAAATCGTACGTTACGTCCATAAAAGTTGGAGTCAACGCAACAGTTCCAAATAGATGGTAACCCATTTTATTTATATTTTTTTCATAAAAAAATATATATAACACACCCACAAACAGAGGAAAACAAAAACACAATTTTACGGTCTTCCCCTCGCTAAGTGAACGCACAATCCTCAAATCCCGGTTAGTCAAATATCGTGTTTCATATTCTATTTTATTTTTTCCCCTCTTTTTTTTTTTTACATATCTCAAGGGAAATGAATCTCGTACAAATTTGCTATACGGGTTACTTGCTTGTTTTTCATTCTGTTGTCGCCTTCCCACATTTTTCGATTGTTTTTTTTTCTAATCATTTTCATTTTTCAAACTATTTATTTCCTTTCGAAATTTGTTTCGTGAACAGTGCGACGGGAGAAAAACTTTGGGAGTGCCCGATCTTCGCCATAGACAACGCGTCGTTGCGTTGTGAGAGTGAGAAGATGAAAAGTGCAAAAAAAAATAATAAAGACTTGAGGAGCAAACATAAAAGAAAAGGTAATAACAAAAAGAGGAAAATAAACGAATAATTGAAGAAAATGAATAAAGTAAAAAAAACACGCTGTGATAAATCGCTGCTGCGGGTATGAAGCACGCAACCGAGGAAGTGTACGGGTTTTATGAAACGGGGGAGGGGGAGAGAAGTAAGGAATTGTCCTATAACTTAATGTGCATTTAAAAGACGATAAAAAAATGAATTAATGAGTGGACAGAGCAACATAGAGTGATTATCCGATCGATAAATACTAACATCGACGACTAAACGATTCAAATATGGGCTCATTCGAGTCTCACAAGATTCATCAAGTGTGTAAACTATTGTAATAATAAATATAGCTTTAGAAAAGAAAAAAAATGACTATATGGAAATAAGAATGTTGCTAGGCATTATTGTAACAATTAATTATTGCACGACTTACTCGTCGTGATTAATCGCCATCGCCATTGTCACTGTATATCTTTTTCGTTGTTCAGGTCCATGTAACATTAAGCTTTTATTGTCATTACACCGATTAATCACGTGCTCATTGAATCATGCCTGAAAAAAGAGGAAATCGTGACGGTCGTCACTTAGTTAAGATAATTATAAATTATCTTGTCTTTGACTGTTTTTTTTTGTTTATCACGTATTTTCGAAATTGACGTTTAAAGGATTCGTGGAACTGAGAAATTCCAGAAAATACTCCACATTTTTTGTTTCGGATCATAAATCGACAAACAAATGAATGTGAAAAAAAAACCATTCAATTAAAGTTATCAGGTAATTTCGAATGGTATAAAAAAATCAAGTTTTCTACAATTTCGTTTTCTTTTCATCCTTAAAGGATTTCAATATTCTGAAGAAAGAAAAATGTCCCAACATTATCCATTCTTCTGACGTACTAAGTACTTTCCTTCTAAATTTACAAATTCACCATTTTTGTTGGCATCAAGGGATATTTTTCTTCACGAAATAAAAATTTCCGCTGTGTTTCACTTTTCGATACATTTTACAAACTTTGCGATCATGTTTCATATCGATCAAGTCGCCGTAAGTGCGAAAGAGATAGCTGCATGTTTCGAAATGAAAAAAAAACGGATCCTTAGTTTACTATCAGGGAAAATTTTTCGAATCCCCGGCAGTATTAGTCGTCTCAGTATTTATACGAGTTTGATTGAAACAAAAAGGAAAAAGAAACACAAGGATTGTGAAACGATTCAAAACCCAATCAATGACCAACGACATTTGTTGCTCTTCTTTTTATCAGAGTTGAAAAAATCGAAAAAAAACGTCATTACTCCTAAGAACGCAGAACGTACTTTCCCATAGGTAAATGTAATAGCAAATCTTGTCGAAAGTACACTATACGTGATGAAATTTACGTTCGTTATATAGCCGAAGTTGCAAAAAAAAAGGATAAAATAATGAACAAATAAAATATAAAATCCTGAACATTTTTACATGTGTGAACTTCGAGCTCAATCATTGCTTTTGAATTCGAGAAGGGCATCTCTGCCCATATGCTGGCAATAAAGCAAGAATCATTAAAAAGACGAAAACTATTGTTACATGTATTATATACATATATATACATGTATATGATCGTAGCAATGAAAAAGACGTACTGCACGAAAACTGTAAAATATTTATCAAGAATTAAGGCTGTTTACTTAGTTAACGATGAATACTCGACGTTTCTTCAAATATTTGCACTGTCCTTTAAGGATGTATATGATTGTCATCAAAATCTCTCGAAAATTCATAAAATTTTAATATTTTCACATTAATGAATTGGAGTTGAATTTATAATATAATGTATAAATAATATCAATGTTTTCAAATTGTATACAAAAAGCATTAACTCAATTCCAGCTACAAATACGATTTTTCCATTTTAATTAAATACTTATTTTAATGAGATTGTTTTACTTTATTAAATCTTTTCGTCGAGTAGATTTATTGTCTCTCTTATACATGCTTAAAATCCATTGCGTTCGTATGTATATTTACAAGAAATGAAAAATGTAGATAGAAAGAAGAGAAAGAAAAAAGAAGAATGCATTATTTGTACCACCGTTTTCGCTTCGATCATTATTCACTGTTTATATTACAATTATATTTAATATATACACACATATATCATGCGCATTAAAAGCTTAGATTAAAATGTGATGGCGATTGTGTGCGAGTGTTGTGACTATGACGGTGATGGAAGAAATAAAAGTGTTGCCAAATAGCATCGACGTCTATAATAGCAACGAGATATATGGTCGCAAAAGAAAACAAAAGTGGATCGTAATGTGTTTTTTTTTCTTTCCAGAATCCATTTCAGCTCTTAAGGTGATCTATCAATCATACGTTTTGTTTGGTAAAACTTGATGTTTGAAGAAAAATATAAGTTACACAGTGTTCTCTTTTGGTCAGAGAAGAAGGTGTAACTTTTATTTTTTTTCTAAATAAATAAATCATCTTAAACAAGGGGATAACGCTGATTGATCATTTTATCAGAAATATTATTCGTAAAACAAAATGTATGGTAGTCACTTTCGATACAAAAATTGACAAGAAAATAAGAAATAGTTTGTCAAAATTTTCATATTTTTCGAATCGTTATCGAACGTTAAGGGTTTCGAGAAGACTCGAAACATCGATTAACTCGTGAGATGAAAGTTTTTTCGCCTTCGTTTGATTATTCAAAGTTTCAAGCGCTTTAACAATAACGCTTTTAAAATCGGCTGCTGCTCGCTTTTTGATCGAACAAACGAAGATTTCGTTCAGATGGTTTTCCAGTTTAAACGTTATTACCGATCCAAATGAAGCTTCAAGATCACTCACTATTTTTGGCCTCAAGCTCTTGTCTCTGCACACTAAATTTAACACGAAATAACCGTTTTCGTTCAAACAATTAGACGATGCTTCCAGAAATTCACTTTCCAAAAAACTTTTCGGTGGACAACTCATTCCCGTTGTCGTATCCTTACTGTCAACGTCTAATAAAATGGCGTTGAATTTCTTGCCCTCCTTTGATACTCTTTTTACAAATTCTATTCCATCCGTTATTTCCACTTTCATTCGTTCGTCGAGCTTCAAATCGAACCAACTTGTCGCTATACGCAACACTTCTTCGTCTATGTCAACAGCCGTGATTTTTACCTGATAAAACATTTAAAAAAAAAATTTATTATTCATTACGAATAATACGAAACGATAACGAAAAATCTTCTTTCTAGTTAATTTAGAAAATTTACGAAGGGAAAAAACAATGAAAATATTACCTCAGGAAAACATTGGTGTAAAAAAGTGCAAAGACTTCCTCCTCCGAGTCCCACGACAAGAATTTCACTGGATTCGTTTTGATTTATTGCGGCACTTGCACCAATGCACATATATGGATGATGTTCACAAGCCAAGAAGCCGTGGTCGACTGTAAATTTTTTTTTACCTTGTGTCGATGACTGTGAACCACGTTTTTCATTTCGTTTTCGATTTTTGACTAAAAAAGAATATTCAAAATGATGATTGAATGAAATGTATCAACAATGAGGTAAGAATACAGAATGAATTGACAAATTATATTTTTTGTTACGTCTTAATTGTTCCTCGAGGAATCATTCTTAGTCAAAATGTATGGAAATTTTTGTTTTTTGTAATCGTCAACTGTCTTTTTAGCGACTATGATCGAACAATCGTTAAAAAAGTTAAATATAAAAAACAAACAAGAAATCATACCTAACTTTAATCTAGCTTCGCTCTGTACGATAAATTGATTGTTTAAAAAAATGAGTCTTCGCAGATTGGGTCCCTCGTCTCCAAGAACATCCTCAACAACGTAAGGACCGCTCAACTTGCTCTCCCCTTTGCATCGAATTTCACGATGTCCAACATCCGCACCAAGAGATAAAAAATCGATAACGTAATTAACCGGCAATCCTGAGGGTGCAAAGTTTTGGATACTCGGGCCGAGTTCCTCCTTGACTTTTTCCATGCTCTCGAAACTTTGCTCGCGTCTCAGAATCACTACAGCTAAACGATCTTTCGAAACATTTTGCAACAACTCTTGTCTGCCCTCAGGGCTACCAAAAATCCAATCCGTGTCCCTGAAACATGTTTGTTTGTTGGTACGTAAAAAAAAGTATGACTAATTACTGTAGATTTTCAATATTCGTTTTACATCATTACATCAAAAAATTACTCTTCCACGATCTTAAGTTTTCTTATTCTTGAAAAAGGGAAGCGACGAGAACATTTTTTTACCTTCCCTGCGGGACTATGAATGCAGCGTAACTTTTAGCTACTTTAATCTCTCGTCTGTCCAGAATATGGATTGTGAAACGAGGCTGATCATCACCAGGGCGATATAAATCCAACGATACTTCTCCAAGCTCAGAAACGCTTCTTTTGTTTAGAGTGTTACAGACAAGAGCGGATTGTTGAGTCCCCAAGATTCCATTTATAATGTCATCGGGGCTCACCACTCTGACTATTGTATCATCCGTTAACGCCAACTCAAGAACCTGTGAAAATAGCAAAACGATGAAATAGTGCCTTTTTTTTTAAATGAAGAAAAATGGATTTAAAGAATATACCGGACGTGGCAAACCAGGAAATTTTGTGGCAATGAGTACAAAAACTGGAAATGCTGATCCTTCATCTTTGCGTGTTTTGGCTTCAGCCTCATGGCATCGAGACACTCGGAGCATGAATTCGTGAGAGGGAAAATATGTGACAAGTTTTCGTAAAATATGTTCTTGAAGCAAAGTTATGCACACGTAACGACCACCTCTTTTGAGAACTCTTGAAATTTCCTGAAATAAATCTCTCAATTTTATATGCTCCATGGTTGACTTGGAATAATGGAAAACTTACATTCAAGTATTTGTCAATACGAGCGAGGGTGTTGATCTCAGAATCCGGCATTAGTGCATCAAAAGTTCCTTTGTCAAGAACGACGCTAAATTTTTCACTCGAATATGTCATTTCTGTTGCGTCCATACATTCGTACACTAAATCAGGCCTCTGTTCCTTATTTTTTTCGGTCATCTGCTTTATCACAATTTTCGATATGTCGATGCTTGTGACCTTCCTAAATATGTTTTCTCAATACAATGTGCACATTTCTATAATTACTTATAGCAATTTCATTGAAATTGAAAAGACAACTTCATTCGAATTTCATTGTGGATAAGAACTTTCATTAATTTAAAAAAATCATTAAACAAGAGCACGGAATTTCCAATTATGTTCATTTGTTTCATTTTTAAAAGATTCCAATATCTGCCCTTCTAATGTTTGCAATTCATTTTGAAATTTCGCAAATGCTCAGTTTCAAAATGAAACAAAAGTGTTGGTATAATATTTCGTACAAAACGTGAAATACGAAAAAGCATACGCGCAGTTCATAAAAATATCCATAGGGGGCAGGTGCGGATTCCCAAAAATGTGTTTTCTCTACGCAGCAGATTTCAATGTTTTTTTATTCGTAGACCACGTGTTTTGGCATATCGAATATCATTTTAGAGTAAACAAAAGAGGAAAGATCCAAAATTCGAAACGCATTAAAATTTCGTTCTGTTGTAAAGAATTTTCGAGAGTAACAAACGAATAATTTGTGGCATTTATTCTCCTCGCTCTCCGGTAATTGTCATTTATTTTTACTATAAATCGACTTGCCTACCTGTAACCGACGTCGTACAAATCCATGCTAAGTGTAGAATTTCCGCATCCTACGACCAAAACATCGTCTTTAGGTTTTATGTACTTCAATAATTGTCCACATAATTCCGGATATTCGCCGTACCTTCAATCCAACGTGGAAAAATATGAATGACATCGTAATTGTGGGATGAGAAATTGTTTTGAAAATTTTTGCTCACCATTCGAAAGCTTTCTTTCCTCTCTTCTTGAAAAATTCGTTCCAATAATCAGCTTTGCTGAATTCCTCATGAGTCTTTGGTAACAAATTCATTTTTTTATTGACTCTTGTCTGTCAAGCGTAATTTTAGTGAAATGTTTTCGTCGTCATAACCTACAAGTACAACGCGGATGTAAATACGACCGGCTGTTGAGCAATGTATTGCCGGCCGAAACTACCACGGTGCTACCACCGTGATGCGACGAAATACTAGCGTACGCCGTACTGAGCTGCGGTGGTAATTCGAACTAATGTTTTTTTTTTTTTTTATTATTCGTGAAACTTACGCTCGTTATTATTTCTACCGCTTTGATTATTTAAATAGAAACCGATGAGGGATTTTTACCGTCAGTGTCATGTCAATTCGCAATTTAGACAAAGCAAATTATTAACTGGTGGCCCTAAAAAATTATTATTTGGTTGTCATCAGCGATCTAATGGTAGTAAGAGGCTTTCATCGTCTTTTTGGACGCTTTTAAATTTATAGAAATGCAAACATTATATGGCAATCAGAGAAACTATTTTTTAAAATCCATAAAAAATATTCTACTCAGAGTTTAAAGATTCTTAACAAAATTGCAATACAGTGTTTGGTTTGACACTAAAGTAACATTTTCATGATGATAATTCCTGTCGTATGGGAGCATCAATTAAACATGTAAATGACCTTAGAAGTTGATGTTACAAGTGTATTGTACTGTTGTGGATGTTACAAGCGTATTATACGTATTATTATACGTATAATAAATTCTTTGAAGAGTGAATAATGCAAAGAAATTCATCTATTGAATGTAAATCAAATAAATAATATTACATAGATAAGAATAGAAGAATAATATCCGTTTCATCATTCGGCAAATATAGTCAATGATAAAATTGTATTTAATAAATCTACTGGGAGTTAAATAATACACATAAAATATTATATGTATAATTTAACTCCCATTAGGTTTATTAAATACAATACAATTTTATCATTGACTATATTTGCCGAATGATGAAACGGATATTATTATTCGATGAATTTATTTTTCGGTATATTGAAATAAATTAAAGAGTCGAAGTAAACTTGTGTGATAAACATTCGGTTTGTTTACGTTCTACACGCTCCCGTGAGACCCGCGTGCTTGCTACGGTTGCCCGTGCTTCATAGTGGGGGAATGTTCACCGGGTCGGCGCGCCGCGGGAGGGGCAGCGGCGATGCGCAACTGGCGGGGAGGGCGCGGGACGGTGGGATGAGCGGGAGAGCGTGATAATGCTATTAGTCAGAGCCGGGCGCTTGCCGGCGATGCAAGGAGAGAATGGTCTGAGCGTCGGTTGTTTAATTCAACGCTACGCTTCATCGTTCGTCGATGCTGATAAACTTTACGGAACGAAATATATAGTAGTACAAGTAGTATTCTATTTTATCCTCAATTCATAAATATAACAAAACAATCCTAGGGCTTTTTCTGAAAATAAAGAAAAGATAATAACTTTATAAAATCAAATTGAAAAAATTGATTAGGTTTTTATTTTCATAGATGATATACACCAATAATTCATAATAGTATTTACATTATATTTTGGGTGGTTAAATTCTCAATTTCATTTATTACGAAAAATAAGACGACACATATAATCCCGTTGATAAGCAATAGAATAAATATATATAAATAAGTTAATGAATTGATATAGGCCGACAGTTATATGACAGACAGTATAGTGACCATTCTAACACAACTTCGAGATTCGCGCAAATGCTCGCGTGCCCGTGTGCACCGTAGCAAGTCTGGGTTCGCCCATCCGCAGCCGAAAGTAAGCAATGCCGTTAATGCGATCCGACTGGCATTCAAGACGTCATGTGCCTCGGCGGTATTCATAAAGCGCGGTACAACAGGTTTGGCTTTCTAAGCATGAAGCAGTATGTGTGTATATCTGTTTCCAGTATGGCACATACTCGCCTGGTGCCGAACGTTACTTGACGCGGTACTATACCTAGCGACTCATGACAAGTTCTTGTCTGTTGTGACGCCGGACAGCTAGCGAGCGGCGCTACCAGTACGCACCTGTGCATCAATGTTTAGCAATATACGGTTTTTGAAAACTTGCTTATGCTTAACATTTGAAAAGGCGAGCACGCGCGCACGCGTGGCACTAACGTGAGCATGCTCGGGTCTCCACGAAGATGTGTTAGAGCTGTCGTTACACTGTCTGTCACTTATTATTGGTCTACATTCATTCAATTTTTCTCGCCATAACGAGATTTTTAGCTCAAACAAAATATTATTCGTTTTTTAAACCGAGCAAAAGTTTGTTTTTCAACGTACGCATTTCCTTACATTATAAACCAAGTCTCATAATAGAACTAACCGATAGTATTGAAACACTTTTATGAATGATTAAAATCGTAGCTATACATTTTTCTAGATTCAAAATTACTTTTGGGATTAAACGCAAATGTTAGGCGCGAACATTTTCGAAATCAAAGTTCAAAGTGCGCGGATTGTGATAAATTCAAGTGTTCATTAGCCAAAGGAGCGTGAATAAATGACTGATACGTGAGATTAGTTAAATCATTTGTGCGGGATTGACACTGATAAATTGTGAACAACCGTTATTGTGGAATACAACTTTATTGAATGGAAGAAAACAAGTGAAATATGATGGAGGAGGATGAGGATCACGTGCAATGGATGTCAACAATGCAGTACCCGAGGGGCTTTGCTACACGTGACGACTGGATAACAAGGTAGGTTCCTAAGAGGTGGACCATCGAACGGTGAGTACATCAATCATTTCAATCGCATGACATTTCAGTACCACGAAATAGCCAATATGAAAATTGAAAAAAACTTGAAGTAAACTTCAAGGTATTTTTTATGTTAATTTTATCTCTCATACTAGCAAGGTTGTCAATTTTTTTTACGAAAGCTACTTGTTTATGAAACATTATTTCTGCAATCAGCCGCGAGATGGGGTTAAAAAAATCGACTCAGTGAATATTTGTAGAAAATTTCTTTAGGAAGCAAATAACGGTTCGTGCGTTAGAATCGCTAGAAAAATACAGGTTATTCTTCGGAACATGTCGATCGAAATATGAATTTGTAGAATTTTGTATTCACCTTCAAAATGTGCCGCAAAGTTAGCCCCAAAAATTTCAATTTTTATGCCAGCACGCTTTTCTAAGGGTCTATTCAACGCAAAATTGTTTGTCGGTGAAGATTATATTAATTGAACCGTTTTCCGTATAATGTTAACGTTGAGTTTTAAGAGATTCGTAAAATAAATTTCGATCCATTTGCTTTCGTGGGCTAACTCGGGAGTAGTCGGAATGCCGAATCCGAACCCTGCGCCGTCGATATTGTAGAGATATCGTACTAGTACCACGGCAGTACAACGTATTAACGAATATATAATACATACATACCATACATACTACCGCGCGAACACACCGTACTGCTATGACCGACCGTTATCACTATACTCAGCAGTCGTCCTTTCTAATACCGCGTATCAATACCCTGTACCAGTATACACTGTACGAAATGATGCTTACATATCGTACTGATTGTGTTTGTACGACTTTTTTGTTTGCTGAGAGTTGGTAAGTTACCGACTTAAAGTGAGTAGAAGGCCATAGATCAAGAAGATTCTGACCTTACCAACAAACCTTGGGCATTGTATTAGTTTGTGTAGTTCGCAAATCTGACTTTAGATGGCCAAAAATATTCTCCGTTACAACCAATGACTTGAAAACAAGTTTTATCGTAGAGGACGCGAATTGAGTGAGTCTTTTGTAATACTGTTAATTTCAATCAACACCTACATCAATTTGAGCTGTTCGTAAGAATCATTCGTGAAATATGTTGAAGCAAACAGTTTGGTGATCGATCATTTTTATGGAAATTTAATTTTTGTTGTCAGAACACTCGTTTTTCATTGCATATCATCAATTTTTTTTTGTTCTTCAAACATGATTGTATGTGTCAGTATAATTTTTTGGTTGCAACGAATGTTTTCTTCCGATTTTTGTGAAAAAATGCATAATTTCCATCTGATGAGGCTGATTGTATGTGCTTTCGAAGTATTTTTAACCCCGAACAACGAATTTTTTACTTCCAACGTGTCCGAAATCGGGATTTTCGCAGAATAAAAAAAAAATTCCATCGTTACATCGGGAACTCGTGAATAATTTTTTTTCCGGTTACAAGTAAGTGGATTTATTTCAATGTCGTAGCTCGTAGCAGGATTTGGGGGCGTCGAACAAAAATTTGATTGACTTAATACGCCGACACTACAAACTACATTTATCGTGAAGTATCATTAAGATTGACGCTTTCACTGCCAGAAGACATTGGGTAATTTCCGTGTTCAAAGTCTTTCGATATTTACGAATGAAAAAAAGTATTCTGTCACGTACAACCGATTTGGTGGTGAAAGTGCAAGGTATAAATATATTATATGTCGAGAAAAAATGAGGTTAAGTTCAAGCACTATGTACCCCCCTGGGCAAGAGTAACTACAAAAAAAGAGTAAAATGTGCGAAAAAAATCCCGAAAGAATTTTTAACGACGCATTTAATACGATATTAATGACAGACTTGTACCGTGCGACACTCTCAGCATAAACACGTTTAAAGTGACTGGAAATTCGATAACCACCGACAAATGTCAACCAGAAAAGTTGTTCGATAGTCTCACGATGAAAAAACCTTATTCATGAATATTTTCTTTAATTAAGATATCCCTCTGATGCATTTTCGTTATCATTGTAGTTAAAATTAACTGAATATTTAGAATTTTTAGTTTTCCCTAATAGGAATTTCATTTTTGCTTAATTTTTTGTCGATGTACTAGAAAAGTCCTTGACTGCCCGGATGGCATCGTTTTTACGTTTCGATCGGAATACTGGGCACTACGAAAGCTCCTCACGAGAGGGCATGAACATCGCTCAAAAATTTTCCTATGTTTTTCCCTCCACTGTAATCGCTGTTTTATATAGTTTTTTCTTCTACTGCGGAAACGTGGAATACTCGTTGAGGCCCCGCGAGACCTCCGGGCAATTATCCCATAACGCCAACCCGAGTTTATCGTAAATCGTTACAACATGGCTGTTCAAACACATTTTAATTCCGTGGCGAACTAATGTGTGCAACTTCAACGGCAAAACTTCGTTTGCCATTAGTTTATTAATGCTCCTGGAGCATCAATTATACAAGTGGCATTTTTTACATTCTTTTTTCTTTATTTTTCTCTCTCTTCTTCTCTTTGTGCATTAATTCTTCTTTTATCTCACGCCATAACGTTCATCTTTACCCTCGGGAAAAATAATCGTTTGACAATTCAACATCACCATGTTCAACGTTTGCGTTGTTCTCGATCGATAAACCGCCGAGATAGAGTAAGAAATAATATTAATGAATTCTTTACTTTTGCAATTAAATTGAATTTTCTTTTAACGAATCCTCGTGTGACTAAAAATTAAGCACAAATTTTGGTTCCTCTTCAAAAACTGCTCACATCCTTCATACATTTTATTCTCATTCTTTCCAACAATTAAAAGTGCGCTTTTCAATGAACAATATATTGACACAAATGAATTAATCAAACAAGACGAATGTCAATTATTTAAAAAAAATACATAAATATCCAGAATAATATCGAAAAAATTATTTTTGCTTATTTAGACATTTATTCAGATTTAAACGAATCAGCGATTCATACAAATTCGTGAAGATTTTTGGGCATTCTTACTGACGAAAGATTTCATACTTTTCAACAGAGACAAAATACAATCCGTGAAATATAGTTGAGTCACAAATAAAAGAAAGAGTCGAGTTCTCTTATCGGTATTAATCGACAAATATTTTTGAAAACTGAATACAGCCGAATCACTTACGTAAATTCGATTTTATAACAATTGGTGTTTTCGTTGTGGTGTATATAATAAAGGGTCTGATACGTGTGCTCTGAATACGATCACGTAATAAGTGTCAATGTTTTTTCCAAGAGTTGCTAAACCAGTATCGTGTTATCTGCACCTTCTGTGTTTTATCATCTCGTATAGTTTCTTCGATTTATACATAAATCGACGTATTTGTGTGTGTACATTAGGAGGAATTTTTATTATTATTATTATTCTTGTGTCACAATAGAATAAAAAACTGAATTATAACGACACGCGATTATGTTTCGATGAGATATAAAATCCACGTTTCTGGCTCTTTTTGAATGTCAAACATTTCAACATTTCCCCTTCAAACATTTTTCTTTCCGTGCAATTGATTGGAAATTTAATACTCGTGGGTTTTTGGGCTCGCTCATTACGAATCTGGAAATAACGAAATTTCTAAATTAAAAAACGATCGTTTCTGTATTTTTCAACACAGAAATCACGGTACGAAACATTTTGAAAAAATTCTATCAAACTCTTTAGTATGTTCTGAGTTGGGAAAAAAATCTTTCATTCCGATATTTATGGTAGTTCAGTAGGAAATAATTAATTTCATGAAAAAATACGAAATTCAACTATTTATTCACAATTCTATTTGTATATAATAGTAATAATAAATAGGAGTTAAATAATTAAACAACCGCTTAAAAAAAGTAGGAAAACGTAAGTTCCCTCATGGTTCAAAGGCATAAATAAATTAAAAAAAAGTCTTTTGTTTTATGAAAACTATCTGAAAATTATCACAGTCAGTTGGAAAGTACTGTTTCGTAAACTCATAGTGAATAAATAAAAACGATTCTTGTGTATGAAATTGATTATATATGAAAATACTTTTAAATGTATATACAAAAGTTTTGGTACGTGGACAGAAATGCAATGAGCGTAAATAAGAAAATGTACTTATGCCAGTGAGTATCGAAATCGTTCGATAATTGGGCGAAAGCGTAATCGATATTGTGTCTTGTCGTGTATACGACATGAAAGACGCGTGGACGTCCTCCTGCTCAGTGCTCCAAAAGAAGTGAAAGAAATCGGCAGGTGAGGAAGGAAATTGGAAGAAGTTGTTTTCCATTCTCAATTAAATATATAAACATACACACACAATTAGTGTGATTCCGGGAGAGCTTGAGACTTTGGGGAAATCGGACGGTGTAATTAATAAATATTAAAAAATCGATGAATCGGCATCGTCTGCGATCGATTGACCTTCTCATTATAGATCGAAGTATTTGTTGTGTTTCCAAAACCGTAAACACGTGCTCGTACTTTTTTATAAATTTCCTTCCATCGTTATAAAATTTCAAACATTGAGTATTTATTTTTTACATTAAAAATCAGCTTTTGACACAAAGTACAAACGAAGAATTTATTTCTAGCCAGTCGTTTGCAAAAACTACATACAATTTATTGCACTGAATCTTTACTGAGGGCACTTAAAATTTATATTGTATCGAACTGAAGCTTGACCTTGAGATTATTTTATGTGATTTTTTAACCATCACCATAAATGGTATCGATCTTCGTAATGAACTTTATTTACGTCAATAGAAATGTGAGAAGTAAGTCGACAAAAAGAAACATATTTAGACGCACACTGTTACTATGTATCTCTCGTGTTTTTGTTTGGTCGGCACGTGGCAGTTGGTCGAAAAATAGCCTAAAAAGAGATAGCGGTGCAACTTGTCAAAACAAAAAGTTTGTCAAGTTGGTTGCATTGAATACTTCAGTGATTAGTTTTTGGCGAATTTAACAACAGCAACTAAGGATCGTTATAATAATCGATAATAAGGATCATAATAAGGATCGTTGTCTATTTCTTCATCAATGACGTTGGCTTTTCTAGACTTTGTTAGCTACGAATTCAACGTTTGCTTTGAACCTGAACTTCCTATTCCATCATGACTCGTTGAATTAATTATTAACATAAAAAATTAATGAAATCTTGTTCACCGTATATTTGAAGGAAGACTTAATTATTCTGTAGTTCACAGTTCAATATAATCAGAGATCCGCTCGTTGGTTATTGTACTCAATTGTTAATTTTGGTATTCAAGTTTGATGTCATATAGAATCTGAAATCTCATCAGCATCCTCCACCAAACAGTGCGAGGAAAAAACATTTTTGTATTGAACGATTTATTTTGTTCAAATAGCAAATAAATGAAAAATATTTCTTGATTAGTCAATATGATTATTGGAGCAAATAGATTTTGTTGAGACAATCGAATGCCGTTTGTTTAGTTAGGCATATTTTTTTAAGTTATTTCAGCGAAATACTAGTTGAAATGTCAATTACGAAATTGACTAAATGTCAGCATTCACAAATCATTTCGTCTCATCTGAAAAATATTTGGATTTAAAGAAAGAAAAAATGTTTCGATCGACAAAAAATATGTTTATCTCATCGTGAATATTGTCTTTAATAAATCTAAAATTTTCGAATTGATATGATAATTATTTGTGATTAATCGGATCGATGAATAATAAAACGAAAGAGAAGAAAAATATTTATGTCGATGTATACATTATATAAAAACATACGCGGATTATCCTGTATTTGTTGATAAACATGGCGTATGTGTCACCATGTCGGTATCCCTGGTATTCGAGACGAAAAATCAATGACAAAAAACTCCAGACCCACGGGTATAATGTTGGCAAATCAAACATTGCCTGGTCAAACACGAAGTCGCGTGTGAGCCAAAAAACAATACCCATTTACGTTCCGAGTCAGGGTAAATATGGACGAGTAGCAATGGCGAACCGACGAAGAGAAGCACAAAAAGAAACAAAGATGCACCACTCTATTTCAAACACTAGTGCGAGCTAGGCAATAGCGATTATTAAAAAAAAAAAAAAAAAAAGGAACAATAGATTGATCGCTCGATCACCGTCTTGGTTCTCCTCTATTCTCTTATTTCATGCATTTCTCTTGTCTAAAAGTGTCAAATGGATCACGATTCCGATCGCGCACGTCGTTGAAAACAAAAACAAAAAACTACCCTTGTCTTTGGGCTCTCGTGGGAAATGAAAATAAATGGTAATGTGACTCTCTCTCTCTCTCTCTCTCTCTTTCTCTGGGATTCCGAAAAATTTTAACGTACGACGCTAAAGATTCTAGGAATTTCTTTCCACTCGATTCTATGAACATCTAAAAATCGAGCTTCATAATGAAGCGGTTTTTTTTTTTTATTGTAGTTTCAAAAGAAATGCAAACCACAATTATTTTTATTGATATTAATACATGGACCGTTAAATATTTAATTATTTAAATCAAATCTTTTTCGATTTATAAGCGAAACTAAAACGTTTTTCAAAGAAATTATAACAATTTTCACCCCCACCTGGATTGGCCGGGTTTTCCACGTTTTTTTTTTTTCTTCTCGATCAAATGTCATTCCAGAGTAATTTAGAAAAGAGTGACTTTGTGAACAATTAATTGGGGAAAAAATGCGATCGAATTGATCAAATGGGCCCTTAAAACCCCACAAAGATATACACGTGGGAACAATGATTAAAAAAGTTGAAAAAAAAAATAACAATTCTCTCCATTCTATTATTCATATTGACACACTGAAAAATATTTTTTGTTGATAAAAGATTGATTATTTCATTGAATACGCACGAGTAAAGATTTTTCGATAATAATAAAAATGTTGTTATTTCAACAGTTTGTTTTGTTTATCCAGAGACCGTCAGCAAAATTTACTGTTCAAATGACAATTTTTGTTGTTGTTATTATCGCTTAATACTTAGACGTGCGTTTTCAAATAAATATTCGACCTCTTCAACACCATTTTTTCTGAGTGTATAAATTTTTTTTTAATCAAGTTTTGACCAGTGTATTATACTGGGATGGAAAATATTTCGCGTTATTTTTCTTTTTTTTTATAAACGTTAAAAAAATATTTTGTTCAACTCTCTCATCGAAGTTTTGATACTCGTCAATCGAAAAATGTCATAACCAATATAATTCACTATTCAATCGATTCAATTGATACTATTCAATCGAAAAATGTCATAACCAATATAATCCACGTATTCGTTTAAACACAGATGTTTAATCCTACGAAGTACCGACCTATTTTAACAAATCTGTTCAAACAAAACACCAATCAGGAAACTTGACGTTGATCATTCACGTGTTCAGGGATCGAAATATACGGGCGTCAATAAAGTATAGTTAATCAATGATCGCTAATTTTATATTCACGAACTTTTAACCGTATTTTTTAGTGATTTTGCCGGATGTAAATTTGGCCGATATATTTGATCGCTGCTGTTTTTTTTTATTTTAATCGATACGCAATTAAATATTAATCGCTTCATTTCCGATCAAATATTCGCGTGAATTAAGGTCACTTTATGCAAACGCCTACAAAAAATTGTTAATCGATTATTACCAGTTTTTATGTCACTAACGCTTTGTCAATTTTTGCAATTTTACATTTTGACGTGAATTTCTTTGGTATTTAATTTTAAACTGAATTTAGTTTCGTTACTTAAATCATTGAAAAATCGAAAGGTCCGGGTAGAAATAAGCCATTTTGCCGCGTTAGACAATTCACTATTTCAACGTAGGACTCAACGGAATCGAAACAAATTAAAAATAGTTTCCTGTAGAGAGCGTTTAGCAAAACAGAAAAACAATTATTTTATTAATGCCAAAGCTAGAACTAGTTCGAAAAATATAGAGGCAAATTCTCGAAGCGATTTTACTGTGATACGTGCAGAAAACGTGCCTTCATTGCTCTCAATAAATTTGCAATGATTATGAACAAATAAGAAGGATCGAGCAAGGTGGCTTTGGCTCCTCGGGAGATGAATTGAGGATTCGGACAGGATTTGCCACAAGTACGGGCATAACCAAGAAACGTAGAGAGAGAGAGAGAGAGAGAGAAGAGCAATAATAAGAAAAGGATGAAGTTTACGAGGGCCCATCGTCGTATAGCTCTTTCCCTCCCCATCGTCTCCGTTTATGAACCGCGTTTTGCCCCTTATTCCTCACTGCGATGATCTTCGCACAGCTTCTTTATACTTAGTTTCACAGGTATAATTCGCACGAGAGATCTTCAACGCCGACCGGCAATTGTTTCCATCGAATCCTAAAATTACTACTTATAAATGACCTCGATGATGATACAGGTCTCCGGTCCCACTATACATTGTTTCCTCAAATGCATTTTGACCGAGGTTTTTTTTTCTGCAAACCACTTTTTCCATTCCGAAAAATAATAACCATCTTCGTTTATCGCTTTTTTTTTTTCTACAAAATATGTTTCCTTGAGGTAATTTTTTATCCAGACGATATAACGAACATGCACTTGAATTTATTCTCTTTTGAAAAATACTTCCGAGGATATTTTATTGCCAATAAATCTTATGCGCCAAATTTAGAAATTTTTTTTCCTAATAAGGAGAATATTCATTGATTCTTTAGAAAATACGTGCAGTGTTACTTTTACAAAGTATCAATATTCAAATATAAATATTCGAATAAAAAGTTTCAATATTAGGCGTTGAGCCGCTACTTGGTCTTTTGATATTTTAAGAATTTCATTCATTCATATGTTTCGAAGCTCTTTATATAAAGTTCTTTGTTAGGAAGCGTTTTTGGCCCGTCCTCCTACACCGTGTAAGGTGTAACTTAAATAATTTTTTGTATTTACTGCTCAAAATATTATAGGCTTAATGAGTTGAAAGTTGAAGGTATGAAACCGGTAACAGGAAAAAATATCTGCTCGTTATGTTTTGTGAAATGAATCTACCAAAATTTTCTTATTTTTAGGCCAATATACAGTAAAAAAGGATTAACTACTATGTTTTAAACCCTTATTGCCGTATATATCATGCGAATATGAAATTCCTCCGAGACTTAGATTTACGTCGAAGATGGGTAGCCCTTGTTGAAGTGCATGTCGCGAAGATGCTCGAGCTTACCGGTCGCGATTGCAATTAAGCTGTCGAACGGATCGACGCAACGATCGATTTTCGCCTCACCGGAAAAGCAACAGCATCGTGTTTCAACGTGGTCAGTCATTAATTGCACCGACAACGTGACGATGAGAGAGAAAGAGAGAGAGAGAGTGAGAGAGAGTGAGAGAGAGAGAGAGAGAGAGAGAGATAGATAGAGGAGGAGAGAGTAAAAGAGACAATGAAACAGAAAGAGAAAAAGAGTGTAGGGTTTGCAATTAGTTAGCAATTAAACAGTTGGCTACGCGTCACGGAGACAGGAGAGACGCGGAAGCTATTTCTTGAGGGATCTTCGAACCTGTATGGGTTGTGTGTATGTTTGTGTGTGTGTGATGATGATGATGATGATGATGATGATGCTCAACAGGGAGAAATAGCTGCGGGGCTCGCTCGTGCCAATCTGCCTTTCATCGACGCGACCAAACCCCAGGCACGTCATAATCTCATTTCTTTGGCGAGATAATATAGCATCGGTAATAAATCATAAAATTGCACGACAATTAATTCGCATATGCCCGGCAATATCGGAGCCTTATTTATTGCGTCACAGAGCACACTCTCGTACATACTCATTCGTTACGTGAAATTTTCTTATTTATAATCTACGCTCGATCGATTAAAATCGAGTGCATTCAATTTTTAGGCTATGTTTATCGATGCCAAATTTTTTTTACGAGATTAATTAATTTTCAAGAGTTTTATAATAATTTAGCCCATTTTTTTTTGCGTGTTCACGAGTTTATTTCTGCGAACAAATTGATTCTCAATTCTTACTCAACTGAGTTTAAAAAACGATCTTTTTTTGAACAAAGATTTTGTTATAAACGCAAAGATTGACATTTACGTAAATAAATAATTCCTATTACTTTACAACAATATTAACGGTGACGGCAGGTCTAAAGTTTGGAGCGAACTAATTCCGAGTCTAGGAATATTTACGAATTGATGAAAAAAAATGATAATAGGTTTCCTCGATAAACACAAAATTCATTAAGTCGAAGCAAGAACAGAAAAGAGGAAAAATGATAAATTCGTAAGTCTATGTATTTTTTTATCTTTAAAATGGGAAACGAAAGTAATAGAAAAAAAAATCAATATAATGAGAATTCAATAACGAGGCTGAAACCAGAAGGCGTACATATCTTATAAAATTATATAGCGAAACAAAAGCCGCAACATAGCCAGAAGCCATCCAATCCAACAAGATGATCATCGTGTTCCTGTATCCTCACTTTCGGTATCTCGTTAAACGGAAGTATTATTATTATCATTACTGTATTACAGCGGCTCTGCCGAAATTCCAAGGTGCATTTGGCAGCAGGTAGAAAAAGGGTAGGGGATAGGGTGCTATCGGGGTAAATTTAGGGGCCCCCATAGTCTTCTTCCTCTGTGATTTGGCGGGAGGAACAGTAAGCGTCGATCGAATGGTATAGAGAAGCAAAAAAATTGGATTTAAGGAGAAAGAGGGGAGCTTTATTAAACTGCAAAAGCGAAAGCGATCGGTGGAGAATCGCGTCTGAGAACCGCTAATAGACACTTTTACGCAAGGCACTTTGTGGGCCCTCTACCGGACGACCATTCGACCCAGAGTTCGCCGACCGCAGTTCGCATGTTGCTCCTTTTTTTCCCTTTTTTCTTGCTCCTTTATTTTTATTTTATTTTCTTACAATTTTTCGTCTTCTTTTTCTTCTTCTTCTTCTTTTCATCCCCAGGTTCCCTCACCGACTCTGTCCCACTCGCAGATGCTGCTTCATTTAACCACCTCTGTCTTACTTTTCGATCTTTTATTTTCTTTTCATTTCTTTTACTTCTTTCTTTTTTGTTCTTCCTCGAGGGGCCCACCGCTGGAAGATCGGATTTGTCAGATACCCGAAGGGAGCAAAGCGAGTTTAAGTGAGGGCGCCCCGGCTGGGCCCTCGGGGCCCTCGAGCAGCTGTTTTCGGGTGCGATGACACTTGGAATATCCTTGTCGCTCTCGTTCCGGGACCCGGGAGTTCGGTACCCTTGCAAAAAACACAAAAATCAACACTACAAATCCTCTTTTTCTCTTATTATCGCTCTTGTTCCTGTGAATGGGTCGTGTCTCAGACTTACAAGTCAATTCACAGATTTAGCTATTTCGTGTCTTTGCTCACGCCGCAAGCTTGTTTTGCTTTCTCGATCTTGTATTAGGTCAAGGAATTTAAACTCAAAAAAATCGAACAGCATTTTGCGATATTTCTCGATAGTAGAACGCTCTTAGGGTAATCCTGCTTCCGCGGAGGGCCGTTCTTTTTCTGTGCACAAGTATAATAGGGCCCGCTCCAATCGTTCATTAATCAGACTGCATCTTGACGAAAAAAAATGTGACAATCAATTATTTGTCCCTGCGATAAATAATAATCGAAAACTTTCGCGTATTTGCGTAAAATGTAAAGTTTTCAAATGTTTTTCTCTGAACCATGAAGTCGATAACTGCATTGTCAAAAACTGTTGAAGAGAGAAACTGCAATCCTTGTTTTCAAATCATAAAAACAGTAAAACAGTAAAAAAGAAAATATCAGCAAGTGACATTTTTTCAAAAAACTCGTTCGCCCAAAAATGTTTAAATAATATTTGAAAAAAAAAAGTTTTAGTATTGAAAGACTCTGCACGTTTTATCTTTAGAAAATAATCATCTGTTATGTTTTCAAATCGAGCAAACAAATTTTTCACCCCCGTTTCATTATCACGACACTTGAGAATTTCCCTTTTTTACTCTCTCACTCTCTCTCTCTCTCTCTCTCTCTCTCTCTCTCTCTCTATCTCTTCGGGACATTTCAAAATCATTAATTATTTCGCACTCACGTGCTCAGTAAAAAGAAGGACAACTGGCTTTTGATGTACGGTGATGGTTGGAGAAGGAAGGTCGGACGATTTGCGTTCAAACAAGATGAAAGATAGACGTCTGAGGACATTGCGGAGGCTCTGTACTAGTCATAAATATAAGGAGGCACCCTCTAAAGCGTTAGTCACCATACCCGTCAAGACTAAAAGTGTACACTACCGAATATCACCATCAAGATTTCATCGGGTCATATGTGGGGGAAGTTGTTTCTTTCGACGATAAATAAACTCGCAGACAGTTTAATTTTGCCCCTCTAATATTTTTCATCCAGAGCATACATTTCAAAAACATTGAAATCATGAAATAAAAAATATGTAAAGCCCCGTAAGTAAAACTGTTTTAATTTAGACATACAAAAGATAACAAGTAACTTCAACCCTTCAGCTGCTTACCAATTTTCATCTGCACATTTTTGAACGAATTTTCCTCCGGTTTCAAAAAGCTCCCAATTGATTGTTTATCATTATAGAAAAAATAGCCTACGATACTGTTTGGCACATGAACCAGAAAATGCCAATTTGTAGATCATTTCGAATTTACACATACTTCCGGGTTTGATGGGGTTCCTTGACTGTAATTATAAAATTAAAATGACAGATTTTTGTCGTTGGTTTACGATGGGTTTGACCAAAAGCGTCGTACTGAAATATCTTTTATTATATTCATTATTATTAAGTTTTGTTTTTTTTTTTTTTCAACTCAACCTGTGCATACAAGTGCTCGAGTCTTTTCCCTTCCCCCTGGAGTAGGATTATCGCCGAGCACTTTATTTACTTTGAGTGTCGTGTTACGTAGTCGTATACGAGTCCTCTGAGCCACTTATCTTTACAGCTTTATAGTAATAAAGCGTGTGTAGGGTTGTGTGTCTCTCGAACAACGTTTGTATGGAATAGCTTGACAGTATTCATACCCACATGTACACATATATTTGTGTATGTGGTCGGTAGCAAAAGCAGTCCGAGAGATCGTATCTTTTCGTGTATGCCAAACGCGAGGTTAACACTGAGATACCTCGAGTTCATTCGATGACCCAATTGATTGCGTTACATCCGAAAAAATATACATGTCCGAAATTTTAGCCGCCATTTTGTCCTATTGTTGATCGTCGCCATTCTGTATGCACATGATTCTAAACACGAGTTTGTTACTTTGAAATCTCTAGATTCTCCATTGATTCGATTCATTCATTTCTACGTTGCAAATAAAGTCCATAAATAAATACAAAATGCAAATTAAGTTATCATTTTTATAAAATCACTAATTTCGTATTTCACAGTTGAATTCAAAGCAATATTACTCTAAAAAACTTTTACGCTACAAAGTGTTGAAAACAATACATTTTTGGCGGAAATTAAAGGGCAATACTTGCCTCGAACACCATTTTTCACTATATAAATATAGATAACAGACAAATATGAGCCTAATTAGAATTTTTAGCACTTCTGTCCATAATTATACCTCCTTGTCATTGTTAAACGACACCATTTCGTTCAAACATCTTTTTAAAGTATCCAGATTTGAGCGATTGTGACAATGAGATGCATATCTTAGTTAATATTTTTGGAATAAGCTCCACAACAATTAAAAATATTGAAATGATGTGTATGCAGCAAGAAATTGAAACGTCCGTTCTTTTTGTGCCAGACAAAATGTAATTTAGTAATTTCGTTGATGTTTATTGCCTTTTAAGTCGCATTCCAGGGTGTTTTTTTTAATTAAAATGTTTTGGATAATGACTGTCCCCAATTTTCACGAGCTCAGACTCGAAGAACCCTAAAATAATCATTAAAGGTCCCCGCACCGCGTGTTCCAGCCTAAAACGGAGGTTGGGATACTGTTGAGCGTGTGTAACCAAACCTCGGTCCGAAACTCGCACGACTTTTTTTTTCGCTTCTGCAGGTGGTCAAATGATGTAAGGGATGATGCACACGAATGGGTGTTTTCGCTGGGCTATATATATAGTGCGATTCTCGTCGTACTAAAGCCAATTTTTGTTGGTCTTTTTAGAGACTCGCTGCTGACGTCTGCATTTTTTTACTCCAAGCCTCAAACACGCCGTTGAGAGTAATACTTAAGAAATTAACGCGAAAACAATAGGAACGAAGGGACAATACAAAATTCTTAAGATTTTCTTCTGTGCAAACCCTTAAAGTTATACTGCTCTTAAACTTTCGCATCATTCAGAGCAAAACAAAAAAATAGAAACTAAATTAAGCTTCTAGACTCCAATTACAATTATACCTCGATTGATTCATGAAAAAACTATTGATCAAAAGTGAGAGGAAGAAATATTATTTTTTAATGTTTTCAGGAAGGAAGTTTTGCTGGCAGGAAAATGTTAATTTAATTTCTTTTTTTCTGAATTTTTTTTTGTTCATATGCGATTAAATATATGAGAGCGTAGAAAAGAATAATTGATCCCTTTAAGAATAAGTGGTGACTATAGATTATATCATCGGAAAGTCCGTAGCTCCAAGGCTTATCGAGTAATCGATGAAGAGCTCTTAATCCATCGTATGCTTCATCAGAAACTTACCAGACCTCGCTACAGTACTTTATAGCTTTCGATCTTTAACTTATTTATACGATGTGTACTGACAAGAGCACCAAGGATCGAGCCTCCGGTATATATATATATCCACCACTTTTCCTCGAGGCCGTTATTAAACGGTGATAATAACGGCAATAAAGATAATTACGATTACTCTTCTTGGACACGCGAAAAACTATTCACCTCCGTACGTTTTCGCAGGCTCTAAAATTCCATTTTATTATTAATTTTGATATCGCGAAAATAAAAACTAATTGCCAAGGATTCCGTTTTTCTATGTAACTAAAAAACAATAAGCATTTCGCCATTAAAAGTTTAATTAAATTACTCAATTTTTCGAAATGATTGTTATAAAATATCTTGAAAGTATAGGAACGAAAATTAAGTATAAAAAAAGAATTTCTAAGGAAAGGCTCTTCTTTATATTTTTGTTTTGTTTTTCTTTCTTGTAATCTCGAAAAGACAAAAGCGAATTGGATGGAGTCCATTAACAAAAACGCTCTTGATCTGAATGATGAAACTTTTGGTCCGAATCTTCGATTTCTTCTTCATTTTTTAATTTTTTTTTTTTTTTTTTCCACGGGGCCGAGCTTTCGAGCAATCCGAAAGTTAGCCAACGCGTGCTCGATATCCTCGCTCATTTTCTCCGAGTGTGGCGAACGTTCAGCATCGAAGTCTCCGAAATAAGGGGCAGCTGTGTGGCAAACGCGACTCGCGTGTCACAGATCGCGCGCGCACATGCTGCATATCGTGTCTCAGTCAGCACAGACTCGCCCACGGATTCTTCGTTATAGGTCCTCGACGTGGCATTAAATTCTCTTAAGCATAACATCGATCGGCGAACTGTTTCTTTACTCGACATCATTGCCAGGATTAATACCCGGGGCCAATGATAATGCAAAAATATTCAATACAATACCGAATAAAATGGCTTTGCAAAATGTTTACATGGGAAGTGGCATATAAATTAGTTTTTCGAAACCGTTTAATTAAGGGCTTACTTACATCTAGAGAGGTAAAAAAAAGGATTTTTCAACAATGTTTTTATTTATTTTTTGATAGTGTCATCGTTTATTTATGATTCGTTAGAAATTTCCAGGAATCGATAGCATGTTGTAACAATGGGAATAAAATTTTATTTCATTTTGACAGATCTTTAAACATCAAAAATTCTTATATTCAAAAAAGCGCTTTTGAAAATAGTGACCGTTCTATTCCGAAAACTAAACGAACGATTTAAATACAATTTTTCACACAGAATTTTCACTCCGTCATTATCAAAATCAAGATTAAGCTTAGCAAAGTTTTTACTTGACGATTCAAACCTCGGCTATTTTGAAGAAAATGCATTTTAAAAAATTTATGAGTTAAAACAAAACTACAATCACAGGTTACCTAATGTTTTTATTTCTATGAAATTCTCTATACACTTTTATTGTTAACAATATAACTTATTTTTGTGTATGAAATAAACAAAAAGTTTTTCCAATTGATACATTCTTTCAGAATTAAAAAAAATCGTTGAATTTGATCTTATTTCTGACAAGTCTTCTTCATTCGCTAGATTTTTCCATTTTGTAGTTTTTTTCTTTTTTTTTCACTGATTTCTCATTCGAACAGTTTCTATAGTTCCAAATATTTTTTTATACGTGATAGTAAAAATGAATGAAGCTTATATTCAACATTTCACCACAAGCCATTTTTATTTTTTTATTTTTTGAGTTCACAGCACCAAATTATTAGTTATAGACTCTTGGGTGGGAAAAAAGTCTCAGGCAATAAATGAGATTCGATGATTCGCTTATAAATACCAAATTTTGAATTCGTTACGGATTTTTTCGAGTTTTTATAAGTATCTGTATATTGAAGAAAAAAAAAGAAAGTAACTGAGAATGAAGCTTTTGAAAGTCTTTCTCGAGAGACTAGGGTTGTAACAAGTGAACTGATCAAATATTATAATTCTTAGTCATTATTCAAAAAAAAGTTAACAGTTTAGAGGCACAAAATGAAATGCACAATTCTATTGGTTGCATAATATATTGAGTGCTTGGACAAATGTGCGTGAACGATCGTCACAATGGTTCGGAGTGTCCACGCCTGTCATAATATTTTAAAAAGAGTCGAACACTTCACCGCACTTCACAACCAATGCTCACTATTGAATCTTGGTTACACCAGGAGACCACCAAGTTTTCGTACAACTCGAATCCCTGGTGCGTGAGGGTCGCAATTTACGTCTCTTCAACACGAAACCCAAATATTTACCACCTATTGATTCCTTTCTAAACAACAGAGAAATTACAATTTTTCGTGCTGATTTGGTTTCTTCATTGTGTCTCAAAAGTGCCCGTAGAAAAAACAATGAATATGAATCTTAACTATGAACAGAATAAACGCTTCTACAAAAATGCATTTGAATAAAATTCTTCTCGAATGCTTCTTAACGAAGTTTCTTATTTTTTATTTTCCCGAACATAGTCTTTTTTTACCTCGAATAACTTTTTAACAATATTATAATTAATCGAATTTTTTCTTTCAACGTTTCGTTACCTTTTATTGATATAGTAAAAATAATGCACGGATATGGAGTTAAAAGATGTTCAATTTTTGATAAAAACACGTGTTTTTTTTTTTTTTTTTTAATGCAATTTTATTCCAAAATAATCCAAAAATAATAAAAATACAAAATATTCAATATTTTTTAGTCAGCTTTGGAAATAACGGTGCCCTTTAAATTCCTCGTTCGTCAGACAGGTGTATTCGAGTAGAAATCCAAACTGCCTTTCTCGATCTTGTCTCAACCTTCTAAACTGTCCTCCCCCCAATTCTTCCTCATTCGACCACGTGAAGGACCTTTTCCTTTTCCGCATATTTTGTATCCATGTACCTGCTGTATTATATCTTTGACGAGAGTGCAAAAGAGAAATCCTAAAGGAGTCAGCTCGCGCCCTATAAATCGAAAAATCCCTTTGAAACGAGATGCAGGATTATATTCACAGTCTTTCAAATGCTTCTCATCTCCGACTGTTCCCTTGAGATTCTGCGTTATTGTTGATTTGTACAATGCAAGTTTTTACAAAGGACCTCAAATAACCTGTCGTATATTTTTCAAAACTTTCGAAAAATTTGTTCTTTTTCCCACAGTAAATTTATATCTCTGGAAATGGTGACGTAAATGAGTAGAGTTATGAATTCTTAAGGATTAATTTCAAGTTATTCTTCTATATGTAAACACGGTAGAAAATACAAAAAATACCAAAATTCTGTAGAATTTTAATGACTCTTCCTTTTTTTCTTTCTTTCATTTTTTTACAATACCGGGAGTCAAAATAAACGAAGATGTAAATCTCTTTCCATGCTAATAATTAACAAACAATTACCTTTATTATTGTATTTAAATGATTTGTACATTGTAGTATCTTTTGATCAAAGATATTTTCGAAATTAATAAAATATGGAACTCGAAGAAGCCAATTAGTCATCGAAATTGATTTTTTTTTTAAATGCAGTTATTGTAAGACTCTTTGCTCGCGGACATGAAAACAAATAAATAAATAATAAATTGGCTTTGATGTGCGCGTTTTAAATATTTAAAAAACCAATAAAAATTCGTTCCACTCTCCTAAATTGTCATTAAAAAAAAAACGTAGTAATTAGAAATATGATTGAACAACTATGATACGAGGAAATATACAGAGGTACGTAGATCCTCAATGTTAATGAAGCACATTAAGGAAAGTTTACAACACCTGGCAGTAAATAATGCGAAGGTAATAAGAGTGTATAATTTGTACATAGTTGAGATGCTCTGAAGCGCTCGAGCGAGCGAGGCTTCTTTTATATATACACGTAACCCATGGAATGTTGCTGCCTGCAGGAAGTAAAAATTATGTACCACTTTTCATGTACAATTTCTGATAATCCCCCTCTCGATATACTTTATGTTGCGGCTGGGGTGAATGTGAAAAAAATGAGATCGTTTATTCGGCAATCTTCTTTTTATTTTGTACTCTCTTTACTGGTTTTGTTCCCCCTTTTTTTGTTCTTCATCTTTCAATGATGGCGTAAATCAATTTATAAAGTGGCCTTGACCACTTTTACGGGATTTCCTAGTCTTCTATATTATCGACAATTTCAATCAGACTATATGTATTTTTTATTGACTTTCATTCGATTTAAATTGAATATTAAAAACGTAAACAAACGAAGAAACACAAAACAAGTAACGAACGAAGTAAAAAAAAAAAACAAGAACTTTTTTATTACTTATAACTTTTCAGTAACGTCTTTCTGTACAATCTCAATAAAGATGTGTAATTCTGCATCTCACGAGATCTTCGTATATCCTTCCGATATGCACGTTATTACGTTACAGGAATAATAACTTCTTTAACTGAAAGGTTCTCAAGTATCGCTGGTTAAGCTTTAAGCAGTAATAAAAAAAAAGATTATCTCCGAAAAGCCGGAATAAATCAAGAGGTCGAGATAATAAATAACTCACATACGTAAAAGTTAATGGAATAATTGAGTCGAAGAGGTTCATATGATACAAAGTTGCTCACGCGGTACAATCGACATACAAAAGTAACAACCACGTACAACTTTTATTACCATCGCCATATTATTTCATTTTTATTTTCAGTTTTCTTTTATTCTTTTTTCTCCTTCTTCTCGTCCTTCTTCTTCCCGTATTCGCATTATTTTTCTTCATTTACTCCTGTTCTAGAAAATCCACCTTATCACGGCACGCGCACGCTTCACCTGCCATTCCATCTTCTCTACCTGCCGCGGAGGCTTCATTTATTACCTTCATTACCTCGGCGCCTCTGACCGTTGAGCTCACTTCTTCAACGACCCAAGTTACACCTACCAACGGTGCATTTTCTCGAGAGACTATACGCACGTTCCTTTTTTTCCTTCTTCCTCTCTCTCTCTCTCTCTCTCTCTATCTGTCGCTCTTTCTATCTTTTTCTTTCATTCTCGACAAGACTGTTTTTCCCTTTGTAATACTCACGCCGACCTATAATGTGCGGTTTACAGACGATCAAGTTTGAAAAAAAGGAAAATATACGAGCGTAAATCTCGAGGCAAGTCAATTAAATTTTATTCACTCGACAATATGCGAGTATAGGATTTTTTTTAGGACGAAATATATTCGTTCTCTCACAAAAATCTCGATACACCTGCTCGAATCTGTTCATCTTCCGGTTTCTTGGCTTCGTATTAGGAAGACCCTCAGGTGAGGAAAGCTTATTAGGAAAATTTCGGAGTTTTTTTCGTTCGATCTGGAATAAAAGTTCGAAATATAAACACGGCACTTATTCCGAGAGACTCTTTTGCACAAACACCTTTTATGTCATCGGTCTAATCGGTAGGTTATTGTTACACAAACCTGTTCAGTCAATCACGGTTAAGGATCAAAGAACCTTCATTTTAGACTCAGGAGAATTCTTGCAACGTTATTGCTTTAACAGCATCCACAGTGAGGTTGTAACTGTAGTTCACATTGATCAGGGTATGATTATGGCAAAGCTAGTAATATGCAAAACTCCACACGCGATTGAAGCGATCGAATTGTTAGTTCAAAATGATGAGAAAGCGTTAAAAGTAGCACTTTTCCTATAAAATAAAATATAATTTGATCGATAGGAAAATCATTAGTTTTCTTTTTCGTTTTCATGAAAAATGATTTTATTTTTATTTTAAGCGAAAGTGACCGTCTGAAATGAGACAGTAGCGTCGATGTTCACTAAATACAGTATAAAAAAAAAATTACTCGTGGTCTCATCGAAGCTGGAAAAAAAAAATGGTATTTGTCGTCAATGAGAGGTCGTTGCTTTTTGGATTCGGTGTAAATGGCGCAATGAGAGATTATCTTGGCTTTTAGTTTTAGCGAAAAATAGCCGGCAAAGATGAAACAGTGGCAGGCGAAGTAATTTGCTGTTTCGAAGAAACACCGATTGAAAATCAATGCCCCCGCACACCAGGCGTTTATTACGCACTGAAAACGACCGTGAACACGGTGTTTTTCTACTTCCACGTCGTTTCCAAGAATCCTTGTAATCCTTATAATCGATCGGTTCTCCGTGTTATAAATTCGTGGCACTTTTCACGAGCACGCTTTCTCACTGGGACTATATGAGCTATCGGGAAGCTGTTGAAATTCTTTTCCAAAGACTTTCAATCGTTTTCGTTCAAATTGCCCTACATCAGAATTATTCATCTTCCTTATCCTAGAATTCTCTCCACCCTTTTACGATTTTTTACCAAGTCGTTGCTCTTTTTTTTCCATTGAATTTTTATCTACCGTGAGAAAATGAGAAAATTGAAGTCTCGATATGCTTCCCACGGTTCGAGGTGAAAATTACTTCCGGCACTCTTAAACACTATCCAATAAAAAACAATAAAAATATCAACTTCGTCGTGGGGATTCATGAAAATTCAATAAGTCTAGAAAGGTGTCATTTTTTATTCATAAATCTATATATTTCATGAGATAAAGTCAAATAAAATTCTTAGTCCCTAGAGGTAACGTCTTGTCTGTGGAAAAAAATCCTATTGACATTTTGAAACAAAAAACAGTTCCAAGCTTTCGTCTATTGTTGTCAATACTCGTTCGTCTCTGTTAATTTGAAAAATGTGAAATCGCTGCAGACGAGATAATAAAATTTTATATATAATTTGAACGACTGAATGGATGATGTTTTTTTTTATTTTTTATTTTTCTGAGGTCCGGAGCAATCGTTCCGTTAATTGTTACGGTGTTATTGAACTATTTGGGTCTTTCAACCCGCTGAAAAATTTCTTTTGATGAATACATATGTAGATATATATATAAGAACGTAAGGTGGTCGCGTCCATGGCCCTCGAAGGAACCTACAGGTGCTTGCTTATCCACTCGACGCATCAAACGGCTATTCTCGCATGTTTAATACCTCGAGCTTGGATTTTTGCATGAATACACATACACACACGCACACACACACACACGAACAAACTAGGACGATCGTCAGGATCGAAAACACACAGGATTGAAGCGAATAATTTAGTCTTACGGTCCTTGGCAAACTGCTCACGCCAATCGCCCTTTTAAGAGGTTCTTGCCCTTCGTCCTAACTAACAAACGACTCTCTTATACACAAGCTGGGCTACTCATGAGCTCTGCTTCAGGCGTTCCTTCCCTATATTTTGATCGTGAAGAAAAAAAATCAATCTCACTTCATCGTTAAATCAAGAACTTAATCATTTTGATAACAGATATTTCGTTGCTGTTCGTTTCTCAAAATTTGTTGTTACCCCGTAAAATGAATATATGGAAAGTATTTGAAATTAAAATTATATTGTATCGCTCTGAATTATATTTAAGGAGGTTCTATCGGGAACAGCATCTTCGAAAGCTTATGCCCGCTAGAGACAGGGGAGCATCATATATGGTGATTGGTATGATCCCGACACTTGTCTTTTTGTCAAACTTCTATAACAGTAAATTTCTCACACACAAACACACACTCGCACTGGCACGGTTATTTATGCACATATAGGTTCAACATTTTCTGCAAATAAAACACTACTTGCGAGCCGTTTGGTTTTCTTACCACGAAATGAAGAAAGAATTCGATTGTAGAGAAAAATTTTAATATTTCTTTTCCCACCAGCGTCACCGCGGTTCTCACAAGTTTCTATCATTTGATAAATGATTAGGTACATAACGAAAAGTGCAATTGAGAGTAAACGTAGTTATGTGCAACACACACAGGAGACTGAAATAAAGATGCGGATCATTTGAGCCTGAAGGGCATCATGGGCGATTACCCCCAACATTTTTGATCACTTGTTCAATTTTTTTCCATCATTTCGGCTTTTAATCCCTCTGTAACTTGGCATAAGTCCAGTTCAATTCTTTAAGGAGCAATTTTGAAATTTCCATTCGATTTTCTCTGGTAGTTCGATACGGAATTTGTTCAATGCTTTTAGATTAATTCTACTGGTCCTAACAATTTACGATTATTCTTTTTTTCTGTAGCGTTGCTTGTAACGTGTTTCAGTAAAAACTCTCTATTCTGCGATGCAACGAGACAACGTTCTTGACATATCAATGAATTCATAAGCTTTTTTCAAAATTACGCTTGATCCAGCGTTCTGAATGAATATCAAACTGATGTTGGCTACGGGAGCGTTCAGAAAGCACACATTGGATGTAAAAAATTATCAAAATGGGTCACCGTAACGAAAGGGTCGTACAACCATTTGCAAATGGCAGTTGTAAGATTTTAAGAGTTTGTGGTGGTGAGACAAAGTTTCCACCTGACATTTTCAGGCTTACGTAGAAGAGCATTTACCGATGACATGTGCGTGCCGTAAAACGTTTTCAGACATAGTAGTGACACAAGGGCTTTGGAATAAATAACATAGGTCTCGATGTACACTGGCAGCAATGCTTTTGAGGAATATAAATAAACGTTTGATTATCCACAGCAGAAGCTTTCAAAAACCCTTTCGATGTACTCTTGAGAATAATAAACATTAAACAAAAAAGTCTGAAAAGAGGCAAAAAAATACGTCCCAGACTTAACGGCTCGACACTGCGAACGTTACCGTCTTAGTAGTCACGCAAAAACGGGAAACCCGCGACCGCAACCGCTCTCGATGTCTAACAATTTGGAAGAATTGCGACCAACGTTTTAAATTTATAAGCTAAAAGTTCGTGAAAGTTAATACAATTGACTCTTTCCTGTCTATTGAAATATTTAACCTAAATATTTTCCTTAAGACACCCTCACCTTGCCGCAGAATCTTCAATGGTCCTTTATATGTCTAGAAGTTTATTTCTTTGCTTGAAATTAATTTTCATAAAGTATCTTGTACTTAATTTTCGTTCCGAGTATCGTTGGGTTCTTTTTTTTTTTATTATTTATAAAAACATTCTGTTTCTGGCTCCAAAGAAACGATCATTTGTTTGAAAGGATTGCTAGGACGAAATTCCCAATCGGAATCAAGGAAATATGGAACAAAATTGACATATGATGATGACGTATGAAGTTTTTTCAAAATATTAAGCTAAAGATTAAGTAGAAAAGTTGGAACTTGGATTCGAAACGTGCGTAACGATTAATCTTCCTTATTCACTGCTTTGAGCTTCTCTTTTCGGGAAACCGAATTGTTTGGTTTGGAAATAAAAATTAATAAAATTGCTACATTCTTCGCAATTAATTTGCACGTACTTGAACTTTCTTGTAAAGGGTTAAGAAAGTTTGAAAAGTATATGTGGCGCAGAAATGCGAGCATCACTTAAGTTAAATGGGGTGGAAATAAGTGTCGCGAGATTTTAAGCGGAAAAAAGATGGAGGAAGAAGGATCACTGGAAAAGAGCGAAATGTAAGAGGGAAGAGTACGAAAAATTTATTAGCCGAAGGCTCTGGGAAGAGGGCCAAGAAGTCACCGTGTTACCGCGTTCCACGGTGGTCGTTTACTATATTTCTTGGACTCTCGGATCCGACGTATATATTTTCTCGGCCGCGTGTGCCGCCGCCTCTCTCGATCGCGGCACACTCTCGTTTACGCGGTGGCACACGCACCTGCCTTTCGTGAACTCTTCCTTCCCTCCTATATACGAGAATTCCTCTATTCCATTGCTGCAGATGCGACTAAAAACGACCGTTACCATTTCAAACTCGATCCTTTTGAGATTTCGTAAATATTATGAATTTCAAAATGGATTTGATTTTTTATTCGGTGTCTATAGCTTGAAAAAATAGGAAAACTTGATAAATTATTGCAGCATTATATTCATTTTTCTAATCATTCTTAGTTTTCAAATTATATTTATTGAAAATTGATTTGTTTTTTTACATCTAATTTTTGCCATAGAAGTTAGCCATCGGGAGGTTCTGAATTGTTTGCTGCTCAGTTTACATCGATATATATGAAAACTAAAATATTGATCGTTTTCGTTCGTATTCGAATAAATGAAGAAAAAAAGGAACAAATTGAATGATTGTGTGAAAAAAAGAAAAACTATTTAATCTTAACATTTTTCGATATACAACCGTCTTCCGTTCGAGGGAATGCCTCACGATCCGGTTGGATATAAAATGAGTTTGAACACACTTGATTTTCGCCAAATTTTATTCCGGATGTACATCGCGGTTCTCTTTTCTATATCTGTATATATAAATCTCGACTGCAAAAATGTGTTTGGCCGCGGTTTCCTCGCAAGAAACCATCATTAAACCGATTTTGATGAATCTTTCACACAGTGAGAATGGACCTTGATCGAGAATGATATTTTTTCTGTGCAGAAAATAAGAATTATCACGATCTAAGGGCAAAAACATTGTATCAAAACTTGACTCAAATCCTTGAAAAGAAAAAAAAAAATTGGGTCGTGGAAAGTTGTTTCACAGTCAATTTTGAATGAAAAGATAAAATTGAAGTTTTAAAAATAGCAATGTGGCGAGTGAGACATAACTTCATGACTATTATTATAGCATAAAAGTAAAGTTGAGATGTTAGGCATTAGTGGAAATTATCGTAGCTGCTGTGAGTTTCAGAGGGTGGATTTTGTACCAAAGTAAAACTTTTACAAGAGAGACACTCAAAGAGGGAAAAAAATGCCGTATGCGCATATAATTGTGTTGAATAAAATAACTCGTGAAGTTTTGTAGCTCAATTTTTTTTATGTTTTTTTTTTTTATTGAATGATATTTTCGCATAAGAAGCTATTGCTTTTGTGCGGAGAGTCTTATCGAGTACGAGATAATACTTTAGCTGGTAAAGGGACTGAGCGAACTGTCACTCGTGTCGTGTTTGAGTCGCCGCAACTGAGATAATGAATTCTTGATGTTCGAAAGGGGTTGCAAAGCTTCGAAACGTACCTCACGTCATTGAGTCTCACTATGGAAGAAAAAAAAGACTGTGCAACAGAGAAATCGTCGTAAAAAAAACGTGACATTGCAATCCTGTAGTTCAAAGCCGAGCAGGAAAATGCGTTATGGATTATGCAAGAAAAGCCGGGAAGCTTTACTTTCCATTGCATTCTCCAAAGCATCGATTTTTTGCCTCGTTCTCAGTGACGTTCTCCTCTTATCTCTCACAAAATTCTTATTTTAAACAAATCTTATGATTTTTTCATGAAATATATTTTTTATTAATAATAATAATAACAAAAATCAATTATTTACCGATCAAAGTCAAATTTTAATCTATACCTATTCGAATTCAATGATCGATTAGAATAATTTTCGTTTTTTTCCACATTAAGGCAATGAAAAATAAGAGAGAAATCGTCAGAGATAAAAAAATAAGTTTTTTTCTAATGTTTCGCGAAATCGACGTTCTAGGTTTAATAATTGAATGATGGGAACGGACTCAAAACGCATATATTTATTTCCACTCACATGGACGACGTGCTAACGGCCAATTTTGCAAATCGACCAGCCACGTACGCGAACTATGAAAGATTCTCTCGTAAATGTTTATCGATCTTTTTTCAAGCACAAAGCATATCCTTCCACATGTGTGTATGTGTGGATATTTGCATCAAAGAATACAACGAGTAACTATCGTTAACAACAATGAGAGACTTCATATATCGATTTTATCATTCACTCAGTCGCAAACTCCCGTGACTACCAATCATTATAAAACTCATGTGCCTATAAAGTGGCTTCTCATTTGTCCGATTATCAAGTACGGTAACTTAGCGAAATGTCACAAAGGAAATTGTAGGAAAAAAAAAACTGTTCGGATTAGAGGGAACTACGGCCTTGTTAGTCTATTCTTCGACACCATAAGCCACGGAATCCTTTTAATCAAAATTTTGTGTAATTTTTTTTTCTTCGATCAATAATTCAAGCTGACTACGCAATTATCGTTTTTTCTCGATAAACAAACTGTTTTTAGGTTTATTTAATAAGAGAATGTCATTATTGCCGAGTCAAACTTAGTCTAAATTTAAAAATTGACCTCGTGTAGAATGCACATTGAAAATATCAGCGAGAAAGGAAGACACGAAACTCTGTGGATTTCCAGTTGCCTGCATTTTACAACCAACTAATTACCAATGTAGTTTCGCATCTCACTATAAGTATCTCGATATTCTGTGCATTCAAAGAAAGAGACGATGAAAAAATAGAAGCGGTAGAAACTAAACCTGTAAAGTTCCAAGTTTCCCCTCCGTTTCGAAATTTTTCCTTTTACGAGCACTATGATTATTAGGAGGTTCTTCGAGGCGTGACCGCCTTCGAGACTTGGCACTGCTATACATCGTGCTCAGAGACCGCGATCAACAAATTGCTAAGAACACATTTATTCTTTGCGCTGTTATTTTTCAGCATCACAGTCTTAAATCATTGATAATACCTCAATGCAACTGCTTTTCAATCTGTCATCGATTAACAAAACAGATATTTAACTCTTGATTATTATTATGTCATAAAAATACCGAGGATTTAATAATTGAACAGAAATTATTTTGCTTTTTTTAATCGAGTTTCTTATCATTTAGTATTTAGAATTTTTGCAAACAAAACGAGGACTTTGTCGAAAATGTAACGATAAATACAAACTCTTGTGCACTTATCAGGATTATACAGAATCTTTTTTAAGATACTCTGGAGTAACAAAAAATCGGAAATACTTTATAATTAGAACTTTTTCTTTTCTTTCTTTCGTTCTTTCATCGTTTTTATTTTTCCATCGTTTCTCTTTTTGTTTCATTTCCTTTCATTTCACCCAGATTTTGAAGAAAAGCAATAATTCACTCGATTTTTTCTCCGAGCGTCACGAAATATCAAAAAATCTTCGCAATATGAAAATTTTTCAACCGATGATCACTGTTTCGATTAATTTATATTGTAGCAAATAATTACGGGTTAACCAACGTCGATTTTCACTTCGCGTACATTTAATTGGGTGTAGAGAAATAAAGTTTGGGCCTGGTCGAATAAAATCGGGTCTCGTCTTATAAAGATAACGAAAAATCGATGCATGATCACACGAGGAAGAAGGTCACCGCGAAAATGTCTGATCTGCACCTGTTTCGAGCCATTAACCCGTGGTCCGAGAGGAACGGCAGCACATTTGGCACGAACGGCACTCGGCTGATCGATGCGTTCGATCGGTTCGAAAATTAGGACTCACGTACAAGATCTGAGGATGATCGTCCAGGGGAGGGGAGAGACGGAAAAGACTCGCGTGCTCGTACGTGACTGGACCCACGGGGCAAACGAGGATGTGTTCTTTTACTCCCGATTTTTTTCCGTCTCCTTATGTATTTTTTATTCTCAAAACGATTTTTGTCAATACTCTACCCGAACAAGTTTCATTCGTGAAAAAAATATCGACGCAAAGGAAGTGCTGAACAAAAGCAGAAAAAAAAAACATGATAACCACAACAAAATATGATTGAGCAATTTTCTTCGTACATCGAACTCGATTTTCGAACATCCCGGAAATAAAAATCACACTCTCTGTTTTCTCACGTCGAGAAGTCTTTGACAATGGACAAGAAACCACATATTAATTGAACTTGTAATTATCATTTTTCTGTATAAAAAACATCATTACAAGTTACTTAATTAAAATTTACACTTGTTGGCGAGACTGCAAGTTTTAGGGAAAGTAAAAGCTGAAGGAAGTGTTCTCACCTTGTCTTGCTTCTACTTTAACGATCGATTTACATTCAAGCCGCGTCGAATGATCGAAGGAAATCTCAATTCCTTTACGGTACATGTAACATCCTCTGGTAATTGATCGTCCATGATTACACGTTGCACGTGAAGTGGAAATGCAGTGAGAAATTTTATTTTTCAATTGAAATTTGTTTAGTATTGTTTTTTTTTTCTTTTTTTTTCAAACTCTAAAAAGACAGAAGAGAATAGAAAAGGATAAATTTCGTAATCAGGAAAAGAGGAAAGGGGCAAGGATTGTTCGAAGAATGAGAGGAATTTAGGATTTTTTCACGTGAAAAAATAGAAAAAATACGTAAAGCTTGCGTTTATGATTCAAAGTTTTGAAAAAGGTGGATGCTGACAGAACGATTGACAGCTCATCCAAGATGTCGATAGTTTTATATTTATCTTATATCGCCTTCGTAAACTTCTCATATTTTCCGTGACATGTATTTTTTATGCTGGTTACGTCGTGTGGATAAAAAGCGATCAGCGCACCTGAGAATAGCCGTGAGCGATGTTCAGGCTCGTAAGACGACGAGAGTGTCTACCTGCGCACGAGTCGATCGATCCCTTTATCCGGCTCGAAGAACAACATCCCGGAAGCATTTTTCCAACCGGTTTCCGAACCTCCTGATCGATGTTTCGGTCCTGCTACGATTACGTGCTTCCTTTTTTTTCTACCTTTGCCCATTCACTTCGTAATTTTATGTTTTTTATCAATCACTTTACCGGTCAATTGGGCGGAACGATCCGTTTTTCTATACGAGACGAAACACAAAATTGGTTAATCTGAATGTTCGATGAAAATAAAAAATGAATTCGAACCTAAGACTCAATTAAGGCCCGAAAATGGAAACAATACATTTGATTTTTTCCACCAAAAGAACAAAAACGATTTTAATGAAAATTCAGGAAAATATCGAAGACTTTAATGTCATTGCCGCACTAGAATATTTCATTTTCGAATATTTTTAATTTTACACGAGTCTGGTGGCGGGCCTCCGGTCTCGAAGTCTGGTGTTTTTTCCTCAGAAAGAAGTTATAACTTGTCTGTTGAAAAAATGAGGCAAACTGGAACCTGTGCGCGCGAGAAACTTTTCAAGAACGATAAGGAAATATCGGCAACGATCTTACTCTTGAAATCGGGTCTTGGATCGAAGATCGAAATCGTTCTCGCGATCGATCCGCCAGTAGGCAGTAAGAATCGTCAGCTTATCTCTGGCAAATCGGCACTCTTACTGGGCCTTACGGTGAGTGCTTGAGCTTGATCGCGAATTGCAAATTGCCCAATTACCGGTCGATGCGCCCGTCGACACCGGGCCCTCTTCGGTCTCTCTGAGTATAGAATATACACCTGATTACATATATGTGTATATATTTACATACCGGGTGGGACGTTGACAATCATCATCGCTGATTTTTTCGAATTAAAAAAAAAAAAAAAGAAAAAAACATTCGAAAATCATTGAAACACAATTCGTACAGTTTCGTCGGAAATTCTTAAAGAACGGATAAGTTTGATTCTTTTCATGAAACGGTTAATTTTTTTGGACTTTGGAAAAACGTTGAATTTAAAGTTTAAACGAACTGACTACTGAAGGGACCCCCAAAATTTATTACGATCCGATTTTAACAATAAAATTTTACCTTTGAATGACCTTTTATGTCTTTACTTCGAAAAACTTTATGACCACAGTTTTCGCTGTTTCTTAAAAATGGTTCTATGTAGACATGAAAAATGCCCCACCCGGTAGGTGGACATATAAAATGTGCAATTTCTCGCCCCAGGCTGCGTCACTTCTGTTACAAAGCGGTGCTCTCTTACCGAGCAGGCGCATCAAAAAAGTGCCGATTTTTTGTTACCGATCTTCGCCAATATCCGCACGCGTTTTGTTTCCTTCTTTTTTTCAACTTTTTTTAAAGTTCCTGTCAGCGTTAAGGGGCCCTTATTTTAGGTGCCTTTATATTTCAATTGGTCGTTCAAACAACCACTCACCTCCTCCTTTTTTCATACCATGCGATTAATGGAGAAATCTTTTTGCTTCTTCATGATTCTGTCCAGATCGCAAACACTCCGTGCTTTTCATTTTTTTTTCTTCTTTTTTTTTTTGCAGGATTTAAGGAATTCTCAATTAATGATACACCAGTTTTTATATGAAAGAAGAAAAAAACAATTTATTCAATATTTTCCTCTCTAGCAATAATAAACATATTTTTTGGTTTTACCGATTTATACGAATCTTCGTTTCAGATCCATACTTTTTTCAACTTGGGCGCATATAATTTTAATTTTTCTTATCAATTTAAACTTTACAATATTTCTCAGCTTCTGAAAAATCTCGAAATTATTCACGGGACAACTTCTCTAATTTATTTCTCTCTCTCTCTCTCTCTCTCTTTCTCGCTCTCCATTCCTAGCACTTTTTTTTTCTTTTTTATAAATTTATTTTACGCTTTACTTTCAACGATCTTAAATTTTACGCACAAACCAATTTACACAGGATTCGGAATTCAATTTCCGATACTCACTTAATTCGTTAACTTACAAGTCGATTGTTATTAATAATGGTACTTTACAATAGGGCTCGAGCACACGGTGGCTAAAGGAATTTTCATTATGAATTTTGGTTAAATTTGAAAATTCAATGGTTTCATGAATGTAAAAATTTGATTTTTGTTAAAAATTAAAATCGGCTTGTGAATAGGATTCGAAATTTTTTATTTCTCACTCAATCGATTTTTCAACCAATTACAAATAGGAGTAAATTTATCAAATAAAAAAGGAGAATTCCCAGGCCACCATTTTGTCGACCCGGCCTTAAGCTATCTTTGGTCCTCTAGCCGCTATGATGATTTCTTTCTCGTTAAATGCATCGAAATCGGTTTCGTAATTTTTCTCCATTCAAATGATTCGCATTCCGAATAAAATGCATAATTTAACTTTTTTTTTTTCGGGAAGCGAAAAGGCACTAACTCGTGGCTTGTTGTAGCATTCGTGTCCGGCCATTTCGTGATCATCGGTGGCCCTCTTGTACAACAATATTCGTTGCTGGCTACTTAAAACCAGAATTAGACGATTCTTAGCTCGTGCCTCAAAAGATTTTTGGATACTGTCCAAATAACATAATTCCCTTTTTTTTTTCTTTTATCTTTTCTCTCCCACCACAACGGGGGCGGCTTTGGCTTCGATGGACTATGACACATGTTCACGCTATACTTATTAAAATATCATTATACAGAGAAAAATCGTGTTCGATGAGGTGCGAAAATCAAAATTTTCGTTTCTTTTCGATTCTTACACAAATGCTTATCAATCAATACGTTTCTTCGTGATGGTTAATGAAATAGAAAATGAATCGTATCTTTCTTTTCATTATTTAATAATAAAAAATGAAAAAAAAAAAAAAAAAAAATACAATTCATTTGTTGCCTCATCAAAGGCAACGAAGAAACGTATTAATCAAACGTATAATATATGTACATGCATATCGCTCGCAAATCTAATACGATTATTATATTGGTAATTGATTTAAGAATATTTTACCCATATTTTACTAAAAAAAAAAAAAAAAAAAAACAAAGCAATTCGATCAAATTTCAAGACTTGGTGATTGGACGAAATTTTTTTTCAAAAATACCGTCACCTTCGACGTATTTATCAATGATTTTTATCTAAATAAAATGATTTATAAATTGTTCGAACAACGAATTGTTTTGACCGAACGATTTTTCATCCTCGTGAGAAATGAATTTGTCGATTACTTTTTGAATAGGTGTAAAATATTCTTAACACGAGGGTTGTGTTCGTCCCTCCATTTTTTTTTTCTTCATTTTTTGTGTGTTGTAAGTAACGATCGAAATAAGGCACACGTTATGCTTGGATAAACACTCGGAATAATGAATAATTATTCTCACCGTTATTTTTGCTGGTACGACATATTTATAAGTGCTTTTATTATTTTTTTTGTTTCTTTGTTTCCAAGCCTTTGAACATCAACCACTACGTAGCTAATGTGCAACAAACGTATCTGGACGGTTTAATGAAAAATCGTTGAAGAAATCACTTTTAACTGTTAATTAAATTGGGTTTAATGATAATTTAAAAAATTCAACTATTCCTTGAGCGATTTTCAACGCCGAGGACGATTTCAAACACATTTTCAATGGTTTCAACTGGTTCTAGTGTAACATTCTAAACTAATTATCATCTTCTTCCGCTCTTATTATTCTGAATGGATTTTTTTTTTTTTTTTTCTTAAAAATTGTCACGATTTTAATATTTCCTAATCGCCTATAGACGTGAACATTTGTTCTTTGTCAATCGGTGATGTTTATGTTGATAATGTTGAGGAAGTGCGATAAAATAGTATTAAAAAAGATCTCAGCTGCTGCCAGGGATCGGTATCATGTGGTAACCGTTACCCGGGAACGAAATTGGCGATGTTCGATGCTGATTCTGGCTCGGAACTTGCAAAGAACGATAATCGAGCGCCGGCGCTGCGGGATGCTGTCCCTCCCGATGTCTTCTTAAATCGACTTTCCTTTGAAATGCTTTGTCGCACAAACCACACTGGAAAGGTTTGTATCCAGTGTGTTTTCGCATGTGGGTTATGAGATTGCTGCTTTGTGAAAACGCTTTGCCACAAACAACGCATTTATGGGGTTTTTCGCCTGTAACAAAATAAAAAATCAAATCGAAAACGTTAGTTTGACCGTTTTATTTTTCTTGCAATTATAATACGTAATGAAAATATCATTAAAAAAAAAAAAAAAAAAATTAAATATGAAAAAAACGATCGCTATTTGTAGCCTATGTTTTTGTTTATTTTTCGGCTCATTTTTCGAGAAAGAAGAATATGCTATTACGTTAAAAAGACCGCGCAAACGACATATTTATCTTTTTTTTTTTTCAACAGTATTATTATTCTATAATCTTATTTATAATTCATGCACCGGAGGGTTAACTAGTGAATCGACACGAACTGGGGTTGTTGAGGCACGAGATCGAGAGCACGACAGAGCTTAAGGTGTATAGAGAGAAGTATTATAATATTCCAAGGTGAACGAAACGCAGCTGTACACACTAATAAGTCCTGAGGTGCCGGAGCGCCTTTTTTTTTCAAGTCTCATCGTTGTCGTATTGGCTGAATATCTGACACTTCGTTTTAAATTTATCGTTATGGAATCGGGTAAGAGGCGTCATAATCGATGTATCCTCGATTCTCGGAACGCGCGTATTTATATGCCATACATGTGACTATACTTGTGGACATGTTTTTGTGATGTACGGTTTGTCTGGCACTGTTAATTCTTTGTTCGTAACGAGTAATGAAAAAAAAAAAAAAAAAAAACATAATAATTCCCTTACGAACGATCTTTTATTGCGCAAGTTTAGCTTTACAGACGAGTGTGTAACTCAATCACTCAATGTGACACAGTTAACTCATTTTTTTTTGCCTTCCGATTTGAAGTTATAAACGAAAAGTGACGTTAACTCGAGAGTGAATATAACAATGGGACACAAAAGGATGAATAAACTAAAAGGATTAGGATATTTGTCGGATACAAATGCCGGAAGTCTCGAACACACGTGTTTGTTTTTTGAGGGATTAAAAATTCGTGTAATCCAAAGTAAGTCTATAGAGATTGTTAACAGACTTTTGGCGGAGATTCATCATCCGGCTTATCTTTTAGATCGACGTGAAGGAATAATTTTCAAGTCTTCTTGGGTTGGATTTAAAAGAGAGCCAAATGGAAGAGGAGGAGGGGGTGTAAGTTAATGGGAAATATTTCGTCGAATGTCTGGACTACTTGATCGAGTCGTCTCATTGAAAAATATTGTCAAACTTTTGTTCGCTTTATCTTCCTCGAGTCCGCTACATCATTTGGGGACTTACAAGGTTAAAGAAAGAAATGGAGAAACCCGGAAACAATGAGACGAAACGGCGGTACCGATAAAATTCCAGCGACCGACCGATCGAACCAATCCCAAAAAGTCATCAATATCATTGTGTGATTCATGCGGAATACACAAATGTAAGAATTATAAAAAGTATCAATCAATTTTGACAATATCAGCCGAACGATAAATAAAAATCTGATCGTAACGATTTAAAAAAAAACACACACACATTTTTTTCTCAGCACGCCTTTTTATTCTGCGTACGAGAATGTTCTTCTTTTTGTGAATGTTCTTCTTTTTCCTTATTATTTAATAGACAGAAATGATCTTGAATTATTTTCGACAAAGTTTATCGAGTGTTAATATCTAATCTAGAAGAATAAATTTTGTTTAAAAAGAGTCGCAAGATATATTTTACATCCACATAATTTTGTCTTTTTTCCTCATTGCCGAATTTTTTTTTTTTTTTATTGTTAGTTTTGATTTTTTTAAATTATGGAAATTATTGAATATATAGTACAAATTCACGAAAAATAAGATGTAGATCGACATCGTACTAATAAGATAGAAATACTATTCGTAAACAATTGTTTACCACTGTAATTAGATAATCGTCTACGTTAGGTTGGCAACGACAGCTGCTACTGATGCTTAGGTGCCCCGTATAAACATGCCAAAGGAATTCGATCGGTGGCAATGGTATAATGGTATCGCGGCTGTGGTATTATTGTGCAAACACCAAAGTCACGTAGTTTTTTTTAACTCTTCACGAATTCATGTTGTATAAACAATTTGCAGATTTTTTGGAATGATAGGAAAGGATTATATACGAAGAATAGTAGAGTTAGTTGTAGTGGTAAGCAAACAAGACGACAGGAGTGCGAGTCATACTTCACGAACATCCACCTCTTGTACCTCGAGAGCTTACACGCACACCGTAAAATATTGATTTAAAATATATTCCTCACGGTTATCTATCACCGAGAAAGCATATTTTTATTCCGCGTATATATGAAAAGGTAGTGAAGAATTTAGGTTGGATAAGTAATTGACGTTGAATAAGCCATTTCATCGTAAATATGTAATTTTAATAATATTTTCGAAGACGCTCAATCTTCGAATCATTGGTAATTATTCGATAAAAATCAACGAGCAATCATCGAGGAACATATACACGTACTAAGACGCATGTAAATTATGAATAAATACTGTTCGTAATGCGCTTCATTGATTAAAATACACCGGGTGCGAGATTTAAACACATTTCGTTGCATATTTTCGGATTTTTTGTTATTCCGGATTGCCAATGAATAATTTAAATAAATCTTCTCACGACACCTGTTCGACAAACAACGAGATTAATTTCTTTCGAACGAATAAATTATGGCTTCGAACGCTTATTTTCTTTTTTATTTTTCGCCCCGATTACGCCGAATAAATGGAAAGATTTATTGATGCGGATTGTTGCTTTTTCAATATTTTTGTTATCTTTTCACTTAGCCATGCATGGGTCTTTAGAGTCTTCAACGACAATCTAATTTCACCAACTGCATCCATTCTTATAACGTCGTGTTACAAAATATACAAATAAGAGGAATAATTCGGTTGAAATAGCCATAAGGTTTTGCAATCAGCGAGAATTCCATGCAGTCGAGTCAAAAGAGCTATTTCGTTTGTGTTTGTACTGACTCATCCTCGTCCCCATTCACTACACAGGAGCACTAGAAGCGACGATGAATTTAATTAGTTTAACAACGATTATCATTAATAGCAGTACGAAGTCTTGTCTGTTGACGGTGGATGCTTGTCGACAATGCTTGACACAATGTTTTGCCAAGACTCACACTTGTGTATTTCTCCAGATCCCTAGTTCCTGTCCTCCCTTTCCCCACCTACATTTTCTAGCACGTCCTCCGATGGTCACCTATCCACTAAGGAAAATACAATTAGCGTAATTGTTCGCTCGGATTGTACAGCCATCTCGACCTACAGCACTGTTTTAACCACAAATAACATTTACGTAACACTCTCGGTACTTCTGATATTATAACTAAACAAATATCGTTCAACAAAATCAATCCACAGTGAAGGAATTATGATGCTTGAAAAATTCACTTTGGAAACACAGGAATGAAGGGACATTTGTTTTTCATTGACGACTAACACTTTTAATAATAGTCCACAAGATATTGAAAGAGAGAGAAAAAAAAAGAATATCGTAAAAAATGTATTGCAATCGAATTAAATCGATTGATCAATTGATGAATTCAACATATTTTCATTGAGCATTTCAGGTGCAATTTATTTCATGATTTCTTTCATTCACGATCCAATTGAATTTTGATCGATTTTTTTTTATCTCCAACTGTGCACCTCATTAACGTCGCATTGAAAAATTGGTGGAACTATCACTGAAACCATACCGATGATGCAAGTGTCTCAAAAACAAGTTATAACTCTGGTTAGCGAAGTAAGTTCATTTCCACTCTTGAGGCAAATACCATTTCCAACCCGTAATTATGAAACTTTTGTGGCTTTATAGTTCTGTGTATAAATTTTAGTAAGTATTTTCCATTCTTTATCGCGAAAGGACCGATACGGTTGAATCTTCAATACCGTCGCAGCAAAATGCGCAAAGCACGAGTATAATGCCTCCGTGAATATTACACGATGAATTGTAGAGGGAAACGGAAGTGAAGCTAGACACTGGAGAGCCATTCGTGGTGTACTTTTATCAACGTTGAACTTCAACCACCACTGTTTTTCTTTTTTTTTCATTATTCCACCGACATATATTCACGAAGCTCAAAAATATTGATTGGACGAATGTCTGGAAACGCGATCCAATCGTTTCTGTCTTTTTCGAGAAATTTTTCTCGATAAAATGACAAATAACGTGTGGTCAAAAGTATTTTTATAGGAATATTACGTTTGTTGGGTTACGGAAAAGGAAGTTTCTCTTTTCAAGAGTTTCGCCTTACCATACATTGTACTTACTCATCATTGAGTCTCTTTGTAAAGATCAAAATTAGAAACGTCCTAAGGTACGTCTGTGAAACTAATGATCTATTTTTGGGATTCACTTGGTCGTAAGGCTTTTCTTTGCTTCCAATTTGACATGAGCTACATTTCGAGAAGTTAAATATATCTACCACATCATAAAATTATGCCCGATCGATGAATTACTACCGTAATTAAATGACCATCCCCCCTGGCATTGAATCCTCTTGAAAAGTACAAACATATTTACATGATTTTTTTTTCGAAGTTTCACAAGACTTTATGGACAATGATTCTAGGCATAAAAATCTTTTGAAAACTGTTCAATTGTCAAACAAAACGAAACTTTTGAATTCTGTTAATTTCTACATTATTTATAACATGCAAACAACAGTTCTTGACTCTGGTTCCAAATTACTCAACTTATTCTTGTTTCATAACTTTACAAGTTCTATAAATATTAATGGAACATGTTTAGGAATATTGACAGACGATGTGTAATATGGAATTTACATGAAAACAGAGGTTTCGAACGGTCAAGATATATTGTAACTTTTGATTTAAAGACTCAATCGATTGCCGAATCAGTCAGAAAAGTTTGAAAAAAAAAAAATGGTCGATGATTCAATCGAGTTGCCTTGATTCTCCAGCGTAATCATTCGTGGCTATCGATCCATTCCAGATACTCATTACCAGCCCCTTTTACAGCCCCGACTTAAATATTTACCGACCGAAACGCTTACCACTCCAGTGAGTTTAATGATCGGCTACACCATCAACCGATTCTTCGTACATCGCTTACAAACAAATATATATGATTCTTGACGTGAGACTGCTGTATGTTCTCGGACGGCTCGTGCCGCTTAATTATGCAGCGCTCGCCTAATGAACTTGAAATAACAGTCGTATATATCGTCGAACCGCCAATCCGAAAAACGGAACGTGAACTTTAAGTCAAAAAGAGGAAATATCTTTTTACTTTGCCTCTCGCGTCGTTCGACCGGAAGTATGTCAGTTTTTATAACCCATGCAATACCGTCGATCCGTTCAGAGAACGATAATTACTTTATGTAAACATCGTAAGGCTCTTCTTGACTTGGTATATATAGAAATAATAATAATAATAATAATAATAATGACCGATCGTATGCAGTGAAAACATGATTTTAGGATAATTATTTTGAAAATCATAAAAAATCATTTTGCATTTATTTTCTTATACATTTTGATGTCCTGTGAAGAGTTTTCTTTAAAAATATTATCACAATCCCCTATTTCGGGAGCGTCTCCATTAAAGTATGAAAGAAAATAAAGTTATTCTACGGTTCCTTGACGCACAGAACAATGTTCGAGCATTCAAAGTGAAACTATTTTCAAAACATACACAATTTTATCGTTGAGGTGAACAAAAAAAATGAGGAAGGCTAAAATAGCTGGTTCTTTACCATATGACGATATTTTGAAGTGTTTTTCTGGTTGTGATGACCAGTTGGTAAGAGCATCCAAGAGGAAGTTCTGAATAAAGGGCGGTGAGGGGGTGGGGAAATAAAGTATTACTGTTTTGTTGGATTGTGGTGAACAAAGGGTTGTTTCGGATCAACTTTGGAGGTTATTACGATGACCCATACTTTTCTCCGCCCATTTCTCGATATATTGTGCACTGGAGTTCCGATGCTTCGATTATTTACGTTACATACCTTCGAGCATGGAAGGCTAGTGACCGGACACGTTGCCTATATATTTTTCTACCCTTTTTTCTCTCCCGTATATTTCCGTATAATTTCTGGATTATCTTCCATTGTTACGGATGCGGAATAAAATAGGAGAAACCCAGAAAACGTTTCTGCGGTTGTATAACGGACTGTTAGAAATAAGTAAGCGTTTGAAAAGAACAGACTCGTTTTTATGAAAGTGAAAAAAAAATATATATACATATTAGAAAATGTCTCTACGAATACCGGAATAAACCTTTCGATTCGCAAAATCGTTTAATATTAATTACACCGCCATGAAAAAATAGAAATTTTTCCGAGCATATAGAGTTTGAACGCGGTAATTAACATTAAAATCGATTAAATGATGTAAGATTTAGAGTGAAAATTGAGACTTGTGTGAAGCTTGAATATTATCAGGACAAATGTAACCAAGCACGCGTGGAAATGCATGTTTGTATGATGAACAAACTACGATTGTACATCCAACATGTATACATATACATGTTGACGAGTACATGAGTAGGTTCAACGCCAGAGTGCTTTTTTTCTTCCACGCTCGATGGGGCCCCCCTTCTCACTCGGTTAATTAGCCCGGGACATGCACCCTAACTCGATGCGGCCTGCGGGTTCTCACTCTTCTCTCTCCCTTTCTCTTATGTTTCTTCCAATATTCATTTGGGGCACGTGCCAGGCATGCGTCCCCCCGGAAATACATTTAGTCGACTGGGATAGTCGCAAACAGGCCATTTCCCATCGTGTACCTTCCTTCCGTTTTGATTCCCACGTGTAAAGGATTCATTGCTCGAATATCGCGTCTTATGACGACGATGATTCGAACGCGAACGAGTTTACGTATTTTTCGCTAATTTTAATGTTTGTTAATAAATTTACCCAAAATTTCATCATCGCCAGTAACAAAAAACAGTTTGCACCTATCATTTTTTTTGTTTGTTTATAAGTTGCATAAAATCTTGAAGAGTTTTAACTTCGGGGTAATGTTTCGAGTTAAGAACTCTGGTAGGGCTTACATTTTCGTTTGGTTTGTTATGAAGAATTAATTCGCATACGATATACATTCACACACGTTTCTCGATGTACCGAGAGTTACTAACCGCTGGAAATATTGAGGAGCGGGGGGTGAAAATATACCGTTTCTGTTTTTCATAGAAAATTGTTCGTAATAATCCTTATGGTAGCATGCATTATTGAGGAAGCTTCGTTGTGAGTCGCACTTGTGAGTTGCGGTAGCTTACTTGCAGGTGAAGTAAAACACTCGTCGAGGGTATCTATGCAATCATGTGTATATCCATCCTCAGCAAACCTTACAACCCTCCACGTTTTCACGTGGTTTACCCTCAACGCCTCCCTTTCTCTCTCTCTCTCTCTCCCCCCCTCTCTCATTCGTATTTCCTTTTCCTTTTTGCCTCATCCCTTAAGAAGTCTCTAATATCAATTTTCTACATTTTCTCAAGAATGAAACTCGAAGAATAAAAAAGCTTTTTCACCACTATTTTTAACGCACTTGAACTCGTCTAGTAAAGTGGCAAGAGAGCGGAAAAAAATACAACTCTGGCGCCTATAATCTTGTGAAATTCTTATCTTTCACTTTGATCACACGTTAACTCAAGCTTCTTTGCGGATTGCACAAAGAACAAAACACCAAAACAAAAATAATCATAAATTCTATTGAATCTTCGATTTTAAAAAGTTAAAATTCACTTTTTAACGTTTAAATTATTCAATAAATATCACGATCTTTTCAATACTTTTTAAAGGAGCTGTAAAAAATTCAACATCTTTTTAAAAACTCGTTGAATTATCAATTTTATCGTTAACGCAAAGACAAATGCGTGAGCTCACATGTACGTAGCGTTTTATCGACCGACGTCGCGACCACAACACGATGTTAGTTCGGTTCGTGCGTGATTCATTTTGTCGCGACAATACTGGACAACCGTGATGGGCGACGAAGCGTTGCGTTGTCGTGGGAGTGACGAGCGTCCGATGCGCTTGCATGCGTGTACATGACAAAGAGAAAAAAAAATAGACAAAAAAAAAGGGAAAAAGAAAAAAATAGTAAAAGGAGGCGAGATATCAGGACGATACACACAGAGAGCGTGAGCTTTTGATACGGCTTTTTTCGTTACTCCTCGCGTGTCCGTTTCTCTATCGCCACGTAATTTCCCGTTCGACTCATCCGATCAAGTCTTGTGATCCTCCTGTCCGCACTATTCATCATTTCAACCATTTCCACAATAAAAAAACCACTGTCTCATAAATATATGTATATACATAAATATATACATATATTTATAGACCTAGACATATATTTATGTCCGTGATTGTTTCGTTCGATCGAAGTTTTATCGCGTCGAATCTTAATAAAAGTATATAAAAACCAACAATGTACGTAAATCCGTGCTTTTATGAATGAGATTCTTAGTAAAAATTTCATCCTTTAAGTTGATAACTTTTTAAGTTTAATTAAATGTTGGTCCAAATTTTTATTATCATTTCTCTCCTTCGTTATATTTCGATTAAATTCTGACTCTCGTATAAATTAGAAGAGTATAACGATTGTGAAGGACTCTCGAGATCGTAAATATTTTAGACGCTCAAGAATCGCCCAACCATTTCTTAATTAGGCATAATCGCAAAAGTTTAAAGTCCCGTAACCGAACAGCACTTATTCATAACGAAGCGACTGGAAATGAAGTAAACGAGGTACCGATTCCTCGTCACTTTCGCACGCGATTTGTCGATCGATCTGTCCCTCTCTTTCCCTCGCGTTAAGTAACAAGGGTAGCGCTAAAAGTTTGTCAAGCTCGTAGAAAAAGTGAAAGCTTCGCGGTGAATAGCCCATGATTGCTCTCGTGGTACATAATACATTAGAAAATTGTCCGGTTCCTCCAGAAATACGAGTGGAATTTCGCAGACCTAATTTTTTTTCTTCTCCCCTAAACCACCTATCGTTTTCTTTTTTTTTTTTTTTCAACAGTTTGCGATTCGAAATTATTCATTCCCTTGTTACCGCGATCGCGAAAAACAAGAATGGAAAAACTTCCGGAGTCATTTTTCAATGAAAAGAACAAAAAAAAAACATTTCATGCGTTTTTTGAGACTTTCAATTTAACTCGGCAGTGCCGAAATATTCCTAATGAACTATTAAAAGTTTTATATCATAGTCATAACATTTACAATTTAATGCAATTACAAGATTTGATTATTAGGATTGTTTTTAAAACATATGATTTTAAAAAAATTTCAAAAAGTCAATGGAAACTTACCGGTGTGGATGTATGTGTGTTTCTTCATATCAGACTTCTGATGAAACCTTTTGCCGCAATACTGGCAAGGATAAGGCCTGGTGTCCGAATGAATGAGAAGATGGGTGCTCAAGGTGCTCGATCGTTTAAACGCCTTACCGCATTGTTTGCACTGTAACAATATTAAAGAAAAAAAATTCTTTTATGACTCGTTCCGAAAAAAAAAAAAATGTTCTAAAATAGAGATTCGAACATTCAAGGGTTTGTGATGTAAGTTTCGATCGACCTATTGGTTTGGTTTGACAAAATCCAATGTCTTTAAACCTTTTAAAACTAAAAGTTATTGCAACCTGAATTGTAAACAGTCAATTTTTATATAAAAATGGTCGATCAAGTTATTCGAGCTGAATTCTAAAGAAGGAAACTTCACAAGCCACCGAATTGGTGGTATCTCATAAATTTTTGAATAATTCTGCTGATATTAGACAAATCTAAAACCAAACTTGTTTTTCGATAACGCCATCAAGCTGGTATGATGAAATTCGACAAGAAATTGCGTACTCGATGATAGAATCAATAGAGTACTGTACGGTACAACTTTTCCTAGTCCACAAAGTTATTTTATACCTCTCAGTAAACATGTTTAATCAGTTGGTTCTAGTTGGAAATATTGATGATTGGTAGTTACTAAGATCGATTTGTCGCTGTTTCATCAAAAATTATTTCATCCAACCTTGTGCTTCGTTTAATGTCAGAATAAAGTCTACTGTCTGAGAAAACGTACAGATACAGATGAACAGCAATAACTTTATGTTCATTATGCAATGATACTTTTCAGCCGACCATCAATATTGAAAATTGTATCGAAAAACATAGAAATCCAAAGCAAAGATAATTGTGTTTTCATTATATTGAAACTACAATTGGAACTGTGGCGAATATTTTTCGACGTCCATTATGGTTTTGGGATATTTACATCTCTTGCTGCTTGCTGTTCCCTTCTACTTTTTCGAACCATCACGTCTCCCATCTAACCCCCCCATTACTATCTTTAGCACCCGATACAATCGGTCGGATAAGCGCTCGTTCGGACAAAAGGGAAATGGAGGGAGTTGTAATAACAGACTTGTTCGATATCACGTGATATAAAGAGACAGAAACCAGCAACGACGATCGAACAATACGGGAGTGATTTCCGGACTCGGAGAGTGGTCGTGCCGTGTTTTATTCTGTACATATGCATGTACGAGCACGGATTTCTTGGCCAGTATATAGAGAGAACACGCACAGCACATATCGTAACAATTCTCGTAGCTCTAATGACAGTGATTCCATATTTATTCGTTGTGATCAAAGTTCAATCGATGCATAGCCAATATGATTAAACAAGTTCGATAAATCGACAAGAATTAAGTCCCTGAAGAGTTATTTCAAAAATCAAAAGAAATTTTATTATTAATTGATTCTACGTGTTATTGTTACATTGAAAAATAGATTTTGTTTGTCTTACGATTGAATTATTTTGTTAAATATCATTGGGTGGTTCAACTAAAAAGAGGCTGCGATGACAATTAAATCAAGGTCTTTCAATAAAATATCGAATTTCATCAACGAATATTTCGTAATAAAGCCATGAATATCTACGAAAAAGTAAACTGAATGATGTCAGTATTATTAATCAAATTTTTTTCAAAATTACTTCAACTTATGTACTGCAATTAATTATAATAATTTGATTAAAGATTTATTCAATTACAAAATGAATAATAATTGACATAACCAAATCGGTATTCTATTGTATAGGCAAATTGAATTTTGATAAGGATTTGAAAAATGCAAAATTTTTAAAGGCTTGCGAATGTTTTGTTAATTATTGTTCAATCGTTGTAATTAAAGTTGTCAGTTTTTATCAGTTGAAAATTTAGATGAGGACAATAATTATTTTGGTTATATGATACATACAAATAGCCTCTTTAAATAGAGGATTAAACCAATTATTTCAAATACATTTATCCGTTATCAGTATATTGAAAGAACTGTTGTATCAACTTTTAATATATAAACTCAAACTCATATGTTTAATAAAGAAAAAATAGAGAAACAGTTTTGACATTATACATAAATTCAGTATATTGATAAAATTGTTTCAGTACTTTATTTGTGTTTGTTTATCATTATGTTTCGTTTTTTTTTTCTTCTTTTAATATTACTTGACACATGATGATATAATTCGATCAATATTAAAAGCATAACGTATTTTAATGATACTACGTAATATCTGCTATCATTTGGAAGAGTTTATAAATAACAGCACAGCAGTTTCTAGAATGTCAAGAATAATTCGTCGTGCATGGATAATGATTCTTTTATTATTCTTCTACAATTCGAAATTTTAGGTATGATAGCAAAAATGTTTCGTCGACGTGCCGATCTTTGTTTTTTCAAGATAAATAAGAGGCTCACTAAAAAAAAAAAAAAAAAGAGAGAGTGCGAGAGACTGAAAATAAATATCGTACGATTTATATCGAAATTAAAATTGGTTGATCTTTTAATCCGTCCCTTCGATGAGCGTATCATTGCTTCTGTTATTCGTATCATTAAAAGTAAACCCAGAGGTCTAAGCCTATAAATAGAGAGAATAAATTTTATCTTCTTTTTCTTAAAGTCGTGAAGTTGATATTAACCGTTAACACTTGTGTTTACGGAAGATATGGGAAGCCTGCGAGTATTGTCCTCGAAGACGCCAGTCTCAACATACCACTTTTAACCGAACAATAAGCCAGTCGAGTAGAGGGAAAAAAAATGAGTAAAACGTACAAACACCATGTTCCTATTTCTCGTCCTTACTTTTCGCACAATAGGACGCTCGTGTCGTTCACCATGAGTTGTCCCAATGGCGCCGGTATTTCTGCGATCGACGCTCCTTCAATTTTCACTAACGATCATCTCCACTCGAGACTTTTGATCGATAATTAAATCAGCTATCGATTATAGTCGTTTTCAATGATAAGGCTTTTAAATTTATCGCGGACTAAATGCGGTGATTGGTGAAAAGAAAACGGAAAATTTCGAAGGGATGCCTCGTTTGCGGATTCGACGCTTGCTTCTCTTCCTTTACATCTTTCACTTTTTTTTAATGCCTTTCTTTTTTTTTTACCGTCACCGCGAAAGCCCCGCCGTTGGGCGCGCCAATATTCATTGTATATTGGATAACGGGCCAACAAAAGCGCCCATTTCCGGTCGCTCAATGACAGACTCGTATGAGAAGAAAGCTAAATACAAAAGTATGCTCGATAGAGGTTGCCAAAGAGAAATATTGAGAATGTAGGCGTTTAACCAAACTTTCTCGTAACCACGCGACTCGATCACAAAGAGGGTTGATCAGAGAATTTACCAATATCCTTTTCACTCTCTTTCTCTTTATCTCTCTTTCGCACCTTCATATTTCCTTTTAACTCGAACGAAAAGCCGAAAAACTGTGACGTTTCATTCAATCCTTATATTTATCCATTCGATTTAATAATTATTTCGATTATTCTACTTAAAGAATTCCTAACGTAAAAAAAAACTCACATACATCAGCTTCGTTTCGACTGAAAAAACAAACGAACGGTTCAATTTAGAACGGCGTTCTAAATTGAAAAAATGGGTCTTCTGACCAAATGATCGAATTTTGTTTTCAAAACATTTTCAATTTTCAAGACACCTCGTTTTAAATACTGTGTAAGTGGTGGTGCGTGTTTTCCGTACAAATTCGGTCAACGATAAGAAGACTACAGAGATATAAAATAAATAAATAAAATAAAAAGCCGCGAACGTTTGACCGAGTGTTCGAACGTGTTTTAATTTTTCGGGACGTGAGTCACGTACGAAGAAGCAAAAGGAGTCTGTCGGACTTATTGCATTCGCACTTGTCGAGACTCTGACATCAAAGATCGATAATAATTGGCTCTCGTGTGTAACAAGTTTACAATGTCACGCGATTTGAATATTCTCCGAAGATCTCTGAAGCCGGGGAAAAAAAAACTCAACGAAGAAAACGAAAAGGAGCGTGAAATGAATGAAAATGACTATAGACGAGCCTGGCTAGCAGACGTCGGTGGAAATATAGGTCGATAATTTGCCTGTCAATGTTTCGAGTGAACAAACATGCCCTCGCTCAATTATATTCTACCGTTCGCGGTGCAGCGGAAGAAAAAAAAAATTCACGCTCGATGCAGCCTAAAAGAAGGCCACTGTGTCAACTCCTCATTTATATTAATCATTTTTTTCACGAAACTTCACGTTGTGTTTGGTGGCAGGACTAATTAATAAAGCACGCGTCGATCAACTGCGAGGAACTTTCGTTTTATTTTCACTAAAGTAATGTTCTGTTTATTTTTTAATTCGTTATAAAAGATTTAATTATACTTATTAATGGAACAAATAAAAACAGCAAATTCCAATGACAATAAGATGTAAATACAAAAGTTCTAAATTATTCATAAAATATGAATATTTATTTGAAATACCATGCCACCGAAAAAACATTGTTATTGGACACATAAAATACGAGTGAATTGTTTTAGGAAGGGGTTTAGAAGATTTATCGAAATTAAATTTGAACATTAGAATTGATGAATTGATTATTATACTCATTGGATAAACAGAGTCACGAAATATGGATCTGTTTCACCGAACGATTTGTTTTTGAAGCGTTTTTACAATTAAGCGAGTTGGATCGAGTCGTCAACTCCAAATTGAGTTTTTAAACACTCGTTTGTCATAATAAAATCGAAAAGTCCTTATTTTCGTAGAGAGTCTGAAATTGAACGATTTTTTAAATGTCATCCGATTTTCTCCTCAAATTGCAATACTTTTTTTCAAACAATAATAAAATTGTTAAAGGAAAAAAAGTTGTTTTGTATCTCTCTAAATAATGAAGACTCGAAAACAAAAAGAATTAAAGAAAAATATCGATCGCTTCGTATCGGAGAATCCGATATTTTCGATTTAGGCATTTGTTCCAACCATTCACACACATATTTCACGTTTCCAATGAACAAACGTTTCATTATCTAGAGTATACGATGAATACATAATTTATACCGAAGGTATAACTGTGTTATAGAATAGAATAAAGAAAAAAAATGGGCGGAGAAGGGTGGAATTGTTCTCGCGGGGTTAAAGTTTGTCCCACGGGGAAAAAAATGTGCTAATAGAATTGGAATCGCGCTTCACGCTACAATGACAAACAATTGCTGCGACTTCTTTCCTTCAGTGTTGTGACAACATCGAAGCTCGTTTTTCCACTTACTATGATCGTGCTTGCGATGCTCGACACATAATGTATTATAACCTCAATCACCTTCCTCGCCATACTCTCGTCGCTCAGTTCAAACTGCTATAATGTGTTGAAGCGTATTACCAAATGCTTTGAAAAAAGCAAGAGTTTCTGCGTGATAATACGAGAAAGCATCGAGTTTATTGGATCGATAAAATATCCTGAACAAGAGATACAAAAACAGAGAAATAAGTGAGAGGCAGACAGAGAGAAAGAGAAATAGAGGAAAACGATTGATGAGCATGAAATGATTAAAATAGATAAATCTTGAAACTTTCGCATCGAATATTGAACAAGTTATGAAACTCAGTTGCTCGTCACAAATTGCTTATTTATTTCGTCTCATTATTACTATTTGTATTTTCATTAATTTCGTTTGTTTTCCTATTCGTGAATACGTTGGAATAATCTGATTGAATATTCAATGTTTGGTTGGATAGAAATATTTAGTAAACAAATGAGGTTTACAGAGTCGGAGACTTTTCAGAACACTTGAGAAGAAAAAAAAAAAGATGCGTGTTTCGACCCTCTTAGGTAACTGCGTCTCGCGGCTTTCAAGCATTGAAAAATATCAAAGTTAAACAGAAGGGTGCAAAAAAGTTGTTTTACGACAGAAACTTCGAAGTTTGCTGTACGGCCTGAATCTAGTAAAGGGTTTCTGGTATTTGCCAAGTCGTAAAAGCACACACACACACATTCACACAGCAATAGTAAAAGTGGGATTCGTGCCACTTTGTGCAGGGAATGGCTCATGCACGCATTTCCCTTTCTGCACTCATCAGTCAACATTGCCCAACAAGTTTTGCCTCATATTTTCGAGGGTAGTGTTAAGGCGCCATTGTCACGTCCGCTGATTCGAGATTTCAAAGGTCGATAGAGAGCTAATACGAAGCGTTTCGACGAAAACACCTTGCGGAACTTTCGTCGCATTGATTAACGATTTGTTACGGGTTATCAATGGGATTATTGTGTCACAACAAATTTTTTTACATACATTTCTACTTTCTAGTCTCAGAGACCGTATGTACTTAGAGAACCTTCGTGTACAGCCAATTGATATTCTCTTATAAGTGTTTTAAGCACATACTTTCAGTCGAACACGTTTTTGAATAAATTTAATTATAAAAAACTTTTTTTTCGTCATAATTATCGTTTCGTCAGATCTGAAAACTTGCTGATTAAAAAAACTTTGTGTCGAATTGTCTCGAACTAAAATGATAATCGTTTTTTCTTCAAAACGTAATCGTTTTTTTTTTGCAACTTAAAAAGTTGTTAAACTTAATAATTTATGAATAATGAAAAACGTTAACTAACTTGGAACGTTCTTTCGGTGGATGTGGGGGGTGTTAAGGGCGAATGATGAATCTGCCTTGTGATCAGTGGTGTCGTTGTCGTTGGTGAACTTCTGTTCGACGTTTCTCTTGCCTCCCTCTCACAGACAGAGCCCGGAGACCAAATTTCACTTTTCCGGCATAAACTCGATGAAACATCGCTTGGTTTGGTGCTCAGATTTAGGGGAACTTCTTCTTCGAACCGTGCTGCTCCTTCCACTAAAACAAAAAGATTGTGGAGAAAAAAAAAACTTTAAAAAACATATGTCAAGTGTTTTGATTAAAAATATTCTGACACAGCATTTTTTATTATACCCATTGAGATATCTTTAATGGTACATAGATCGTAAAGTTTTCGAATAAAAAAATTTAAGTGTCAGGGTTTTGGAAGAATAGATAGTCAACGCACAATCATAATCTCGCAATAACTCACTAAATATCTGTCATTAGAGAAGCTCCAAATTTTTTTTCGATCGATTAGTGTCGTCTTCGATTCTTTGTACACATACATCACCGTTTTTTTCAATAGCCTTTTTTTTAAATTTAATCTATTTCATTCTTTTTTTACTATGCAAATATTTCAGAATAAACAGAAAAGCGTGGAAGAAGAAGAAGTAATTGTTGTGACAAGAAGCTCCGTGAGTTTGTCGTAATAATGGTTGATAAGGTTAATGCCCGAGGCTTCAATTGAATGGGTGATAAGACGAAAAGTGGTTAACCGGTTTTGGGTTTCTTCTACTATTGGCATCATCGATTTAGCCTGCGTATAAGCGAGCCAAGTATAATTATCTTAATTATCCTGGTGGCCTACTTTAGTCGTCAATGACTTTGGGTCACAAAACACCTTTATTTTCTAATACGAATAATAGAAAAAAATTTTAATATGTCGTACGTTGTTCCAACAATATTGAAAATTGTTTGATTCAATATCATAAAATGATTTGTAAACTAAACAAATAAAAGTGGAGGAAACTAAAACGTCAAAATTAGGACTGTCGACTTACCGGCATATTTGGTTGTGTCGAGTGTGCCTCTGATTGGGGAACTGGCCCTCGTTGGACTAAGGGGTTCCGCATGAATTGGTGAGGAATGTTCCGACAGGGACGTCGTCTGTTGCGTCGGTATTCTTGACGATAGAAGGGAATGAGGTAGCAAAAGACCCACTGCATGATGGGCCCACCATGCCGTACCGTAACCGTTGTACATTAAACCACATCGCATTTCTGCAATACGATAAGAAAAAAAAAAAAATTTCAATCTCAGTTCAACACCCATTGAAAATAATCATAATGAGGCAATCTTACGACCATGTCACCTCGTTCAACATATGATATTGGAATTTTCAAACGATCGAAGCATGCAACAAAAGCGCCATAAGGCCTTTATAAAGAATCCAAAGAATTTGCCTCGCTAATTCGTGGTGCGAAACTAACCTCGTGCACCGGTTGGTCCAGCCGCGGCAAGACCACCGGCCGGTGGCAATTTCTGTAGTCGATGATCTGGATTGCTGTAACCGGAGACGAAGGTAAATGCGCTCAGACGGTGGTCAGGTGGTTGCTGACCACTTGGAATAGCTTGATTCGTTGGATTCAGGGATGAGACAGTGGCACCGTTGCTGCTGGAACTGCTGCCAGGACCACCTGGACTCCAAGGGGACGCTGGCATCACGCAAGGACTACTTGGTGGTGATAATGTTGCCGGTGGGGATAACGCACCAACGGGAACACCGACCGAACTGCAATGCAGTTCCGGTCTTACCAACCATGTCCTTGGTACCGCTTCTGCCAAACCAGCAATCATTTTTTTTTTTTTTTTTTTTTTTTTTTTTTTTTTATAAAAATGAGATTATGATGATTTTTCATTCAATGATGAACTCATCACTACGAGTCGTTAGAAATTACACCATTACAAGCGTCTTCGTTCTTATAAACCTTTCGTTACAAGTGAAATCGACTGACGAGCGCCATTACAATTTTACGCTAACTCTAGACGATTTGTTACAATATTAAATTGAATCAATATCTTTGTCTATGTATTCCCTATAGTCACTATGGACAAGTTATGTTTAGAGTCTATTATGACGTGAGTGTAGTCCGAACTGCATTTTCAAGCTTAAGAAATGTGCGTGACAAAGTTTGCTTTCTCGTGTATCAATTGAAATTTTAATGGCAGGTAAAGAGGTTAGTAATGATTATAATAGAGAGACTAGGAGGAGCGTTTATTTTGCTGTCTTCTAAGCGAGCGATGGCGATTAAGGTAGTGAAATATTTGTTACTGGTGGGCGAATTGTAAATTAAAAAATTTCGAGGCTCATATTTTTACGTGAATTATTACGATGACGCATTGAATGATATCCTTCGAGTTTTGAGGATGTTGAGAAATAATTTGAAGCTCAAAATACTTGTTTCGGGTATGAGTGAATTTTTAAATAAATTTTACTGTCGTATCACACGTCGAAATATGTAGGTACCGCCTAAACCACCGATGCAAAAACAAAATATTATGATGTCGAAAAAATACAAAAGTATCATTTTATTGATTGTTTAATGTTTTTTAATACTTCTTCATCGAGCGACGTATAAATCACGCGTATGATTGGCTCTGGCGGGAAAATAAAATTACGATAAAAGCAGAACAGTAATTATAGCGTTTAACGTAAAAATAATATTTACACAATGTGATGACGTAAAATGGCGTATTATATTTATAGGAGATTTCGCGCGTTAAATTGTTATACGTATTCTACGAATGTAACAAGTGTTCTTAGTTTTCCTGGTTACGAGTCTGGCGCCTACAATATTGCCGTGAGACAATAAAAACTCGTGAAGATAACATATTAATTTATTCCATTGCTTAAGAAATTAGACCCCTGTGGACATATCGTCAATCGAGTGGTGTGCCTTATCAACTATTAGGCAATAATGGATTTATTATTTCCCGTAATGATATTCATCAAATGTCGTTCTAAGCACTGTCAGATCAAAAAGTTGTACGATACGAATACTTGAACACATCATTTCAGACAGTTTTTACAGTGAATCAAAGTTTTATTTTTTGTTTTTTTTTGATTTTTTAAATTTTTTTCAAAAAAACTGCTCAACATGTCCATTCTCAAAGAAGTTCTTTGAATATGGACATGTGACTTGAATGACGCGTTACGAACATCACTCATAAATCCTTTTGTAGATATACAAAAGCGATGTTGGGTCCTTGATCGATTTATGTGAACAAGTGTCAAGAAATTTCGAAATAAACGATTGGTACTCGAATTCTTATTCCTTGAAACGAGTTTCAGACGAAGAAGACTGTTCAAACATTGATGTGGAATAAAAAGAACCAAAGGCCCAACTAAATCACTAATCATTTAGAAATTGATGATTTCTATTTTATTTTGGTTGCCAGGATAAAAAAAAATCGAAAGCCATCAATTGTAAAATTTTTTGCGTTTCATGTTTTGCCAAAACCGAAACAAATACACATCGAATTGAAATTCACGCGAAATCGAGAGATTTTTGGCAGGTTAAAATGAAACCAATTTTTTCGAGCTATGATTTATAACTTTTGCGCACTAGATTTCGAAGGTTAAATATGCCTAGCAAGCTTCATCGATAAATATTGGACTTTTTTTTTTATAAAGCTAATAATTCGTTCGCGTGAATAAATTCGAATAAAAAAAAAACGTAGCCGTTTGTTGTCGGGTGTTTTTTTTTCTTTAATCCACAGGAGAAGATTCTCCTGATGCCGAAGCTCATAAATTGAATTACATCGCGTGTCAATAAGAATAAAATATTGAAGAAAATGGAAGTCGACATGAATTTGAAAACAAATCCGAATTCTGTTTCGATAAATCTCAGTCTCAGTCGAGAGAAAAAATTGTTTGAAAATAACAAATTAAACTCACCACACATAACGATTCGATAAAGGTTTCCTTGCTGGTTAGTCCGACAGTTCGCTCATTGAGAGCCACACGATTAACAAAAATGCGTAATAATTGAAAACAGTAAAGATAACACTTCCTGATGGAACTTCAACACGTAAAAAAAAGTACTTGAGTCACAGCAACGAATAAATCGCATGTATAAAGAGGTTCATCGAAGACACGTGATATCCAAGATGAAGAAACTGCGGAAGAAACTTTTGATGGATTTGAAAATCCTCACTGTCGACGATTTAATCGTTGGATCAAAACAATCGTTTTTTCTTGTTGTAAATATTTTGATTTTAAATCAAAATCGAAGTTAACGATTTCATTTAAAAATCGCATTCGTCGTTAAGCTTTGATGGAACTCGCAACGAAAAATCTTCGAACACGATCTTTCGGATTATTTCTTCTGTCACGAATCGAGCTGGTTTGAGAGTAGCGATTATCAACGTACTGCGATGGTTAAATCGGTTCGTTGAAATTGAGCGGAGGTGCTCTCAAGTGTCCTGACGTGAGGCAGGACCCTGACTGAACCCCACTTGCTCCGAAAACTCAAAGCCGCGTGGTCGACCGCCGGCTCTCCTTCTTGCTTACCTGGCTAACGTACGTACACACACACACGATTACGTTACCTCAGTTTTTACCTGCCTATAACCCCTCTCATCTCACCTGTGCGTGATGCGCGCGCGTCTTTCTACTCCACAACGTCCGATGATGGCAACGCCCATCACCCGCACTCACTTTGGCTTTATACTCGCTTCGGAGGAGGGGAATAATACATACATTTGTTAAATCGTCGCTCTTCATAATATGGCTTATCGTCAAATAGTTTGAAACATTAGCATTTTTCATTCAATTCAATTTAACCAAAAATTACTGCAATTGACATACAAAAATGTTCATTGGGTAAAAAAAACGATTTATCGATTTAATTTAGTTCATTAATACGTGATTTTTTTTCAATAATTGGATATTTATACGCATACGAATTGCTTGCTATCTTTATGCGAGTGTGCAATATAACATTTTTATTTGGGACAATTATTGAATTTGTGACAGTAGTTTAGAGCTGATAATTCTTCGATTAATGAACGTTCCGTAACCGAGTAAGTGGCCGACTTTTCATCTACATGATTCTTGGCATAAACATTTTTCCAATCAACATCGTAATCGTTATTCTTTCATGTTGATTGAATCTGTCACGTTTTGTTTCCACGACGCGACCTGGTCGAGTAACCTAATTTTCGTATTTTTCTTTAAATGTTATTAGTATTATTGTTATTATTATTATTATTGTTCCATTATAACAAAAATAGATAGGGCCCAATTACAAACACGCTGCGAGAGACTCGCCGACCGATCGTCTGCAGAGATAGAACAGTAACAGGTTACAATAAAAGTATAATTAATCATTTATTTGGTAATACGACAATTAATTTAAAAAAAAATTCTTCCTAAAAAGTTGATTGGAATGAAGATTTGTTCAAATTTTAGCAAAGTGAGATTTTTTCGTATGTTTTGAAAATAGTTTGATTCATTTGATTGATTTATCGAATCAACTTGATTTAAGTATTAGTTAAAAAGAATTCCATAGACGAAAAACGACACATTTAAATGATTGATCGATAGTCGAGCTAGTTTTAACAGATAATCGAACAATTAATTAAATTCTTATAAATTTTAACGGCGGTGAGATAGAGACTTTGCTGAATCACTATATCAAAAGGAATAAGCGGAACGAATATACAGCCAATGAAATTTCAGCTAGATTCTGGTTGGGTCGTGGGCGTCACAGAATTATAGGTAAAAAGAGCGCAGACGCACCAAGTTGATATTTGATTGGTTAGCTCGTGCAGAGTTTGAGAGCAACCAGTAGAGCTCTATGACACGCTAGACTAGTTCTTTATTACCCTCTCCGAAGCGTTACACGTTAAAACAGATTCCCCACCGAGCTTATGTTCCGATTGTTCTCGGCTCGTACGAGAATTTCACTTGTAACAGAAGATTCACTCTGTCTCGAGCGTTTTTATGGTTTTTTTGAAATAATTTTATTTAATTTGTAGTTCTTGTTTTAATTGGAAAAATTTATTCATCATTTTCAACAGATAAAACGAGTTTGCCATCATGATTTTTATTTTTCAAGTAATCTACACTTGTTTTTAGTTAATTCACAAATATAAAACTCGGCTTGAACATTATTTATTTATAAAAGTTGACTGTAATTAATTTTATTTACTTTCAAGAAAAAAACAACTGTTTTTATTTATATTTTCTGTGACTGTTTCTTTTATCAAAATAATATTTATTTTATACACTTCAATGACACTACTGGAATGTTTCAACATACACAATATATGCGTTGTAATAAAAATGGTTTTACCGGCTGATGATTGACCGTGTATAGCGTTCACCTTTCTGAACACAGAAAGTCTACGATTTCTAGTTGTGATCACTTCATAAAAAATGTTTATACGAATCTAGAAAAGGAATATGAAATGTTGTATACACGGAAAAGATGTCTATCGAAAACCTTTTTTTCATCATTTATTTTTCTGAGCCTCCGATCAAGCATTTTCTTCTGAATAAAACGACCTCGATTGATCTCGTACACTCGACTGATCATTATTATGCAAATGGCACAAAATGCATTCATCATAAGATCGTATGTTTACCGATCCGTCACTACAACGCTGACAATATGATGCAATTAAAATTCGCTAACACGTTGATGGACAATTAAAGAAGCTTCTCATTTGTGAAACTTGATGACGTATATATATTTTTATCAATACTAAATGAAACTTTGCATATCTCGCGCAACTGCAATTAATAAACAACGCTTTTGTTGCTTTTAACAGACTTTCCTTTCTTGGTGTTTCATTCAGTATCATACATTTCAAAATGAAAATTACTGCTTTTATAAAACAATAAAGCAATCATCTGTGAGAGTCCAAGGGAACGAAAAATTATTATTATTATTTTTTTTCAAATTTTTTATTAGTCCGGAATAAAGGAATCTTAAAAGCTCATTTAATAAATAATAAAGTGATGATATTTTTAAAGAACTGTACGAAAATTTTCAACTGCGATTATTTTTAAACCACGATAAACAATATGATCTATAAAATAGCCAAAACCATATCTGTTACCTTGCCAGAAAAAAAAAAAGAAATAGCAGAGTTTAAAAAAAAGCGTAAATGCTTTTATTGGCCTGTTTCACGTAGTGCAATAATTAGTCGAGTAATTATATTCTCAAAAGCGTAGTATTTGAGCGAAGCTTTCGGTTGCACCTCGTTTAGACCAATTAACTCTCTCGCAGTTGATAGCAAGAAAATTATCATCGGTAATTTCTTTCGAACCTCGCCATGCTTTTACGTGTTTATTCGTCGAGCAGCTCGGCTAGTTATCGAAGCTTCGCTTGCATCGAGGTTGTTTCGTATCGTCTGTTTTTTTTTCCGATACTTTTATTGCTCGTATCGTGTTATGGCACGTGTTACTTCTTATGCGATAATTATACGTACAGGAATAAAATGGTTTTATGATTATTAGTAAAATAACGAAAAACACAACATTTTCAAACTGTGTTTGGCTTTTACGTTATTTGCAGAAGTTTTTCATCTTTCAAATAAGAATCTTTCCTTGGGAGAGTTAAGAGTTTGTTTGTTAAGAACAGACATATATATATTTTTTTAATTACTGATCGTTGCATGTTGTTCGAAAAATAAAAATAAGGATACAATCGTTTTTGTACTTGATCCAAATTAACAATAGTGTTAACAGGAAACTATGTACGCAAAAAAAAAATCCTTAAGCCAAACGGTTAGTTATGAAATAGATCGTTCACCGAATTACACTAAAACTTCTGTTTTTTGAGATATTGGAACTTCAAGCTTCTTCCATCCGGCGAAAGTCCAGACCGACTGAAGTTCGACGCAAATTAAAGAAAATGCCGTTAATAGAGAGGTCCGAGTGTATAAATTTCATATCCGGAGTCGTTAATACCGATTCTTGGGTCCATAACCGCACCTTATTTTTGTCAGATTCTATAATATCGTTTCATGTCTTAAAGAAATTGCAAAACATCCCGTTGGCATCCGAAAGAAGATACGAGCTTGAGAAACCGGGAATGATGAGTTATCCGTGGGAGTGGATCCGGTCGAAGTATGAAAACCTGGTGTGAATCCAGGGCAAGTGAGGTATCGCGTGAGTCCCGTTTAGTGGGTCGAGGTTTCCTTTTCATTACTTTGCTCTGCTCCTTTTTTCCTACATCCCGTTCATCCTTTTCCGCATCTCTTTCGTCGTATCTGGCTCCTCCTACTTTTTTTGTACAATGATAAAAAAGAGTGCAAGATTTCGCACTTCCTTTTCAACCGAACCGTCAGCGCCCCGGTACGAAGTCGATCGAGCAACGCCTTTGCGAACATATGGACCTGTATATAAATGGAATTGGTGTATTATTAACCCTTCTCGATTTCATTCGTATGCTACATAAAGTATTTCGAAAAAAAATCCCGCTGAAGAAAGACTCGGTAATTCCAAAGCAGATAGGCCAGACATACGTTTTTTTGTTTCCTTACTCGATGAGACGCTAATCACAAATGTGTGGTGGTCTCCTGTTACAAATAATCCAGTACAGATTCAATTCCCCGACTGACATTATCCCTCCGATAGTCGCGGTAACTGGACAATGAAACTTCGCAACTATAGTAGAGTTTGCGTATTCAAGAATCGGTCCAGGAAGATCTCAAAGGGGTTTATTTTTTAAAAAATTGGGAAAGATCGAGGTCAGGTTTTGGTCACATTTTGTATGGATGATTCCACAACGTACATACATCGAAAGATACTTTTGATCGACATGGCACTGTTCTCACGGAGTTTGGATATTACTTTAAACGTTTATTCTGACAAAGACGACCCGTTAACTTGATTATACCTTTGACATTCGATGTAGCGGCAATTTGTGGTCTACAACTTGTCACGACTTTCGACACACGAATCTTTCCGTTCTATGTGTCTCTCTCGCTAACCAGTTCTCGTGTATGTAATGTTTCTGATCCCCAGGGCATCTCTCGAGACTCTTTGTGTCTGAACAAAGCATTGACACAGATACACCCGAGAAGAGCCCTCCTCTTTCCCGTTCTTCCTTCCCTTACCACGACATTACCGAAGAAAGCACGACGTGTGAGCTGGAGACAGGTATCCTGGACCGCTCCTGCCATTTTTGGGCAGAGTATTGCCTTCCGATTTAATTCCATATGTCACGTGGATAAGATTTTACCAATCGCACAATCTCATTTCAAGATTGCTAATGTTGTACCCACTAAAAAAATTCACAAGTCGCATTGACCTAATTTGGTAATGATTTTGTTGAAATACTTTCGTCCTTCATTAGTGCAAAGGATCCCGTTGGAATCGGGCTTTTAATAAAAGGCCAGAAGTCGTACTACTTTCCTCATAAATTGCATTATTTTTTAAGCTAACGAAGCTAACGAAGCATGCAACAGGGCGCGATGGAAAACACTTCATTTGGGGGGGAAAGACTATGGAAAAGGATTAATGTAGAGAACGAAAACCAATTTTCTATTGCAATAATGTAGGTATGATTCGTCGCTCACCCAAAATGATTCAGGCTGCACTTTTAATGAGAATCGTGGTTGATTGAAAATTTGGGATTCGATAATGGTCGAAGCAGGTACCGTTATAAGCGAGGACACAGAAAAGGCAACATATACAAATGAATTTGAGTATGAGATCCACGTATACTGTTATTGCCCGTTATTATGAGGATTCAATCTCGCATCTTCCATTGATACAGAACCAAAAGTGGAATTGCAAGTCCGTGCATGTGAAGTACACACGTGTAGGATACTGTTCGATTGAAGGAACACGTGCCTCGACAATTCTGGACAGGCATACGAGGGATGAATATAGGTGAATGTTCAGATAATCACGCGTACCACTCCCCTCCCCCCAATTTGAATTTGTAATTTTTTGTTTAATTCCCGGAGAAGAACGGTGATGTGGATGAGACGCCTTGGACCTGCAACGAAGACAGGATAACCCACCTGCTCACCGATCCTTTCTCATTCCCTTCGTTCTTCACTCACTCCACCTTACTTTCTATCCTCGTGGAGTTCCCGAGCGAAGATTGAGTGGTTTCCATTAAGTTTGGTTGATACCGGGCTGGTACGCTTCCCTCGTCGTCGTTGTTTTATCTCGACCGGTCATCTGATTGGGAACTGGGTATTGGCTCTTGGGGTAGGCAGGGAAAAAAGGATCGTTGATGATACGAAAGAATCAGCCACACACGGTCAGCGTGAACCCTCCTGGGACAGGTTGGTGAAGCACTGTTGTTTGCTTGGCTTTTTTTTCGATCTCCAGTCCACTTGAAATTAGCTAGAATTTTGGCGCCATTGCAGATGCCATTGGTGACATGATGATCTCGTTCGTCGTGTTCCTGTGGCGTCAGGGTCGTTTTAATCCGCCAGGAGTCATCTTTCTTGACACCACGGCTCACTTGGGCCGCTCTTCTCTCTGGTGCGGCAGAAATAAGTTCCCAAATATTCCAGGAGGAATGGAAAAAGTGACAGAAGTGATCGCTCTTTCTTGTCAAAACTCCCCAATTTTCATCCCATTGAAATATTAAGTTTCTCAGAATTCAATGTGAACGATGGCTATTCTTGATTTATTTAATCATAATCTTGATACAATCTTGGAGGAAAACTGTTTTTTAACTCGAATCTAACATCGAGAATAATGCACAAGCTGTCGACCATCCGTTCGTCTCGTTCCTTCACTCGACCCGGGCTCCCTTACGTTGCAACGCATAGTAATATTGCCACACAATAAATACTTGTTGTACTCGTGCCCGCCCGTCGGTCATGCTTCGACGGAAAGACACCGGTATGAAAACGACGCGTTAAGCGGAACGCGATCCTCGCATACGCGATGTCTACACAACGATGCCTCCCTCCTTCTTTCCCCGCTGTTCACCTTTCGCTCTTTGCTGACTCCCACTTTCCACGTCTGACTGCTCCCTGACCAGTAAGCGCATCTTCCATTGGCGTAATCTTTTCAATCTCTCCAAATTCGCCTCGACCACAAATGTGGATAACAACTCTGAATCGTCACTGCATTGAATGTTCTCTTGATTTGGAAATTATTATTGGATTTTATTCGCCAACTCAAAATCCTAATCGTATCGTAAGTTGATTGCGATAACGTGACAATCTGAACCCATTGTTCAGGGAACCATGGTCGGATAGAAGATTCGAATGAAACCTGAAGAATAATCTATTAAATTGAGTAACCATCACCTGGGAACTTTCAGATGCTTGCGATAAAAAATATATGCGAAAGCATCCATGTGGTCCATTTAGTGCCATGACTTAGAAGTTATTACGAAATCCAGAGATGTGAGGTCAATAAATGTTCAGCAAGTTCGTTGATGGCATTTTGCTGATTAGGACTGTTGAAAATCGATTCATCCATTAGAGAGGATACAGAGTTACGCCAATGGGTGACAGTACGAGACCACGGGGCACGCGCCGGCACGCGCCACGGTCTCTCAGAGGGGCACGCGTGCGCTGCTTTCTCCGTTTCTCGGCTGTTCTTCTTTCTCGCTCTCCCATCTCTACCTGGCTCTCCACCTTCACTCTGTTTTTCTGCTGCTGGGGCCGCCGACGCTCTTCTCCCACTCTACTTGATAAACGGCTTCGACTCCTCATCGTTGGGTCGCGCTACTCTCGTCGCGTCACTTCTAACGACTACCATCGTCTGGCGGCTAATCATGATCGTGTGCCGATGATTCAGCAACTCCTGATGCTCGTCCTGCTACTATTTTGGCTTCTGACTACAATTCGGGATTTTTCATCCACAGTCTGTCTAACGTTTTCTACACTGCCTTCAATGTGGAGTAAGAAAAAACTGCAAATATCGTAATCTTACTCTGACTTGATGAGCTTTTTGAAATTTTATAAAAGTTGCGCTCGTTTCTAAACTTAAATGAATCTTCGTCAATGAAAGACATTTCAGTAAAATTATGAAGTTCTTAAACATTTGCACACTGTTTAATTCGTGGTGTGCAACTTTCAGCCAAGCTTTAACCGATTTTTTTTTGGAAAAAAGCACCTGCCCCCTGTTCCAGTGTGGCATAAATCGAGCATTTTCTTCCTCGTTATGTAGAACAGACGCTCGTAAATCGCTCTGGGTCTGTCAACGAGCCGCGGCGGTGGAAGGCTGGAGGAGGTTCTCGGACTCTGGTGGAGAACAGACCCGAAAAATCAGCGTCGAACAGGATTGTGAAAGGGAATCTTTAAAAGGAACAAGAACAAAAAAATCTGCACCTGCTTGACATCTAATTCGAGTTTTTCGTTTTTAAGGGTCAGTGTATAAGGCTGTGATGGAAAATCCTATTTCTCAGCACGATGAAGTTCTAAGAAGGACGTGATTCATTCCATGGGGATCTGGCAAAAGAAAAATTTACCTGGTCCCAAGACGATCAGTTTTGTCTGAACGCACATTCGATTCTGATTCTAGTAAGCCGCTGATTAAAGGACCTGTTGCTTATCAGCTGAAGGGATAAATAACGTTGTTCAACGATAAGATGTTGGTCGCAATCTGCAGAATATAATTTTCCACCCTTGCTGACTAACTCAACGTCGTTCATGAATAATGCATGCAGGACTCATGGCAGGCCGCGGTGTATTATGTCGAATGGAAGGGGGGGGGGGGGGAAGAGAACGGCTGTTTGTACTCTTTTGCGTTTGCGTACTTTCTTGAATCGTCGCAGGTTACCTATCTATTCTTTCACGCTTATGTACAAAGGAAAAGAGATCCTGTAGAGTCGTGTATAGAGTTGGTATACGCAACTTGACTCGCAGTAGAGTGGTGCCGTGAAGAGATATATATGTGTATCAAGTGCTTCTTTCCATACTTGCCACCACTCGCACGAAACTATGTAATAGCGTACATAACGCAGCAGCAGCAGCTAAAGGAGCGGCAGCTGCTTGCTGCTGCTGTTACTGCCACGACGGCGTTGGCTGTGGCATCAACGGCCGCTCTACCGCCCGCACAGGTTATTCCGTAAAGCCAAACGATTAAAACGAAGGAAGTTAGGAAAGAGGGAGAAGAGGAAGCGTCAAGTTTTGCGTTGGGATAGCACTTAGTGCAGATTGTTACGATCGTGAAATTACTCATTAAACCACGTTGTAAAAATTGAAGTAATTTTTTACTGTAGGTACATCCAAAATGTATGTAGAGAAGTTACCAATGACAGAGTTTTGGGAAAATCCACTACCGATTGGTTTGAACAATGAACAACTCTATCGCAGTCACATTTGTTGGATCTTTTCGAAGCAATGCAAGAGTCATATGATCGGCCGTTGGTTCACCAATGCGTCGGGATACTAAGGAACACCTGGTACCAGTGTGAGTAGGAGATGGTGAGCGCGTGTTATGTGAACGGAGCGGCTCACGTACGCCACTCGAACATCCCCTGCAGGGTGATTAAATGAAGCACCACACGATTCATAAGGGCGGCCAACCGTAAAACTGTTGCCTCCTTCGGAATCGTTGATCCCGCGTGGTGAACGAACACCCGTCTATTGAAACTTTAGACGCCAATGTGCATCCAGAACACTTAAGGATATATGTATTCTTCCGATATAATGATACGAATGACAGTTAATAGCAATTAGAGCAGTTATTGTTTTTGACTGACTTGGCTTTTTCAAGAGTATAACGGAAGTGTTTGAAATAGAATGACACGTGTTATGATGGGATTACTTCTGATGCGTGAAAATTTTCACAATGCATGATCAAAGCATGTTTTATGTACAATGCAACGAGTGCTTATTTCACGCTTTCAAACGTGTACAAATTAGGACTTGACAATCGGGTTCAAGTACAGTTGGAATTTGTGACATCGCAGAGTCCTACTGCATCAGCTTCGTACACCTGCAGCAGCCCTCGGACGCTGAAAAACGGCGATCGTCAGAGGGTCACATGGGAAGACGTGAAATTCTGCACAAGCCCATATCTCGACAAGATTCCCAAAGATTATCGAGAATCCAAACTATTCGAATGACCGAGGACGCAATCCTCTCGAAATACTTATTTTCCTCCAACCTGCCTGCGGCACTTTAGTGGCAACGTTGATGTACCCCGAGAGAGCTCTCTTCCGAACCGAAAGTACCAAGAGCGAAAGAGATAGCCGTAAGAGTGACGAGAGGAAAAAGTTGATGGAACGGGAAAGAGAGAACTTCGAACGGCATACAAGGAGTGTCCACCCGACACCGGGGGCATTAATTCAAGCTGCAGTCGAGAGAGCCGATGAAAAAGTCTCTGGTAGACCAGAGAGGAGCCGAGAATCGCGGACGCGCGCGCGCTTAAGCTCTTGCGCGAGGGAGAGCGTAATTGTGGAGCGTTTAATAAAGAAATGACACGAGATATTCGGGCCACACAATATACGCGTGCGTCGAATAAGTAACGAGGGGACCTCTGCTACGTCGCCACTCACGAAAAGAAACGAGAAAAGAGAGTTCGCGCTGAGGGACGAAAGTAAAGTAGCCTCGTTGAACAGCCAGACTAACCACCGAACTCGTAACGAACGTACCTCGCAATTAATGTCGCTCATCTTTCTTCATTTCATTCCTTCTTTTCAATACTTTTTTTACCTCATTCTGCGATTCTTTTTCGACAAACACTGCTTCCACAGACCCAGTTTTATACTCGTGGAATCAGAATAATTGAATTGCGAAACGGTTGAGTTGACTCAACGATTCTTCATCCACTAAGTGACCATTGCATTTGAAGGAAGGTTTTTTCCTCGATTTCTACCACACGTTCTCAAACCTCCAACCCAACAACTCCGGGCTCTAAAAATACGACAAAACTTTTACCTGCTCGCTTTTAAGCTTTAATAACTTCACTTTTTTACGATTTTACTCCATCAAAGTGACTAATCCTACGGTGTGGAGTATTCCATTGTGTAGTGGCACATTCAATAAAAATAGAAAGTCCCGGAAACAAATTATTATTCAAAAACTAGAAGAATTGATCTTAAGAGGCACGCGATGAGTATTCTAGCGCCCGAATTTCTATGCTGGCATATCAAATCAACCACAAATCTTTCCATGGCACCTAAATCCTGGCGCAGACACGTGTGAAAGTTTGAATAAACCCCAACACAAGTGCCGCTTGTCTTCGTATATATAAACGTCGACCATTACAAATGTGCGTGAGTGTTGTCTCAACTCCGTAAAACAGCAGGGCCCATGAAAAGTGTAGACCCGAGAACAGTGATGAACGGATTCAAGCGGCTTCGATATCTTCAACTTTTTTGCCTCTTTTTTTCCTTCTCTTTATTCTTCTCTCTTTTGGATACCAGCAGACCGCACGAGTGTGTATAAAATAGAGGGGGGTTTCGACGCGTGGATCGGACAGAGCGGCAGTCCGAGGCTGCAGCTAGTCGTGTCATCTGGCAAGCAGAGAGGTGGCTCGGGACTGAGTTCTTGAGCTTGGACACGTGGGTTACGTGGCAAGATCCCGTGCTTCTTCGAGTCCATGCTCGTGTGTATCTATGTCTCCTTTTTCATCCTCACGCTTATTCATCCCCGTTGCTGTCCCGTATGTGTTTTGCTCGCTCATAACGGTCTTGTCCATACGTTGCGAAGGAAACTTATCTCATTCTCATTAAATAAAAAGATTGAACCACGGCAAAGCCTTTTAATCAGATACGTTTTAAGGAAATCCATACTCACACATTTAAATGTGTGTATTCATTGCTAGGGGAGAAAAAGCCGCATATTCTCCAACATTTTGCCAGATTTATAACGCCGCTACGCCCTTTTAATAATTCCACATCGATTTTCGTTGCATCGGAATAAAATCGAATAACATACACTCCGCGGCACGGGCCCAAGAAAAAAGATGGCCGAACCGAAGCACGCGCTCCTCTCAAGTCCAATACACATGCGCACAGTTACTCTCGGTATCCATCCGTTCTCCAACCAGATCGCTTTTAATGCCCTAATTGAAAGAGCCTCTGTCGATAAACCCTCGCAAATCGGTAACCGAATTTAAAGCTGCTGCTTCCACGTCTCGTCAATGGGAATTGGCAGGATCGAAAAAATAAATTGTTATTTGAGAAAGTAAATTAATTGAAACTCAAATTAATGTCTTCGGTTCATTCGATTAGTATTCTTCGATACAGTTGGCGGTTTCGCGTATTCTGATCATATTCTTGGGTTCTTTTTGTTCAACGGCATCGAATATTCGTTGTTCTCAACGATGTAATCGGGAATCCAACATTTTCTGGAGCTAAAACGCTCACAAATATTTTTCTGCAATTATGTCGTACGTTTCACTTCACTTGATATTCGGGTTTATTTGGATTATTCAAATTGAATGAAATTACCGTTCCTTACACTGTTCAACGCGGTACCGGATGCTCAATTCAATTACGCATTAATTATGAGTCTTCGTATCGACACAAAATGTAACAAGAGTGAAGTTACCGAGGCTCACAACCACCTTCCGAAAGAGTAAAAAAAAATTTTTTAATCTTGTTTAAATTTGCCGATTAACCCCTATTTCGAATAATTACGAGACGAAGCGCGTGAGCTCGAAACTTCGAGCACATTTGCGACACTGTGCCAATAAATCGAAACCGGATCTCCATCTGCGTCACGCACGCGTGGTCCTTATCAAACAACCACGCACAACTTTAGCCAGAAACGACTGAGCGACAGGTGAAAATAAATAATATCTGCAGCCATCGTAAATCAAGTAGGACACAAACGTAAGGTTTTTAACGCAACGAGTGCAACGCCTGCTGTACTTGGCGTTAACAACCTGAACATCGTTAAAATCAATTGTTTTGCATTATCGCGAACGTTTGACAAAACAAATTTTAATGTTAGGAAGGTTCACGTTAATATTTAATTTTTATCAAAAGAGCATTTTCTCACTATCGTTCATTCATTTAAAAAATTGGTGTTTAAAATTTTTCCACCAGAACTATGAAAAACAATCAATGCGAAATACCATAATTTCCTTTAAATTAAATTGCAATAATATTGATTGCTAAGTCCTGAGTTAAATTATCGATCGAAGTAGATCCTCGAGTTATCATTTTAAATACCGAATACTCGTATAATTGTGGACGGTGTTCTGAACCATAAAGATGAAGACAAAGTGATCACTAAAGTCAGAAAAAGTATTTTAAAACGTTGGAACACTGCGTGTGGTCGGAAGATTAATAAAAATAAAAAAAAGAACGATACAAGAACCAGCGTCCATACATACTATTGAAAAAATTTATTCGCCAATACCGTGAATCATGAATACGATGCCGTTTTATTTCTTAGCAGAACAAATTGTTTTTTTAAAATGATTTTTATTTAAATTAAATTTCAGTGTGATATCCCGGCTGTAAATATTTTCGGAATATTTTTGCCCCCATAAGAAATGAGTTATTTCGGACGATCAAAAACTTTCCATTGGAAAATTAGCGCCCTAGATAATATAATATCTTGAATTAATGCAAAAGTGAAAATACGAAACGCAGTCGATTTCGTTGTTCCATTCAACTGCTCCTATGGAAAGTTTGATAATGAAGAATGAATGGGTTAAGGAGGCAAAATTGAATGTGGTTTGCGGTGACGGGCCGTTCGATGTTTTGTAATAATCCGGCATCGACAAAAAAAAAACGATGAAAATTTACGATCGTCGTCGCGTCATTATCGAAGCACACATGACGATCGGGAGATTTTATGATACCGATTTAAAAGGCGCGATGCTTCGGGGGCACCATAATATGATGAGGCAAAAAACGACGACTTTTTTTTCAATTTTTCACTTCCTTAATTAGATAGCTCCGTATATAATTCTGTGAAATTATTTATAAACTCTCGATCGAGTTTTTTGTTCTCATTGAAATGTTACGTACTCAAGTATCGTCTAAAATACGACAAACATTATGAATTGTCAACTCGATGGGGAAAAAAACATACACACACTTATTCGCACACATTCAAACCCATAAATATTGAAAAATCTTCGAATTTTGCATTTTCAGAAATCTTTGACAATCCCTGTAGACAAAAATGATTTAGCTAACGTTTTAAAATATGACTCGTGATTTAATACAACATTTTAAAGCTGTAAAATCGATCCACAAAATACATCAAGTCAATTTTCACACTGAAGCGCGATCGTAATGAAAAAAATGATATCTCGAAACAAGCTCCGAGAAATACGGAGGCAATCGTACGAATCGAATGTGTACGTGTTGATTTTAATATGAACAAAGTATACGATATGTTTATACACGGTATTGGTAGGTATTCGAAATGTACAGGCATTGATCTTGCGAGGAAGTAAAGCTGTTCGCATCGGTATTTTATGTACGAATTATATATACGGTAGTTGGTGGCGGTGCGAGTGTTCCACTTGCCGAGCACGCACTTGCAGCACGCGCGATCATCGATTTTCTCCCGTCCACCGCTGGTACTCGACGGGATTTGCGCGATGCTCGAAGTGGACCAACCGAGCAACTTTATAACAATCACATACGACACGTGCGATCGTCAAGATATATTTATATAGGATGTCCTGGAAGTCACGGTAACGATTAGTAACGATTTAACGTTTTAAGCCATAGTAACACTTCCCAGTTTGTTTTTTTTTTCCAAATTTGTTAAGAGCGAAATCCTTATTTCAACAATAAATCCCAGTTTTTTCAGGTCCTACATAGTCCTTGGGATATTAATAATAAATTAAAAAAAAGAATAGTCATCTGGTATTTGGTCAAATACGATGTATAAATAAATCATCGAATTTCACACTTTTTCATGGAGAAGTTCATTTCCTACTAAACGGTTATGAGTTTTGAGTTGAGGTTTGTAATCAGTGACCCCAAAAATCCCTCAGTGGCAAAATTTCGAGTCACGAAATGAAAAAATGTACAGCTTAAAATACATTTTTCATTTTTCAATGTTTCTCCGCATTTCCTCTTGGTTTAGTTCGTTAACATTATGGGTGCTCAGCAGTCACCCATCCAAGTACTGACTCCGCCCAAGAGCTGTCAAGAGTCAACTTTACGAACTCTTAGTACATAATTTGTGAAAAAAATATAACACTCGGTATAACAAAAATATAACAACCGCACCCAATTATATACAGCAGCACTTTTGACTCATACCCTCTTTTGCCCATCGACAGATCATCATGTACCGTTCATAATACTTTCATACCACGAGCTTTTTTTTAAATTCTTATAATCCTCATGGTGGTTGAAAATTTCCAGTATCCGTAATGATCGTAATATGTTCCTGGAGTTTTAAGGCGGGCCCAGAACTTAAAATCGTTTAAAAAGCATTTTCTTAAGAACGAGGAGCTTCGTATTTTTTTTTTCTGTGCAAAACATTGTCTTTTAGATTTGATTGGAAGAAACACTTTGAAGAGAAAAAATTATAGTAATTATTTCGAAGTAATGAAAAATATACGCGCAGGTGATGAATAATTATGACACAGAATCGAATGCTTTGCCAATATATATTGATAACAAATTATTTTTATCGTGTAATTTTCATTCGAAATTTATAGAGACTTCCGACTCGTTAAAATGTAACGAAAAAAGCTGATATTTCTTACGGTCGAGTGACCTGAGAAGTCCGAATATGCTGGCCTGACTTATTGTTAATTGAGTTATCAGTAATGCTCTTTATGCGTTTGGAGAGGCTAATAACGCCGTGGCGGTTGTAACGTGACCCTAAATTCGCGATGCTCATTTGCTTGGTGCACGCAATGTGCCGTTACCCCATGTTCCAGTATGGCAACATAAAGAGTCCCGATGATACAGTTTGTGGATTTGGGTTGAACGGTTTTTCGTCAGAGTCATTTGCTCGAGCCTCCGATACATCTGTCGCTAATCATTTCAATCAACCATAAATCCAATCTCTTATTCCTGTTTGAGTCTATTTTCAAATTGTGCTAATAAATTAGAGGAAAACTTATGAAATTCGACATTTCATTAGGAGTCAGTTTTTCTTATTTTCTAATGATGCTAATCGATTGAATCGGCCCGTCAAAATTCGCGAGAGTATAACAGGGAGAAATGTAATTAAAAAAAAGAAAAACTTTTCTTAGTACTCGACTTTAATTTAACTTGTCGTTTGCTTAATTAACGTGGACACATTCACTTGGAGGAGAATAATTGAAATTGAATTCACATTTTAAGATCGTGTGAAAGTAGCTTCCGTTCAATAAAATTGACAAAATGCTGCCAGATTTTGACTTCACCATTTATTATATCGATTAAATAAAATCCAGTAAATATTTAGCAGCACAATGTTTTTTACGATGTCAAAATTTCATGGCCCAGTTCCAAAAGTGGTAAAGAGGCCGTAAAGTCATAATATTTGTCCTTGTTTTTCTCTTGACTTTGGTGCTCATCAAAAGAAAGATGGTACTTTAAAATTTTTGCTAAATTGGTGGCTACGATTTTGGTATGAGTGTGTTAAAGCGAAATCACTCTCCATGAGTGAAACGACAGTAAAAACGAGTTTCACGAGGTTGAAGGACCGGCTTAATTTATGGGTACAGTGATAAATAAATACTGGGGAGGATTTTAAAACGACGGGAAAGAAAAAAAGGCTATTGGGTAGCAACGGTTAACAGGCATGACCATTAATTGACACATGGGCTGACTAAGGGTGTCGAGATAATAAACGAAGTCGATCGATCGATACACGTCGTGGTTGAGAGGGTGATGTCTCGAAGAAAATATTATGCGAGTTTGTTATTACGCAGATAAGAATGGCAACGTGCAAAAATGCAAGTCAGGTGGTAAAAATTGTTCGATAGAAAACGACCAAGATAAGCCTGAATATCGTCAATGTCACCTGCGCGTCACCGTTAATTATTTGGAAAGTTTCATGCTCGCATGACTCATTGGAAAATGGATCATGAATTTTCTTGAGCATTGAACTTTCTGACCATCTCAACAATTTTATACAGTTTATATCTCTGACGGTTCACCAAACTTGGTTTATTTTTTTATCCTCTATTTTATTTTTTAGAAAAAAGACTGTTTTAGTTTTGTATTGGTATGGATATTTTTTTTTTATGCTTTGGTTTTTCATACTCGTTTCTCTGCTTGTGCAAATAATAAACAAAACTTAATTCTCCTTGCCCATCGATGTCATTGGTAGCGATCAGTGATGGCAGATTCAAAACTCGCTCGAATATATATTTTGTCTTTTATTCACAGTCCAATTCAATTCGATTTTCTTTAATTGACATCATTTTTCAAGATTTAACTAATATTTGTGATCGATTTAAGAAATGAAATTGTCGATCACGAGACATTCGAATGGCGTTATGGAAAATTATGATCTATTTTTTGTCGAGTTAATGCTTACTTCGGTAGCGTGAAACTTTCCAAATAATGAGCGGTTACGCGCAGGTGACATTCATGATATTCAGGTTTACCGCGATCGTTTTGCGATTTTCGATGCACCTGACTCGTGTTTGCGCGTTGCATTTCTTCTCGGTTGCAAATTAAGGAAATTACATAATATTTTTTTTTTTTTTTTGGAAACATCACCCGCTGCCCTGCGACGTGTTTCGATCGATCGACTTCGTATATTATCTTGACACTCTAGCTGCTCCACGTGTTAATCGATGGTCATAAATAACTTACTCTTTCCAATCAAATTTGGATGCTGGATCAGTAGCGAAAGCATCTAACCAGCATCTTAAAATTTGTCTTTTTCAAATTCTATGCTTTTTTTAGTGTCATTTTCCGTAACACACACTTAGGACATTATTAAATCCATTACACAAAAAAAAACAAATACTTGACCCATTGACCCATAGATTTTTCTTTGAATGCGATTGCTCTGAAATTTGGTACCGGAGGGAGTTTTTGAATTCGCTGATTACGAATCTAACTTTCGAATCTAAAATTGAACTAACGAATCTAAATTTAAGAATGCTCCAGGGGTTCCAAGGGTTAAATATTCAAAAATATAAATCGAAAAAAAGAAAAACCGCAATCGACAAAAAAGCCGATTCATTGTAAATTCAATACCAATATTGGTGAATACTGAAAAAAAAAATTGAATTAGACGAATGTATGGTTATCAATCGCGCATATCCACAATAAAGAATAAATAGTAAGTTCGGGTTTCGGGAGGGATGAGAAAAAAAGAGAGACGAGATAATGCGGGGAAACCGCTGCAACTGGCCGGGTGGCAGAGGTACGTCACGTCAGATAATCGCCCGGAGACTACCGCAAAAGCCACACGAGCTGAAACATGATCTGGTATTGCGGCAGGCGTAATGAACAGCGATTAATACCATCTTGGCTTTGGGATGAAACAAAAAAAATCGAAAAAATTTCCTCCCAACGTTTTGGTCGCCAAAGCGATATCACGGAGAGTTGTAGATTGTTAAGATTATAGCAAAAGTGCATCTTAAAAAAGATAAACATCGAAAGCTTTGATTGCTCCAAAACAAAAATCCTCCCATCCTTTTCCACGATTCACTGACTTTTTAAAACGCCTATCGCACGAAACATTTAGGATATAGTTTTATCGACACATAAATTTCTTGGATATCAAACGATATACAAACCTCGTTACCAATTAACGCTACATCTCCCCTCATTTCGGTAAATTTTATACAAGTAAAGAGAGGAAATATGCCGTTCAAAGACCAAGACACATTTTGGCACGCGTTCGTACTGTGCCCGGAGGAATTAATTTCAGACCAGCAAGAATCGGATTACGAAAGGCCCATGCACGTTGGTGTCCGTCTCTCCTTTCTTCTTGAACCTCTACCATATTGCGCACACATTATATAGCACGCTCGCACACTCCGAGCCAGGAAACGATGAAAGAGATTACGAATCCTCGACTTTAATTGGAACTGGATGATTATATTAGCATTCTAATTATTCTGGCGTTAAAAAAAAGATACTCTGTTAAAATTGTCACAACATTTGAATTTGTTGGTATATTGAAATGTTAGTAAATTTTATTTTATTTTATTATCTTATTATAATCCTTTTTATTGTACAGTAATGCACATGCAAAATGAAAGATATTCTTTTGAATGTTTATAGAAAAATTTTGACGCCTGTACGAAAATGGAAAGAAAGTTTTTGTCATTAACCATTTTCTCTTTATTCGTGTGATTTTTATTTACCCTACAAAACGAACACACACAAATATTTTTGTATAAATACATACGCAGTCCATGTGGCGTGAGCTGGGCGAAATTATAAAATGATCGCGTTAACGGGCAGCTGCAAGGTAACGAGCTCAGCACCCGCAAAGATTAATTATCAACAGGTCTCCTCCCCCTCTCACTCTTTCTTTATCCCTTTCTTTCTCTTTCTTTCTCTCTTCCTTTTTACTTCGAGGTTTCGCACTTTGTTATTTATATTTATTCGAAAGCATCAATCACTGTGAAAACGAACACGAGCTTCGTGACCATTTTACTTGTCTTATTGGAGACGATTCACTGATCTCATAATATCTCATCGACGATTCCTGCAGATAGTTTACCGATTCGTCAATGTACAAAATAATGTATTGAATATAACGTATAATATTTATAAGCTCGATCGGTAACAGCATGTGGTGAATATGTCCATGAATTGCCTATAAATCGTTCCACCAAAATCGGTCAAACATAACCATGCCATCATGCGATTGATCATAAAATTAGCCTCGATTACTTTGAATACGTCGTAAACTTTAACGAGCTCTAGTTTTCGTTCGACTGCGAAACGAGACTTTATTCGTTGCCAAAACCTTATGTCTCGAAATCTGACCTAACACATATATGTATAAACATGGTTTTCTTCTTTTTTTTCCATGCGTCTGTTAACCAACATACGTTGGAAACAAAAAGTATTAAATATTCAAGTAGAATGTAAAATCACTGCAATAGTTTTTACTTTACTTGCAAGCGAGATCGCGAAATAATTCATTTCCGTGAATGGAGAATTGCAAAATTGCAATAAAATTTTTCGGATTCTTCAAAATTTGTGGGGTTTCAACAAATTTCCAGTTTTTTCAGTAATGGAGTTTAACAGTTTTTCTTGCATTCATCTCATTCTCTCATATAGAACGATCTGTATCGTGCTATATGAGGTCGCCGAATGAAGATATTGAGGTTAACAGGTTATACGCGAGAAGGGCTCGTTCTCAACACATGACGTCTCTATTTCTATCTTTTGACAGCTCATGTGTTGCCTAATAAATGGCTGAAAGGAGAATCTATGGTGAAATAAAGAGGAAACGAAGGAGGGGTGAAATAAAAATTAAAAATTGGCCGAGGTCGTGTCGTCGATCAGGGCGATCTGCAGGGCGCACGTTCTTGTTGCCCAGCACCGCCGCCATGAAAAGCACACAGAGAACCGGTAACCCCCGTAACTATCGGTATACTGGTGAATCTCTCCACGTGGGATGGATGGATTATTACAACGGTACACGAACGAATTTTGGGGCGGGACCACCACGAAATTGGCTTGTCCCAAAAGAGGGAGAGAGAAAGAGATAGCGAGAAAAAGAGAGCGAGACAAAAGCTGATTTAATTGATAGTCTAGTCGGCCGGGAATCCCAAATCGTATTCTCGCTTCTTTTTCAAGCTTCGTGCCTTTTTTGTTATTCCTCTTCAGAGTTTTTTTTATTCTGGTGGGTCAGTGCGTGCACTGATGGGACTGGATGCTCTTGGCTCGGCACGTCAGCTGTTGCCGAGCCGATCGGCCAACAGAAGGTCGTTCACCGATCGCCCGAGCTTCACCAACCTTTTCGATATACACAGGCCAATAAAAAAGAAAAAGAGAAAAAAATAAATAAAATACAAAAAACAACATGAACAATAGTCAACCAAGACAGCAGGAGTCAGCCAGTAGCGGCGAAGCGGGCACCATAAGCTTGCCAAAAACGAGCTCGTTCGCGCGCTCGCCATCTGAAGTTTCATCCCCGATAAGTAAAAAAAAATAAAAACAAAACAAAAAGAAAAAGGCTACATAGCGGCCCGCTATAAAGGTTTAGATGCTTCAATGAACGAAGCTCCGATAAAAATGAAGCAAAAAAATTGATGAAGTACGGTAGAGAGGTTCAGGACCTAAAACATCCTCAGAGCTCGTCATTCTCTTTCTACCTGAATCATGACAGGTGCACGGAAAGAAGTTTCAAATAAATTTTATAAGCAAGGATTACCATATTATTTCGATGTATTATAAAGAGTGTGAAAAGTCTATTTTATAATTACGTTTTGATGTATGATTCGTTCACAATTTTTTTAGATTTTTATTATAACTCCGAGAGACACGAAGAGATTAAGAACAATCTGTAATAGAACATCTTTTAAATGACATCCTTCATGAGCCATAAAAAAACAATGAACCGAACGATGGAATATTTAATGTACAAAATTTTCAATTTTCGTTATAAAAAATATATGAATTTTGCTTTTTTTTTAGTTTTAATTTCAGTTTAATAGTAATCTCATCGGTTTTGGTGGTCGTTGTGGTCCCAGGGTTTTCACGGTAATCCTTCAAATATAATAATTGCCTTAGTACGTTCAAACGAGTGGGCAAATTTGTTAAGGTTTTTTTCTACGTCTCGGGCATAAATTTCTCTTGGCTCAAAGATTATTTGGTCCATACAAGGAGAATCACATATGATCGTACGAGGAGCTTGAATTATAACGGTCGTCGGATCACCGTAGCAGTAAATTTGTCGGGAAGAGAGAACGCCGCGTGTGTCCACAAAGTGGTCAACGATTCGTTATCAGACGCGTGAAAGCGAGAATGAAAGCGAAATATAGGAGGCTCTGGGATATATGGTGGCGATCCTGATGCATAAATAAAAATTGGCTACCGTCCCGAATCATTCGGACAAGCGGGAGGCAGAGGAAAGAAAGAGAGATTCAAGCAGACACAGCTGGACCGTGCCAAACGACAGCCGGCCAAAAGAAGATTTACGAATCTCACGATTTCGCGCTTGCGGCGCGATCGAGAGGTCCACCACGCACCAAGAGTTTCAGGGATTCGAACATCAGAAAGTATATATACGAAATCGTGATATTAACAGACCAAAAGTCGTATACAGATAGAGAAAGAGAGAGCGAGAGAAAGAGAGATAGCGATAGAGAGAGAGAGACAGAGAGAGAGAGAGAGAGAGGGCGAACGAGGCATGGGATGTAGGGGACGGAGGCTTGGATAATATGATCTCGCGCGTTCGCGACCGGAAGCGATCGAGTCTTTCGATAATTGCCCTTGGACACGCCCGTGGTGGTTTGCATGGTTAGCAATGAAGGAAAAAAAGTGATTTATAGAGGCCAACGCTTTACGGATCCAACCAATTTATTTTTTCGACCCCGCGCGAGTCTGAATCGATTCTCTGACCTCTTTTTTATCATCTTTTTTCTTGATCTCATCGGTAATCCGACTCTCGTCTTTGATAATTCGAGTAATCGAGTTTGGCACGCACCTGCTAAACGCAATTATACCATTTTCGTGAATTTGTTACTCTCGCTGTGGAAATTATCATCGGAATTTTCACATTTTCGCGCAACTAATTTTAGCGTTTTTTTTTTTTTTGTTTAAAGAATTCATATTGATTTTTTATATCCATTTTTAACCGCCTGTGTCGATCGAACGAATTTTTCATATAATATGATGCGCAACACTTTTTTTTTAACATTCATACACATCTGCACGGGAATCATCCAACTGATACGTCAAATTTTCGGAGGAAGCTTGTGCACAAATGTAATAATTGGATCCGGAAGAGGTAAGATATTTGAAACGTTATATTTTTTTCTCGGTTTTGTATAAAGCAACAAAGCTTTCTCGATGATTACGGAGTAACGAAAATTCGATTATTATGTGGTGACGAAGGCGGTGAACCCGATTCGAACGGGCCATTGAGCCGAAAAATGAAGGGCCCACGTCTCGGTGGGCCTTTTCGAACGGTGAACGCAGAGAGCCAAAAGAATCCACAACAGGCGCGTGCCCGGTATGCTCCGAGCGGGTGTTCGATGTCCACGAGCGCAGCCATACAAACATGAACGTGTACAGCATGCAATTCCCTCCTGGTCCCGTTGCTATTATTCTTCTCGATCGAATTACACATTACGATCTTGTATATTAATTACATACTTGACATGCGCCACCACCAGACCCATTAATGTTCTTGAGTTAATGAGGCGTCGATTTCTCAGTCTTCGTGTCTTAAAAATCGAAAGTAAATGTCCATTTACTGTGTTCTTCAGAGTAGTTCGGTTTTTATCGTAAAGTTTGTGCTATTTCTTCCTTTCCGCGGCCATAAATTAAAATTACTATATGCAAAAACCTTTATATTTTTACAGGGCAATGAAAGTCCGTTAATATTGTGTATGTAAAGGTGACGAAGTCTTTTGCAGTTTCGGCATTAATCGCATACTGTGTTCAAAAGAATTTTAAAATATTTTTTCTTTACCAAGTGTCCAAATTTTTATAATTTACGTGAAATTAATTATGAAATATATAAGTTAAGTATATATTCATCCAGCTTTGTGAAAACATTATGCAGTCCATTCGTATAAAGAAATATAAAATATAAAGAAAGAATATAGTGAGATCAATACTTGGTTGGGTGACCAAGTATTCCAACCAAGTCAGCTAGTTTAGACCGTTAGTCAAATTTAATTCAATTAGATCTCTAGTCAAATTCATAGGATCGAAAAAACGTGAAGAAACAGAAGCTTTTCATATGCATGGAGAATTGATGCAGCGAATTTGGTTCAGCTGCCACCACAGATGCTCTCTGCTCAACAATCTTTTAATCACTTGATTAGACAGCAACGTAATTAAGTTTTGATTTAAATCTTCTCACGTGATGAGTTAGTAAGTATGAAAAATCTTTGCTGACTGTTACGTCCTTTCATTCTTTGAGCTCAGGTTTACGAAGAGGCAATCGACGTTCATAACATTATTATTGACCATACGACTCCATTTAAAAACAAATTAATAATCAAAATGATTGAATGGATGTTATGAATATTTGAAATGATACAGCAAAGTAGAAAGAAAAAAAAATTGAGAAAACTAGATCTATTTTATGAAAGAAGCGAAACATCTCGTTCCCGCATATTTATCCTCGATATATCTGCAAAACTTCCAGATCGACGCCTCGTCACAACGACGATCCAAGTGTGTTGTAATAAATAGCGTTGTGTCACCTTAATGACGACACGAGAGGTAATAGACTTTTTTTTTAACGCATACGATCACAGTATCCTTTAATATCCGATTTCCATGGGTCTGATGAAAGGCTTCATCGTCGAAAGTTTGGAAGATCTTTTTGGAGAATAGGCCTTCGTACCATTTGGTCCCGGGGCAGCCTCCTCAAAGTAGCTCTTTTGTGCTCGGCCGGTCTGTAGCTCGGACAATGATTCAACACTGAGTTTTGCCGAGTCCTCTTTAGGGCTTCATTATGGCGTGGTGTTTGCCGCGAGAAAGCTCCAGGAACGCAGCCGCGAAAGAAAAATTAAAAAAAAAAAAAAATCGCCAATTTTTAACCGTATTCAGCAAAGGGACAGGTGGCAGAATCGAAACTTCGAGGAATCGAAGTAAAGAAGCAGTCACATTCGTTTTGGTCGCCTCCCTATCAACCCTCAGGCCTCTACCGTGTTACCTTCTCATCTTTTTTTTCCACAAATTTTTACCCAGAGTATTTAAATATCGCTGCGATTTTCGGTTATCAGAAACACGCCATCGAAGGAACAAACGAATAACTTTACAACTTCAAAACTCACCTCCGGTGCCTTAGGATATTTCACATTTCTCCGAGCACTTATTACCAATATATTATATTCCAAATGGTCCACCTTATAATTCGCTTTACAAAAACTCATTAAAATAAATACTAAAAAAATGGTGAGACTTTTTTCACCAAGAGATTCCTTGTTTCTCTTCCTCGTTCGTTGACCGTATAAGTTATTCAAACTAAAAACAACATTATTTCGTTCATTGTATGCTACACGATGTTTACCAACTTTTTAAAATTGATTTATTCTCATGTCTTTACATCTTTTGTTCGAAAATTGTTTTACAAAGAACTATTATCATTTTATTCTTGGTAATTTATTATTCCCTCGCAATTTTATGTCGATCATTATTTTTTGTTAAATCATTCAATGTATAAAAATCTATTCGACGTATAAAAAAAACCAATTAGGCATAATGTGCAATGCTTAAAATTGTTGGCGTTGCCATGTGTATGTCAAAATTGCATTAAAAAATTAAAATCGAAATCGTACGTGTTGTACGTGACGAAACATCTATCATATCGAAGGTAAATAACGGTGCCTGAAAACTTGTCCGAATTAATGCTCGAAGTGGTTGTTCGGAAGGTAGGAAGCGTTCCAGCAGCATCCATAAGGAGCCGAAAGAAGATTTTTCGTTTTGGCAGAGGGTAGCATTCCTGCGTCGGCCGTCCATTAAAGGACGCAGGATCAATTACCAGTTATTATGCTCGACCCGATTAACCAGATGGCCCGGAGCAGTCAAACATCGAGAGACAGTTTTCGGTCTCCTGAGAATGGTCCCAAAAGATTTCCAGAGCCCGTTTGTACTCAAAGGTCATTCGAATTATTTATTCAATAGATCGATTTTGATTCGATCACATATTTAGCAGTGTATGGAATATCGAAATTGAAATCCTAAACTTTTGGAAAAATCCAAGTTTTCAAATCGGATTTAAAATAAAACAGGAAACAGCATAGCAATATATTCAATTGGGTCGTATGGATCAATGAAAATACAAAGTTAAAAAAAGAAAAATAAAAAAAATTCGCAACCTCATCAACGTTAATGGACACTGAAAATCAATAAGATAAGTTTGGTGTATTGATGTATATCTAAAAAGATATTGAATACACTGGCTTGAGCGGTAATACCGGGTGAGCGATCATTAAAATCAATTGGCCAAGTTGTTGTTCGATCGTAAATCCATCGAGAATGTTGCGCCTGGTGGGTGTGTAAATTGCCCTTAATATCAATACTCAGAGTGTTATCGATAAATATAAATCGAAGTTGACTACGGGCTGAGAGTTTCAAAGAAAAATAACGAACGAAAAAAATAGAAGAAAACCAAAGTTTACGGGAGCATCTGCTTCGATGAGTATGACGAAGAAAAAAAACAACGTTTTTTAAACGGGAAAAATTAATTATTGGCGCGCGAGGCGTTACCGCTAACGACATCAAAGTACAGGGTGAAGGAAGTAACTTTAACGGAGAATCACTTAAATCAAGTGGCTTATCAAGTCGAGAAGTCGAGCTTAAACAAGCCTGTCCCTGTTGCTACAGAATCTCTGGATCTTTCGTCCATTCAATTATCCTCAAACTGTTTCTACCCTCATATTTTCTTTTAAATCGCTCACAAACTTGTGCTACAAACAGAAGTCGCAATAAAACAATTAAAAAGTAGAAAAAATGTAATCGAAATTGTTATTATTATTATTATTATTTACCACAAGAGGAAAAGATTTGTTCTAATCTTGGCTCGCCATTTGATTTATAATCAATTTTACAATAATACGCGATACAAATTCATGATCCGTACAAACCTGTTCGATCTTAATTAACGCGCTTGCGTCCAGGTGACGCCAGGAAATTTCAGTCTTTCGTGTAGTAAAACTAATTTGAAAAGTCCGAGCGCGCTTCCGAATGAACATGGAAATACGTCAGACGACATAAAAGGGTTAAAAAACGCATTGACGGATAGGGTGTTCGTAAATTAGAGACAAAAGTCTCACGTTTCTCCTCGGATTTCGATGCTTTCATTATCAAACTAACTGCCAAAGCGTCGTTTTTCTCAACGAGGGCCTCGTTTCGTATCCAATGGCTTTTGCTGCGACTTCATTCATGCTCACACTCATTCTGAACGTACTTCTGGGTCTTCCTCGTGTGTCTTGAATGAACGGAAATAGCTACAACCCTTTTAGCAAGTGCTTCAATATGTCTACGGCAAATCGTTGTTCAAATGTACAGAAAAGACACTCTGCTCATCATTCGTTAAATAAATTAGCAATTCAATCTATAGATGCATACTTTTTCCTTTTGGGTTTGCTAGTGAAAAGTTTGAACTAAAAATTCGAAAATAAGCGTGAGTTTTTAGACAATACTATTGTTGATTTGACTCTATACAAAAATAATTGTATTTTTATTTATTTTTGAACAAATGCAATGAGATGAGATGCATGCAATTGAGAGATAATTAATTTACAAATTTCTTGAATATTCATGAACCAAGCAATTACATAGTACGAAGCAAAAATAGTTCAATGATAACGAAAAGTAAATAAATACTAAAGAAATGAGGGACAACGTATGGCTCCAAGGATGACAGTAATCACGATTTTTTCACGAATAACAGGCAATAGATAGCAAAATAAATATTAATATTTCCTGCAGGATGTGAATTGAACAAATGATTTCAACGTACAAAGAGCCACAACATTTTATTCAGCTGCTTTCCCTGAAGTTGTTTTTTTAAATCGAATACCCATCACATCGTATAATTATGAAAATGCACTGGATTCACTTTTCTCTGCTCGCCATAACTCGATCACCCATTTTAACGAGTAAAAATGGGGGGAAAAAAAAAATTTCGAAGGTCACGCGAGATCTTCGATAATTCTCGAAACATAAAGAGTAAGGAGGGACGTAAGAATTGAGGCAGCAAGGAAAGGTGCTTGCTGGAAGTTTTATCGGGCTTGAATCTTAAAGCAATAAGAAATATGTTTTTCGAGCTGAAACGATGGAAAGAGTCTCTGTACATTGTGTTTATACGAAGGGTAATGATACTCGAGTTGCTCTTTTATACTGAAATAATGATAATTGTGTAATTGGTTATTTAATTGAGCAAGCTTGGCGGATGATGAAGCGAGCACGCGAAACTCATGGAACTCGATGTTGATCTTTGTCATATATATATCGCAACTTCCTATCCATATTCATAAGTCAACCAGATACATAAAAATATATCACCGGTCAATATTTTTCAAGCAATATCATTTATTTTGACGATACATCAAACAATCTTTATAATTAAAATCATTTGATGAAATAAAATGAAATCGATAGTAATCTCATTTTTGAATAGCCAAAATAGAGCGAAACTATTTCAATGTGTGTGTAAACGATAGAAATTTTAAACTCTCATTTACACATTTGAAGTATAGTTGACTTGAAGTAATCATTACGTTGTGGGAATGACGTGTTATCCTATTATTATCGTCGATAGTAAAAAAAAAAAAAAAATGCGTACGTGCCTTGGTTCACGTTACAGATGAAAATTGTTTACCTAATTACGATGCTACCAAACATTTGAATGATTATAGTATAAATAATATCTATATATTTGAAAGTATTTGTGTATATGTCTGCGAATACGCCATACATACAAAAAGTTATATATCGTTGTTTCAACACCTGCGCACGTGCTCGCACCGATTAAGGCGCACAACGATGGGAAAAACATCTCAGGGTTATCTTGAAGGGTGAGAGGGCGAAAGAGGGACAAACGATGCTCTTGATCGTAATCCAACTTGCTCTCGTGGCCGGCTTGTAATCCAATGGAAAAGGAAAACATCTCATTAGTCGCAGACCATGGGTACGTGGTTGCGCCTCGCTAATATCCCCCTTTTACCCTTTTCCTGACAAAGTTGTCTACGGCGACAAGGAACATCGAATACGTCTCGTTGCTCACCCTTGTTCGCTCTGAATTTCTTTCTCTTTCGTATCATTTTTTGTTTCATTTTTTTTTTTATTTACATATAGTTTCCATTCGAATACCCTTATCGACACGGCGTGCACCAGGTCTTACGCACGAACCCCAAGCAGTCAGGTGCACCGCGAGAAACTCGGTTATCCAGCTAGTCAGTCTCAAGGATGATCGCGATTATTTACTGGGTCAAACCGCAATCTTAATTCCCCCATAAAGACTACTCGCGATTTAAATTGATTTGAACATTTTATGCCAGTTAACGAGACCACAGGAACTATATCGTATTAAAAAATATTTAAAACAAAATGGAAAACTAGTGCTTTTTATATTATAGGGCACTAAGAGCAATAAGGTTGTTGTTGGATTGCGGAAATGAATAAAAGATTCGTACGTTTTTTTTTCGGGATAATTACATTTTTCAGAAAATACAAATAAATTGTGTAGATTTTTCAGGAAACAACAATCAATACTGTTTGCGGAATGCAATAGAAAAACATAATCAAACAAATTAATTTTCAGGTATCAAATGTCGTGTGCGTTTTGTACGAAATGTGGATGCTCGTTTCGCTATTAACCGTTGATTTTAAATCGACGGAAATCATTTAAGAAGACATCCGTAAAACGTTCGATATTGCATTCTCGAAGTTAATGGACGTTGTGCTGAACCGCGACTCGAAATGATTTTTCGTACTCGAGAAAAAAGTCTCGATCGGGCATGATCTCGATATGTAAAAGCAAGAAATCCGAGACCTCCGTCGAGAGTCCGTAACCGAAAGAGAGATTTCCGTCCATACGATTCATCCGCGTATATACACGACGATGCAAATGCTACGTCAATTTCCATAATTTCAGAGCACACACACCCTACTTATAACGCGAAATGCGGTGAGTCCGAAACATCGAGAGATCGGTGCATTTCACTCGGTTGTCCAGGTTCTTAGTTTCTTTTTCTTTTTTTTTTTACTCGTCACGTTGCATTTCGAGTTGTACACGATTTTTTTCGTTTCAACTTAAAAAAAAGACCAATTTTTCGCTGCCGATACAACGTTGCACGTAATAATTATATATGAAGAACCGTATCAAGGGTCTGAACAGAATAAGGAATCTTGCAGGCCCACCGATCACGATCAAACGCTCGAGTTTCGCTGCGTGACCAAATATTGTCCTAATTTGAGCGAATTGTTCGCATCAAATTATCGAATATTGTGAGAGGTAAAATTTTTCGATTTTCAAAACTGCAGTCTCTCATGAAAGCCTAAAATTTTTTTTAATGTTCCATATCAAGTGGATTGTTAAAAACTGTGCGCTTTAGATTCCTTTCCCAACAACATTGGATCAACGACTTGAAATTTTAGTCAATTCGTTCGTCTATTTTTTCTGCAATAATATCGAACAAAAAAACCGACAGATTGTTAAAGTTTTGTTGACGTGCTTACGCCCGATGTTTAAAATATTGACTTTTTAGCCGATTAAGGATAATATATTTTTCTTTCTTTGCAATATTTGGCCTGAATCTGTAGTGTACAAAGAGTGAAAATCGAAGTGAAGTTACGACAAGGGAACGGATTTGATCGCATCGGATTGACAGATGAGAGAGTCGAGTTAAATGGGTTTAAAAAAATCTACAACTTCAATAAATTGAAGCACGTTAACTTCGTAAAACCGAGTGATGTCATTATTTAGTATTCTACAAGAGAATTTGACGCGCATCTTTCTTTTTTGTCTTGTGACAGCGACCGATGTAAGATGGGCCAGGGGACAGAGTCTCGTGTTATCGGTACGCTTTCATCGATGACTGGACATTGCGAACATATCCGTATATTCGTATATATAACACAGGCGTAAAACGGCATGGTCCAGAAATCGATAAAAAAAAAGAAGAAAAAAAACGTTGGTTTATATATACATATAGTTCATATAGCGCTGTCGTCGTTTATCTCATGGGCGTCAATGGGCGCGTGTGCACCACAATAATCCGATATATCTGTGGGCCCACCATCTTCCGTTGGTCGTGAACGATATATCCCCGCGAGTAGCTAAATTGCTCGGGGTCCAAAGCCACGCACCGTTACGCTCTCGCCACGCTTGATTTCACATTTTGATGCCCACATCAGCCACAAACCGTAATTGCCAGTTTGGGCTTTGTCTTATTGCTTTTTCGTAACCCGCAGGGACTCAATGTGTACGTATAGAGAAAATAAGTGTGTTTGTGTGTGTGTGTGAAAGCTTGTGCTTCACTGAGAGCTGTTTACGTAGAGTTTCTTCCAATAAGATTGGCAAATATGTGTGTGGTCGCTTGTATCAATACATGTGTAATACATGAATGCATTATTAACTGAATTCCAATCACGTGCATATCTTCCGAATCTTTGGAGAACGTTTCAATTATTTATCAGTTTGGTACGTCAAGTTTTAAAAAGTTTGACAATATCTGTAAAAAATATCGATTTTATTAATTTTCATGATAGTAATACTGATGTAACTAACATGTAGATACAAATAATTGAACAAATGTGAGCAAGTCGAGGAAAAGAAAAGAAAGAAACAAAATGGTACTCATGTTCTCATTTATCAAAACTCACTGCTCTCTTTACTCCCCTCTTTGTCTCTTTTTTGTAATTATATGTTCTCTATCGTATGTACATGGCATCGCAGCCAGACAACAACAAAAAACAGAGAAATGCCGAGGACGCATCGAGTACACTGAAACGAAATGCCGTAAATGGTGTACAGCTGCAGCACGGAGTGTCGCATCGGAGCAGATCAAGCAAACCCGAAGCGGCAGAAAGGTACACCGTACACATAAGATGGACACACGAAGTATTACAACGATCGGTTAACCCGGGCCGATCAGATATTTTCGCCTGATCGACGTGCTTGCTGTTTTATTTCTTCGGTTTCATCCTCTCTTGTTTTTCCTCGATCGCCGTACACAGTCTCTTTCTCTCTCGAGCACTGCCTTCGGTGCAACTTGTTGTTCAACGCAATACCAAGTCTCTTTTGGTCATACTTTGTTACACCCGATCTCCCGACTCCGATATAAATCGCCGAACTTACCGAATCAATGACGACTTCGTCGCTTGTTTTCCAGCACAGTTTTTCTCCCTCAGTCCGAAGAAATCGGAAATTAAAGTGTCTCGAACCAACTTTTTCATCCTCTGTTCATTCAAACCAAGACAGCGAAGGACGCAGATATAAAGCTCCGTCCGGAACTGGATTCCTTTCGTGAATAAAAAATCTATTTCTTTGTTTATTTCTCTGTTCGAAATGGTAAGAAAATATTGAAAGATTTTGTAAGATTTTAACCAACGCTATCTGAGCCCATGCAACTTTTAACCCTTATGAATTTTTCTCTGAACCTTCTCTCTCTAACACGTTTTTTAAAACTTGTATTTTTTAGCAAAAAATTATATAATTTTGTGAAAAAAATCGTTAGATACTTCATAAAAAACGAATAAAGGGCTGTTGGTATCTCATTTAAGTTTTTCATGATAAAAAACCAAAGAGATAACGTTCCACCAGATATGTGCCTAATTCTCGAAAGCTTAAAAAAACCAACATACGGTTTCGTTAAAAAAACAATACAAAAATTGGAAAAAAATTTGAGAGGGTGGGAAAATGAAACAAAATTTGAAAGATTGTTCGAATGACGCTATTTCCTGTAAAAGTGTCTCGTAGAGACTGTTTTCCGGTACGAAATTGTATACAAATAATTGAAGCACAGTTTACTTGCAAAAAAAAAGGAAAAATCGTCATCACTTGCAACCTTATTGAGTTTCGCAAATGGTTGAGTGTGAAGTAGAATTTTTTTCAAAAATATTTGACATTTATCATAATGTAAAAGAAGATTGAATGGGATACTGGGGTTAATCAGACGAGGTTGATCAATAAAAGTATATGGAGTAATGATTGGCTACACCTCGGGTGCAAAAACGCGTCTGGAAGTAACGTTTATTACGTTGGCTTGTGCGTGCGCATCAAGAGTGCATGAAAATAATCATTGGTACTGTATAACTGCCTCGAGGCAGGTTTGGAGTCGAATCAAAGAACTACTCAGCGACAGGGAATGGAGTTTGGGTGTATCATGTACGCGAAAAGGTGTCATTACGAGCCAGCAAGCTGTAACTCTCGTGCTGCCGGTGCTCGATTCTCATCCAGAGTGTGTCTTTTCCTCTCTCGATGTATCCACCAAATTGTCGACTATCGTGTCGTCCAGAAAGTCAAAAAAAGAAAGCACGCGAGTGAAAGAAAACGTGGACAGCGCTTCCCCTTAACGCAAGCACGCACGCCGCGACAGCGGGTTCAGTGAATGGGAATTCAAGAGAGAATTAAATCTATGAAAATTACAATGGAACAAGAAAAAAAACCCTTCATTTTCGCTACAATGTTGCAGTTTAATTTCAGGCGGCCTTATAAAAATTCAACGTTCAACTCATTCGCCGTATATCTTTCGCAATCGTTTCGTAAAAGACGAAAGTTTTTAATCTCTTTCGATCGTTTTAACACAAGAACGAAAGTTCGTGTAGTTAATCGCCGCTTGTAACCAATTTTGGGATATTTTTTTCAAACAGTAATTATTATTATGTTTTTAATGATCTTCGCATACACTGTTGCGGGTTTTTACGAGCCGATACCATCACTTTTATCTCCACTACACTGTTTATGAGCCTGAATTCTTCTGAGACCCTGTGATTGTTGCTCACAGTCACTCTTTTCTAATGCAATACAGTATCGCGTTTGCACCAGGGTCAAGCGAAACTGTGGAAAACTCTGCCAATGCAGATTTCTAAGATTTTTACTGGTTTCCATAGGTTAGCACTAGTGAAAACTCAAGACAACTCCCACCTGCTCAGTGATTGATGCGCGAGCCGTCGTATGACGAGGCGCTCACCCAACCAAGTATTGACCTCACTCAGGTCTTTTTAAGTTTGGACATCACCGAAACCACTCATCGAGCACGTATCCATTGCAATATCGATTTCAAAACAGTCATTATATTTCGATTGCAAACGAATTGTCTTGCGAATTATAGCAAATTTATCTGTCATTCTTTTATTGACTTTAATGGAATTGTTTTTTTTTAGTTTTTTTTTTTTTTTCAAATGAAACATTGAAGTAGAATAAGAATTTAAATATTACCGCGACGCACACGTGTCGCACAATAAATTAAAACTAAACATGAAAGTGTCGCGCGAGTTGTACACCTGACGACAAGTACATAAGTCTGTTTAGTTTTAACCTGTATACGAAGTCACACGTGGTTCACCCTCACTTTACAGGTGCATTATGAGGAAATGCTTACCATTGTTTTCGAGTAGTGTTGTGACTGAATAACCGTTGCCCCTTTTATTTCTGTAATGTTTTTAGAAATGATAGATGAAATTAAAAAAAAAAAAAAAAGAAAAATTAAAGTCCACGTTTTTTTAACGCACGTGTGTCATATTCACACCATATGAAAAAGTCCGTCGTATATTCGATGAAAATATTCAAGGTCCCTAAATATGTACATTGTATTCCTTATACGAAAAGTTTCGAGTGGATTAAAATTTAATCTTATAATGTTTTTCTCGTGTTTCCCGCTCATTCCAACTCATGAAACTAAAACCAACATCAAATGCAAACCCAATTCAAGTTTAATCTTCGGCAAACATGATGGCACATTTAAAGAAGTGTTTAAGAAGACTGAAAAGAAAAAAAAATGTTCACTTTCCTGCATGTGCCATCCATCCGCGGTCGATCCATTTAATAATAGATTACAACGAAACCTTCCATTCGTTATGCTAATTCTTATTTAATCCATATGTCGAAGCGATCATCCGATCGAAAAATCCCTCACATCCTGTTTCTAACGTGAGATGTCAATGGTAGACGTTTATTCTTGCATTGAGCCAGAGTTACTTTTTATAATGCTTTAATAAATGAATAAAAAGAAAAAATAGTTTGGTGCGCCGATATATATTTCGTAAATAATTTCAATTATTTCAGATGGAAGAGTATAGACAGATAATTCCTCGTTTTGTTAACCATGAGAACTTTAAATTCAAACTAAAGGCGGGGCTATTTATTTAAGAAAGAAAAACCGAGTGGATTTAACGCAAAAGCAAAGAGTGAGTTGTCTGTAATGAGCATAAAAAGCCCTCCCGGAAGCGGTCAACGGTATCCAGTACCGATCTCATTTCGTTGAATGAAGAAGCCGATGAGGCGGCTCTGAATATGCATGGGATTGTCTCACACATAATATTGCCCACGGTTCGCAAGACCCTTTTCGTCGACAAATAAAATAGAATGTAAAAAAAAGAAAAAAAAAAGCAAAATAAAAAATGTTCAACGCCCAACGTTTAATTACATGCAAGCCTTAGCAGGTGTACCCATAACGATAGAGAATTTTTCTTTATTCCTCGCTACTCTTTACATATTTTCGTTCTCTTTCTTGGCTTTTTCACATTTGAATTTGGTAGTTTCTCGCCGGACGTTGCTGGTGGGAAACATGAGGAAACCCGATCAAGCGTGTGAACCTCACGAAGTTACCGCGGACGTGGATCAGAATTATAAAGCAATTAAATACTGAGGAAAATAAAAAGAAAAAGAGAATAGAGAACAAGAACCAGAAGACAAATGAAGAAAGAAAAAGAGACGAATTAAATGAGGATGGTATGTCCGGGAACCCGCATGTAATAACTCCGAATAACTTTGAAAGAAGGTAACGATCGTCAAGACGTACACCCGGACGATCGGGGTTACGTTGAAACTTTAAACATATTTCTTGTGGTGAACCAGGGTGCTATGAGAATATCATTCAATAAATAAAATTACCGCATTTCATATTGTTTTTTGTTTGCCGTGGGAAAAAAAACGACAACCTGGATACACGATTACCAGAGTATTGTGAATTATGGTTTTTTTTTTTTTTTTTAACGAAATATGTACTCGTTTATTATTCTCTTTCTTTAATTCGTTATAAAATAAGTCGGAAGGACTTGTAAACAAAATTTTTCGAATTCAAATTTGCTGGCAAATTTCTCACGGTTTTGACTATTTATTTATTTATCTAATCGCAAGCATCGAATACCTTTTGTTTTAGACACTTTATTCATTTCAAGAAAATGTGTCTTATCGAGATATAAAAAAAAAAACGTGGATGGAACTGGTTTTTGTTGAATATTCGAAATCGTGGTTGGAATTGATAACGAATGATAAAATGTCAATAACTTGTTGAGACTTTGTGCCGTGTCAACTGCTCATGTCAAAATATCTACATTTTTCAGGAATTCCAACACAAGCAATCACGAAGAAAAAGCTTTACCCTATTTTTGTCATGTTTTTCTCTTCATCAGCTGAATAGTTAATTAGCATTTCGGAAAAAATAAGATTTAACAATTTTGAAGTATTTGTAATTGAGGCCCTTAGTACAGATAGAAAAAAAAATGACATTATTAAACTTCTGAATGAGACTAATGATGAAAAACAAATCTTGAAAGCTATCGTACAGGGCAACAAAGTCAGGTTTTAGTCTAAAGTTAACAAAAACAAGTGTGTCAGTAAAACTTTCAGTCGATATTAATAGCCTTTTGAGACCGAGTTATATTCCATGTGGAAACAGGTGTTTCATAGTTGTTTAACAAAGCCAAACTTCCGGCGATTGGAAAACAGTCAATAGTGAAACATGCTTCGAAAAGGTTTTGTTCCGCATTTCGTTCGAGCTCGACATAAAATAGCAGAGCATCTATGTCGATCAAGCGGATAATTCAATATTTAAAAAAAGAAATAAATTATTCGACTTTCAATAAAAGTGTGTGTCACGTCTGATCGGAGTGATTCCAGTAGAAAATATATGAAATATTTTGAAAATAATATATTTCACTCGATGGATATTCGAGGCTCATCATTTGTGAATAAGAAATTAATACGAGGAAAAAAAAAGAGATGGTGGAATAATGCATCGGGTCTATTGAGCACAGAGAGTTCTTGAGGGTTTGGGCCTAAAAATCGAAGAACGCTTTTCAAGCAAACACACACGTATACAAAGAATCTTGGTTAAGAATACACGTTGTCAGAATTTTTCACGAAGATCCCTTAGAGAGTCTCTGTCAATGGTGTTATTGAGGAATTCGTTTCACTCATTTTCCACCAAAAATTCATCTTTTTTCAACTGTTTAAGGTATCTGCATGCCCTCTATTTGCCGGTATTTTACATAACACTAGCTAATTGGTTGCTATTCACGTGTCAAGCCCTATGTTGATTTTCTAAAACCGAGTGAAAATTCCATCACTTCGAAGGATGAAAAAGAAAGGAAATCTTTTGTATTAGCCGAGCACAAAGGTTGGCAAGGATATTAAATCATAAAATCCAAAGCCACGACGTATCATCGGCGTACAAAAAGGACAACAGGTCCCTCGAATAATAATACTTTACAAAAATGGTTACTCGGTCGTGGAAGATGACTGGACCGTCATGTTATAGACACACAATTAAATAAATCTTTTAAGGGGTTCACGAATAAATTTAGAAGTTGATAAAAATAGTGCGACACCAAGGTGTCATAGTTCTACAACTTCTTTTATAATCTTTCGAGTAGATATACATCAGCACAATCAGCGTATCACTTGCTTCATAAATATGTTTCGATAACAAAAGGGTCCTTTCGATTTACTAGCATTACCGGAAATATGATCGCTGCACTAAGACACGAAGCTGGCGAGCACGTATCTCTTCTTTTATTTCCTCGCACACGTCTATATACACATTTTAGCAAAGCATTGTCTCAACCTGGAGCAAGATACAAATGAAAAGCAAGAAAGATGAAGTCTCTATGAAAATGCAAAGCCAATCGGAGTGTGTGTCGTCAATGACAGGTGGTTCTACTTGCAACAAAATCAATAGGTTTTTTGCTTGCTTGGCGCGTTCTTCTTTATACAAAGTTGCATACTGTTGTGGTTAGACCACAGTCGAGTGTCTCGAACAAGAGAAACAAATAAAACAAAGAACAGAGATACATTGAAGTAAATCGAACGAAGAAACAGAGGAAGGAAATACCATGCGAATCGAGATCCGCCACTTTGTTTTGCGTAAAATGGTCCCCACCTCATCCTCTTTCCGGTCACAAGCGAAAGAATATTTTTAATGTTCTATCTACCGTCCGGGATTTTTACTCTTCGAAATTAAAAGATTTTTTCAGCAAGATCAACCCTGAAGTTTCATCGTTACATCAGTTGCCATGATAGGCTGGAATCTCATGTCAAGTGAGAAAAATGTATAGATAATTAATTATTTATTTATTTTTTACTTCGAGACTTACAGTACAACGAAACTTGTGACGCTAAATTGTTTGAATAAGTCAAACAATTTCTATGGAGAATGCGTTATAATCGGTACTTGTACCCGATTCTTTTCAAACTTGAAATTTGCATTAAGTAATTATCCCGAATTAGAGTCTACGATAGTTTCCCTTTTCTTCAAATTTTATTTAATTTTTATTTAATATTCTCTACGTTTTATTTATCTTTTCTAATAACATGATCGTCTGTGTTTGTCGTGAGTTCGGTTCGCCGGACTCCGTCGGGGGAATCTGTGGCACGAGCTATCTGCTGCCGGAAAGCAGCGGGTTAGACAGCAAATAAAGTAACAAAGATGGGACACAAGCTATAGAGTGTAAGAGGTAGGCCCTCCCTCCCTCCCTCCCTCCCGCACCATCTGTCGTGGTCTAAGTCGGTTGTAAGGCCCCGTTGATTCTCGGCCTCGCTGGAGACACCATATGCCGTTCCTGGGTCCTAACGTACCCCAGAGGACCAATCACCTTATCCTGGGGCCCCTACGAGGGTACAACGGATCTCGATGATTTCTCATGTCAACTATTTTCGTTTCATTTGCACGCTTTTCGGCTTTTGATCTAAAAGTATAGGCTGCGATGCTACACAAGCTGGTCATCCCTATCGTCACATGTTCTGATCACAGTCCACTGACATTAGTAGAAAATTTATACCCTGCAGGAACCATAATTCAATGGATAACCTGATTGGATTTGATATTGAGCTCCAGTTATTCCGAAAATAGTTCATATAAATGGAAGTTTCTTTTACTGATCATCATCTTCTAATTTTTTAGAAGTCAAGTCAATTGACATGTTGATTGAGCTCTATTTGATGACTTCACGTCTAAATTATGAGAAAATCTGAAAATCTGAAAATCTTCCTCAGAAAATAGATATCTTCTGGAAAACCCTTTTACTTGATTAATCGTTTTCTAAGATGTCAACGAAAAAGAGTTCTGGATTGCGCACCAACATTGACACGGACCACTACAACGCCATGTTCAAAAGTCCAGGTCAACGTTATTTCCTGCTACTACTATTTTCATCTTTTGTTCCCTATTCGTAACTTTGAAGCATCAAGGAAGTGTTAGTATCCTGGTCTCATTAACGCAATGAAAAATCCTACCATTCCGCTGAAATTTCTTGTGGTAATTTGAGAACCGTGAGATGCTTCGATGTTAATCCCAATTTCTACGTTTATAACCGATCGATTAATCGATTAATCGCATAGACACATAGCACAAAAATAAAGTTCTGAGCAAAGAAACTGTGGACATACTTCTTTTTGAATGTAACTCGACACAGCTAAAAGTATTTTGATGTAAACAATGCGTAGTCGATTGAATGATTGAACTTCATTGTTTTGGAGGGACACGATAAAACGAGGAGTTTGTACATCAAAAGATTTTGTGCATGAAAAACAGTTCAGGATTCGAAAACATTTCGGAAAACAGGATTAGGCGAGACTAAACGAATAATTTGGAGCCAACGTCGATAATCCGATGATATTGAACGAAGCGATTGACAAATTCTTGCACCGTTTCATCTTCCATTCTCTTTTCCAATGACATCAAAGGTGTTGTACCGAGTCATTTTTTTTTTAATTCTTCTCTTCAATTGAGGGATTGAACACTCGAGGGGAGAGATGACTGCGCGGAAGCGGGGTTGAGAAGTGGTTCTCGTTTACGTCGAGGGCTTTTTTTTACCTTTTACCTGGCCACGTGGCGACGCGTGCTGCGCCACGAGACAGTTGGGGCTGTCGACCGAAACGGCAATATATATAACTCCCGTCTGTCGTGTAATACAGGGTCTCTCAAAAAACTAACGCACAAAGGAAAATCAATTTTGACCGCTCTTCCATTTTGATCGTTTTTTAATTAAAACACATTATTCTGATTGCCATAATTTTCGTTCACATGTGTATATTATTTGAAACAGCAACAGACATAATTATTAAGGACACTCATTCTTATTGGATCCTCATTATTTAGGTCAAAAGTAGCGCAACAGAGAGCATGTGTTGTTAAATACAACAACAAAATTCTTTTCGTGTACGAATATTCAAAAAAAAGTACCTCGTAAAGTCGTATTCGCTGGAATTCTTCAAATTTTTGTTTCTCTGTCAATTTAGTCTTCGTTGGGCATAAGATAGTGCTGATTTTCCCATGCACCCCACAGTCGGATCACTGTTTCCTCACTTATGACGCCAGACAATACAATGTGGGCTTAACAACAGCAGGAGAGGGTGATTTTTATCGCAGTCAATTTCATAAATGATCGCGAACGATTGTATACTCTCTGCATTCAGATTGTCTAATCACGTCAAAGGATAAAGTATTTTCGCCATGGTCAGTTATCGAAATCGAATATTTCAAGAATGTTATTATTTTTGTATTGAGAAATTTGATCTTTGATTCGAATCGACTTTCCGAACAAAAAGTTATTGAATTGGTTCAAATAATTGAGTAAATTAATGCGATAAATAAAACGGTGGCTGCTAGAAAAATATTTGGTTTTCAATTCGATCTCGAATTTTGATTAACACGTTGTTTTTAAATAAGAGAGAGTCAAGAATGATATACACTAATAATTGATGGAATATTATACTTTTTATACTTAGTTCAATGAGACTTTAATCACGCTACAAAAATTCAAATTGATTGCTGAGTCGATTAAGTATTCTTGGCTGACAAGCACATCGAATCATTTAATTGTAATCTACGACGAGGTTTCATAATATTTATTTTTTGCATCTATTCTCACGAGTGTCGGAAAAAAATTGAACAACACAAACACGCCATTCGTGTGATTATGAATAATCGAGAAGCAGCGTTGCAATCAAGAACATAAAAAAAACGTATTTCTGATTGATCTTGATTATAATTTGTATATCAATGTACATAATTATTTCAATCAGATGAACCAAATAGATAAACAAGGGATAGAATTTTCCATTGTCCGTGAAAACAGGACAACGAGTAATTAATTAGACATTGATCATTCGTGACGGATTATTCTTGTGTTCATTATTTTATGAATTATTTAATTTTCATATTTCACTGCCCCAATTATTGATGATGAATTCTGGTTTTTTTCTCTTTCTCTTTTTTACGATTAAGAATGTAGTTTCGAGAATTTTGAAATTGCTACGGGTTGTTCAATTGATTAAATACATCGAACGATAGTCTTTTTTGATCCGGTATCGCGATAAGGACAAATTATTATCACTACCAGCATTCCTTACTCAACAATATATTCTCACTCTCGTCTATAAAGCCATCGCTTTTTTTATTCCACCCTTAAGGCTCATCAAGATATTCAACATCATTCTCTAGTGTAAAGGCTTATCCGTTTACTTAATTTTTATCTAAATATGTAATCGAAGGCTTACATCAAAAAGACGCATAAAAATTTCTCACGTGCTATAAGAAGAAGCATCTGTCCCCTATTGCTTTTCTTGCAACGTTATCCATAATGGCGGGTTGAACCAAATGCTCGTACTGAGGGCATTGTGCCAACGAAAATGAAAACCCATTCGTATTTTTATATTCGACTCTATTCAGGACACTCATATTCTTGCGGCAATTCTTTTTATATTTTCAAAATTATATTTTTTCTTATGAACTTCTGGTTTATTGAACTGTTGGGTTTCATCGAATCATTGATATTTAAAAAGACAACGATTTCATGGCAAGATCATGCTAGTTTTTTTTTTATATCTCCAATCACGACCTTTAAAAAAAAATTAAAGGTCCGAATACATGTTCTACGTGAAACCCTACTTCCGAATGATTACCTTTTTTTTTATGTTATAATAAAAATCTTTTTTTCTTACATATTTATTGAGCAGAATCCCGGAGCTTTGGGCAAATTGGTTTTAACCGAAATCTCTATCAATTTCGTATTATTAATCGGGTTTCTCAAGGTTTCATAATGATGAAAAATGTTTGTGTAAATCGATTTTCACGAATTCTCAATTTCTTCTTTCGTTTGGGTTGTTGAACAACATTGTTGATATAAACGAGGGAAGAAACAAAATGTTCACACTCGGAAGGATTTATTTATTTCTACTTTTTTTTGTTTTCAAAAAATGCTTCAATCATTCTTGTTCGTGAAAACACACGAAGATCTAACGGTCGCGGTCTGTTTATATTTCTCGAATTCTCACTAATTTCTGATGCCAGCATGAAAATCCTTAAAGTGAAAGAAGGGAGAGGGGGAATAAAGGTTTTTCGCCACATGGCACGCGCTCGGCGCGAACCATCGTTGTCGGCTGACGTCCTACCGGGATTCGAAAAGCCCCAACCTTGGGCAAACACTAACGGCACAAAGAGGAATAACACTTCCGGTTTTATTTATCAACTTTACGACTTTACGACTTTACGACTCGACTGTCACGGTTTATCATTTCAATGTTGGTATTCGAATATTTAACATGATTCTCAAATCTCGTCATTTTCATTCAATACTTCATTTGTTTGTTTATTTGACCACGAAAGTTTATAACATATCAGGAGTGAAAAAATTCGTTATCTATTTAGAGACATTCGTCTCGAAAAATTATTTCATTAATCATCAAAGATGTCTCAAAATTTTCCCAATTATTTCATTTCGTCACATTTTTATTTCAATCAACAACTGATTAAAAAGCTTTCAAATAAATAAATAAAAAGAACTAAGTTTTGAATAACTCATAAGTTTGTCTCGTAATTAAAATCGAGCCTTTGTCGAAGTCCTTGGTAAACTTGATGGAAAATGTGTAATAATTTATTCATGATCATTTCGATATTGTGATTCATGAATACGTAATAATTTCGTGAAAGAATGAAATTCGACAAATTTCTTATTCGCATAATGGTCGAACCCGATAATTGGAGAGTTTTTTTTTCGTTATATTTTTTAAAAATTTATTTACTGTCTACGAATTATTTTCCTCGCGTGTGATCCGCGACTTAATTCGTATATCCTTGCCACCATAAATTAAACTAATAGACATGAAAGCAAAAGAGTCATTTTTTAAGAAACTACATAAAAAGAAGCGAGAGAAATTCGTATTTTGAGAAATATTTTCATTTAAATGTGTTGAATGGTGTGTGGAATGAAAAGATCGCGCGCGCGTGATTAGCAATTAACTTGGGAAAGAGTCTTTTTTTTTTATATTTGGATCAGAGGGGTTTATGCGGTATGAAAAGGGCGTTGGGCCCGAGGGGCCCCTGTCTAGGTCGCCGGAACACCCCGATTTCCGTTCGTCGGAAACGTCATGTGGTACATTAATTGGACCAGCAAGCAGAATAAAGGAGGATGATGATTCGTTCCCGTTCACTTCATCTTTTTCTCGATCGACCCCGTGCTGAGGATATACTTCGCTAAATTTCAAGGGCTCCCTTTTCAAAATGGTAGGGTCGATCATTAACGAACGAAAAAATGATCAATATTATAACGAGCAATGTTTAAATAAAATAAAACGATATATTCATTGAGGTTTACAATGATTACGAAATTCGAAACTAAAATAATTGAACAATAAAATATATTTCAGTTTTGATTCTGTTGTTTAGGGCACCGATAATAAGAACGAGAGTTCTTATTTATTTCTTGATCTCTTCGTTTGCCCCTCATTCGTTTTTTTCTTTGTACACGATTTTTCAAAAATAAAAAAAAAAAAACTAGTCGAATTTGTCTTTGTCATAAAGATTAAACAACATAAGCAAACACCCTCGTTTGTTGACGAGGAGTAAAAAAGGTCTCGTCGAAAGTTGCAAGGGCTATATGAAGAATTTCAACAGTGAGATCAACGCCACATGCATTTTTAGAAGAAACGCCAGACGGTAGTCGTGCTTCTTCTGGTTCGATCGAACGAGCCAACTTCACGAGAATAGACTCTCAACCGGAAGACTATGTACTTCGTAACCATCTTCGACCTTTATATACCGCGTGCCAATTCATTTGTTTTAGTATCTTATGCAAACTATAAAAGATTCTCAAATGAAAAACAATAATTTTCGAAATATTTAACAATTGATATCGAATTATATATTATCATTTTCTTTTTTTCTTCACAATTATTCGAAATTCGGGTTATGAAACTATTCTTCGAAAAATTCGAAGAACCTTAACTGCAATACGACTTGACACAGAAAAAAAAACAAGCAAAAAAATCTCGATAACCGATTACGTTTTTTTTTTTTTTTTTCAATATTTGAAACGATATGGGGAAAAATAAACTTCGATTCAGCCACAGGAAGAAAAGAATGCATAGTTATTCCGTAAAAGTGTTCAGATAGAATGGAAAAAGTTGATCGCCCGTTGATGGCTTTCATCGCGAATCACAGATCTGCGAACTGGCGAGAGACCCACGGGATGTTTCAAGTCCCATGGGTTTTGGTCTCACACACACACACACACATACACATATCTAAATATATTTTATCTTATGTGGCTGTATATACATATATATGTTTTGTCTCTGTTTCTCATTGGCCTGACAAATGAGCCGCCTGTCGGCATCTCGCCCAAATAAGTCCTAGTGGAAACATTCGTCTTTGGTTTCTCTTTTTGTTGTTGCATTGCGTGGTCCCCGCGAGAATGCTTGAGGAACTTGAGTACGTGTAGAGTTCCGCGAGGCCCTCTGGCGCGAGGAACTCGGCGTGTAAACTTTCATTCCAGGAGACTCTCGTGCACGATGATCGAGTCTCTTTGTGGAGGACACGTCGTTACTCGTTTCGTTACCGCGAGGTTTGTCCCCAGGGGCTAAATCCAGTTGTTGATCGATCGGACTACCTCTTTCGCCCCCAATTTCTTTATACTCTTTCACGACCTTAAACTCCTCTTCGCGGACCACAATACAACCTGACGTCTTTCACTCATTCTCGTGACATTAATATTAACCACTGATTTATGTTATTAACCGCATTCCCTTTGGCTCTAACGTCCTCCTTTTCAAATCCCTTTCCCCCCCAACTCCCTTCACCCTTTCGAGGTGGATACTGGAATTTTAATAGTCCGAAAGTACGATAACCCGGGCATCAATTCGACGAATATATTATCGCGAGATACCATTAATCACGAAAACATTGAAAGAATATTTATTTTTCACTTTATTACAAAGCAAAAAACTCATTTTTAATGATCAATTTTTATTGCAAACTTGCGGTACAAATGTTCTAACTCTTTTTCAAATTTTCATTTGAAATATGAATTTTTTTTCCAAACATTTTACCAGCTCACGACGATAATCAAAATTAATGAAAATTTACTTTCCCGTATTTCAATAATCAAACGCATGGTAAAATTTTAATTGTTCCACACAAGTCTTGAATTTAGGCTCGTAAGATTTTATTAAAAATATGAACTGATTAGTTGGTCTGGAAAAATTTGTTACGGAAATCAAGACGTTTTTTTCTATTGGAGATAAAGTTAGAATTTAGTTTAATTCTATTGTTAATTTGTTCCCATAATTCTATTTACAACATTTGTTCAAATCACACAAGTATGTAATTGAAAAAAAGAAAGTTTTGATTACTGTTCCCTTCAATCTGTTTTTTTTTCTTACAATTAAGAATCGTTTGAAACATGAAAAAAGTTTGAAGTTGGAAAAACTGTAGCATCAATCGCAAGCCCATCGTAATTTAAAATCTAGGTCAAATTGACACGTTCGATTGTCATATTAAGAAGTGTGTTGGGTGAGTAACGGTAGAAATAATGATAAGAGTATGATAATGTGAACAGGTGTCGAGAACTTTGCACACTATAAATCTATCGAAATTCATGATTTATAAAGTTGGATTTCATTTACCACGAATTAAAAAGCACTCGTGGTGCGTTTGCTCATCGAAAGTATAAATATGTACATTTACGTATATCGAGTTCAAGTCGCGATATATTCGGGTGTAATTACAACGATGTAAACTCCCGATGAAATAAAAGGATCGACGGTGAAAGTGGTTAAAGTCCTTTAGCGACAAGAAACCCAGTGACAAATTGAAATTGCGGTGTCGAAGACAGGTGTGTTTCGAAAGATAATTATTAAAGCAAAAAATTCAGTTGTTTTGTCATAAATCGTTGATGGTATACGTCAATTGACAAAGAAAAAAAAAACCACTAAAAACAATGATTTTATAGATTAAAAACCGAGCCAAGAGTGGAAGAAGAATTAGTGGTGATTTGGCATGAGAATAGATTTGAAATTCAATCAAAAAATTCCCATGAGCAACAGCTTTTAATCCCCAACGCGATATAATGAATAAAAATCGGGGTCGAAAAACGCCCCAATCGTATAGAGACCCCATAAAAACAAAGCTTCGAGAATCTTCTTAACGATGAATCACCCCCCGTCCACGATTTAAAATGGCGATGACCAAAACGCGCCAGTCGAAAATGAAGCAGAAGCAAAGATTAACGAAAAATAGTAATGAAAAAAAGAGAAGAATATAGAGGATGAGAGATGGAATAAAAAGTGAGTTCCAACGGTGCGTGACCCCCTCGATGGCATAGGGTCAAGTACCGGAAGTGAATCGAGGGGTTGATGGAGAGCGAGAGAAAAGAAAGGGAAGAAGCAGAGAATGTATATGGACGAAGAGGCACCTATGATGCGCTACAAATTAACCCCGGCGGATTATTCGGGTGAACGCGATATGCAACGGGGCCAATCCCCTGTTCGACCACGTTCAAGGGGCCAACGACCATCCCTCAACGTGCCAACGGCGTCCGGCGAGTCCATGCATCGCGTATAACTTTATATATATATATACAAACACATATAAATATATATATATCTATACAAATGCAATACTAAACTACGTCGATGTACCTACAACAGACACCATATGTCGTGCAGGTGAAGATACTTCACTATATATGCGCGAGACCGTGTCGAGGAAGAGCCAGCACGACAGGGGTATTAGCGGACGAGCCTCCCCCAATATACATGCATGCCGCGCTTTCAGGACGGATTTCATTGCGTTCGCGTGCCACGCACGAGTCCTTAACCCCACCAACTTTTTTTTTTCCCATCGGTTGTGTATGTACTTTTACTTTTTCCCTATTTCGGTTGGACTTTTTTTATTTTATTTTTTCATTTTTTCATCGCAGAACTGGCAAAGTACTTTGCGCAATTAATGCAAATGCACGTGATTCTCAAGATTGTTGGATTTCGCTGGATTCATGCTGATTAAAAGTTTTGAATTTCATCGAATGTTGAGTAAGGTCTCGTTTTTTATTGTCTTTCCGAAGGAAGCTAATAATGATTTTGACGGACTTTGAGGTGCGCAGGAAAGCTCTCGTCGCTTGAAATACGGGAAAGTCTTGGTTTTTTAACTTTAACCCTTCGAATTCGATCTTCGATCTGATTTCAAGGGACGGTTGCGTTTTTTATGGCGATTTTGCAACCGTTGCTTCGATTTGATGCAGTTTTTAAGACTTTTGCAGAATTGTGTGATAGGGATTTGTAACTCGAAGCGTTTGGGAAACCATCGGGTGATTCTTCGTGTATTAAGTCATACTGTTTTCACGGTCGTATTCACGAGCTTACATCAAGGATTCTTTATACATTGTAGATGGAAAAATGAGGAGCGAACGGTAGAACTCAAACGAGAAGAGAAAGAGAAAGAGATGGAAGTGATATACAGGTGGGAGCGGAAAAGGCCACCTGCGCGGCATGCGGCCACTACACTCTTCTTCGCTTCTGTGGCGCTGCTACGATCCAACACACGCACGCGCTCATCCTCGCACGAGCGCCCGCATCACCCTCTTTTTTTTTCTTCTTCTTATTCTTCGTACTATATATATATATTTTTTATTTTTTCTAAATATTTCTTCTTTTTCTGTCTCTTCTTTTCTCCAATTTCTCTTTTCCTATTTCTCTTTTTTTACCCCCGATTCTTACGTTCCTTCTCTCTTATTTTTTCAGATCTTTCTTATTTTTCTTCCATTTTTAACTCTTGTTTCTCTTCTTCTTCTGTTTATTTACGTGTGTTTTCGACTTTTCGTTACTTTTCTTCTCTTTCTTCACCATCTTTTGCTCTTTCCTCTTCACTCATTCGCTCTTTATATCTTACTTTCGTATTTCTTTTTATACCCCGAAACTCTTTATATTCACTCTCTCTCTCGATTATGTCAAATCTCGTTTGACATCGTCTCGTAATTCAGCTTCGTTCCAATTACGTTTAATATTATTAAATAATTATTATAATTCTCTGAAAAATTCATCGAAAACTAGATATTGAAAGAAATATCGATTGACAATATTTTTAATATTGAAACACGTAAACGAAACCGCATATTTGAATGTAAAAAAAATGAATACCATTAATAAGTGCGGTAATAACGATGAACAGTTAATCGGCAAGATATAGTTCAAGTCTGGGCTGCGACGACGCACGAACGGGAAATTCGGGCAGCTCGAATATAGCTCGGTAAATGCACGAGTGTTTTTAATCACGAGTATAAATATTCGTGACTTGGATCCATTCGTGGCGTGTGCGACTCGCTCGATCACCCGGACACTTGAAACTCGAGTCTCTCCTCGAATCGGTATTATAAAAAAAAAAAAAAAAAGAGAGGCACGCGGTACAGAAAGAAAGGCAGGAAGAGAGAGAAAGAGAAAGAGAGAATACGATCTGAAGAATTAATGGCGAACGAAGGACAAGAGATGCGACTCACAGATCCAGTTCGGATAAATTAATTCGATCGAGCACGTATCGATCGCAATCGCACGTGTGCGCGCTCCCGCATTTCAAGACTCAGTGAAAAAAATAAAAATAAAACGGTAACACATATTCGAGCAAGTGATATTTGTAGATTTTCTGTAATTTCGTTGACGTTTAAATTAATTATACGGACCCAAAGAATTATTACAATGATTTTATGGAAAATTCGCCAGTCCAACGAACGTAGTACACAGGAACGTAAGGACAAGTCCAAAATTGCGTTCATTAATTTTTTTCTTTGTTCATGACTCGTAAAACTAATTTTATTTTCGTCAACCTTCAAATTTTCTCGGCAATAAAGACTTTGTGGATTCTCGAATGATTTCAAGATTTTTTTATGCCCGTGGTTTCTATGATTGTCTATGACGAGAACTGAAATAACAGTTGTCGATGTTTATTATCGTGGAATTTATTTGAAACACATGTCAGACTGATTAAAAGCTAAAAAAATTTCCTATGGAATAGTAAAACACACAGAAACAAAATATATGAAATACGAGAAAATTGATAATTTATATTAATTGTACACGTGCCTGGAAAAATTCCATGGAGTATTGAATAATAATATGCGTTTGTTAACTTCATGATACACAGCTTTTATATGTTTGCACTTTTTTTGCTATGTTTTACACGTAACTTAGTACGTCTAGAGTCACGAATATATGTCCCCTAATGACAGAACGAAATCGTCATAACCACATCCAAGTCACGAATTAAACGATTTCGCAGTCAATGTTCATTTTTCACAGGTTAATAGACAGAATTATTTTACCGTGTTCGCGACAAATTAATACGTAGAGAAATAGTTCCGTGGAGAATCTCCATCAATCGTTCCATCGACGAAAATCTAATGCAAAGCGAAACAGAACTTCCGACTGAACAGAATTTTTTTCTTGGACAAAGCAGCGCCATCTCGCGGCAATTTATACAACTTCGTCACTCTTCTACACGGTCTTATCTACAGACCGAATTATATAGTCCATTAAAATTATCGTTACGAAATTCTCATAGAAAAATCAAGTAGTTTCTAAATTAACTCGAAATGGATTTTATGAATATCAAACTTAAGTGAACGTATGATGAAAAAGTTGCACAACGAACGGTAATTGTCTCACCCAAAAATGGCTGATTTATCATCCATCGGTAAAACAATTTTCTGCTGTTTTTATTAATCGTCATGGGAGGTTCTTTTTTTTTACCTATCGCGCAAAATAAACTTCAATACCCAGTAAAGCCGTACCCAGCCGTACAGTACCAGTACGATATAAACATTTCGTACAGTGTGTACTGGTACAAAAGCTACAGTACACCATATTCATACAATTCTATTATAGTACGTCTCTGCTATGGATAACGTCCTTGATCTTTGGCTTGGTTAATACGTTGTCCTGCCATGGTACCAGTACGGAACCTCTGTAATATCGACGGCGCAGAGTTCGGACCCGGCATTCCGACTATTCCCGAGTTAGCCCCCTCAAGTCAAATGTGAAACATAAATCATTGGTGGTGGTGCAGTGGTTCGTGGTGGCGCAATTAGACCGTCAATATCCGTGGTAGTATCTCGTACTTAATAGTACGGTTATCTCGGTATCTGGGCTGTTGGTCGTTCGACAATCTTCTTTCCCTATACTAATAGCATAGGAACACAAGCGTACGTTTACTGGGGTTTTAATTTGAAAATAGGTTATCAACGGTCGGTAAACGAAATCTCTTGCTATTATTATAATTGTTGGTCGGCACGAGAAACGATCTTTGAACTCACCGTCGAGTAAAATGTAACGCGAATTGAATCGGCAGAAGGGAATTGATAATGAAGTCATTTTCAATTTTTGTAATTTTGTACACATACTCACAGGCCGGGAAATTCTCCGGTAAACTGTGCAATGTTAAAAGTAATGCTAGAAAATTTAATAAAAAATACTGAACAAGGTTCGGATTTTTTGACAGCTCCTCGATTCCAGTGTTGTGCCGTTGAACCACCGGAAAATTTCCGAACACAGACGAGACAAGCCGAAGGTTCCCAACGTTTGACGAACTCCAGCGGAAACGACCGAGCGCGAAAGGCCAACATTCAATATGGCAGTCGTGTGTCAGTGCAGTCGGGCGACTGGAGACAATGCGGAGGTGTTGCGTGCTCCGAGAGTTTACATTATTTGAGGAGGCTCGAACGACGCGTTTAACGCGATAATAAACCAGTTTTTCCGTCGAATCGAAACACGTCCAGAAAGCAAAAATCAAATATAAAAGCAAGTGTAGAGAACTTTGAGAGAATTAGTTCGGGAAAGTTTACTAAAATAAAAGGAGGGAATAACATCGGGTGTGTAAGAGGCGTTTTGTCAGACGAACAGTCGTATAGAAACGGTGGAGATCTCGTGCGAGGATTGACCATGACGCCCGGCTCACCATCAATATTTCCTCACCGTTGGATCGATCGATTCACCTTTTCTACGATTCTCAACAATCGTTTAATCGATCATTCTATTTTCTATAATTCACATACAATTGAACAAAATTGATTCGGTCCTCCGAGCTTGAGAGCCATAAGCGTAGTGTTTGTTTTAGTCATTTTTTTACCATAATAATCGAACCGCTGCGTGTTTTTTACGGGAAATAAGCATCAAAAATCTCGATCGGAATTGACCACTGGATTTGAAAACATCCAAATGGAATATTTTAGACGTTTATGCTCTTTTTGATAAATAAATGACATTTTCGACTATCAAAACTCGCCATAACTTGTTTCTTTATTCTGATCTCGTTGTTGTTGTTGCTGTTGTTGTGCTCGTTGTTTTTTAATGGTACGAAGTTATGTGCGTGGAAACGTGACTGGAATGACGAGTGAATGAGTGAACTAGAAGTGATTGGAGTCTCGAGGACGGGTGCAGGCTGTGCTGGTGCTACTGGTCCTGCGGTTGCTACGGCTGATGCCGTTGCTTTCACCCTCGGTTCCTGCGACATCCTGGCCTGTCCCACCAATGGATATCTCCGCAGGAAAACATCGACTACTCGTCGTACTTTTTATCCCTCTACTATTCACATTCTTTCAACCCGGTACAGTATTTCAACTCTTTTTTCTCGAATAATAAACACGAAAAAATCATGCGAAATGTCATCTGATACAAACTTTTTTTCTTTTGAAATTCAACGATATTTTCATGTCGCTTTACATGACGGATATCGCGAACATTTTATTTATTCATTGTAATTACAGATAAAATGAACGAAACCTAAACTGACACTCAATTCAGTGTTACGAGTCGTTTTTTTCTTACTTTCGATTTCTATTCATTTTTCAGAGATTGTCGTAATTTTTTTAATGTTTCTTGAAAGTACTGCATGCGTTAAACGGTAACTATGTAAAATATATTGAAAAATAGATAGATACGTTTGTACATAACCGTAATAAGGAAAATTATGAAAAAAATTCGACACCACATAAACCGAAAGCAAGGTTAGGCCAAGTGAAGACATGCTTGATCAGAGACGTCACTTGATCCTCACACAAGCTTCAAAACGTATTATAAATTCACGTGTTTTAAAGTTTTACGATGTTCGAAACTTTACGAGACTTTTCGTTTTATTTTTATGCCGCATATCCATGATTCTTGCTCGAAACATGTGAAGTCACGTGCCAAATGGTTCATGCAAAAAATACAAAGCGTCGTAAGACGTCAATTATGCGTTTATGAGAAAAACAAACTGCTTCCGACTTTGCTCTGACTTTGAATATTTTTTCCGTGCCTAGATCTTAGCCGAATTTTCGTACGCTATATAAACACGCTGTTATTTTTATGTTTTTCTCAATGTTTTGTAGAAAACTTTTACGAGTTTAAGTATTTTTGGGAATTTCAAGATTTTAGTTTTTCCCGACGTTTTTTTTTTTACTGTTTTTCCATGTCTCTAAAATTTATTAATATTTTATAGGAAAATTGGTATAGAATCCCCTCCAGTGATGGAGTTTTTTTTCTTCTTTTATGAAACGTTTGTAATGCCTAACAAAGTATTCGATTATTGTACACGTGGTTTACGAAGCGTACTGCATTTTATTTGTAACTAATTCCACGAACGCTTCCACGCCCTTATTATCTCGTTACTATCACGATTATTTTTTCTTTCTTCTCGATATACGAAGTACCAATATTGTTATTTTGTATAGTACGAAATCATTTTATCTTTACGACCCTGCTGATAATATCGCGATACGGGATCTCCAATCTAAGAAAATATTTTGTATTACGTGGTAGAGTTGGATTGCTATGTTGCGTATATACCTTTCAACGATTGCCTAACCAAGACGAAACAAATACTTAACTCGTTATTATTGTTGACGAAAATGACTTTTCATACAATTTAAGGGCTTACATACACCCAGAGAGGTAAAAAAGTTCGATTTTTCTAAAATATTTTTATTCAATAGTGTAACAGTTTGTATAATGTACTAAACAAATCCAGGAACCGAAAACATTTTACAGTTCTGAGAAAAAAATGACATCTCGGTCTGACAGATGGTTAAACATCAAAAAGCTTTATTTTTATCCAATTATCTAATGTTTGTGAAGTGATTTTAAAATGAAATATCATCATTTTTGTTTTACAAACAAAAAAAGAAAATAAAACTTCGACAAAATCTCGAGTTAACAGTTGACACCTCTGTCATGATGCGAAAAATGCATAAAACGAAATTTGGTTTTAACAGAACACATATTTTCTCAATCTTTAAGAAAAAAATGTTTTATTTTTGGGTTTAAACGTATACTCGAAATAGCACAAATAGAATTTTTCACAAAACTCTTTTACAAACACTCTAACCGTAGTTTATTTACTTTATTTTTATTCATGAACGTTTTTACTTTTCTCCACAACAATGCGTCTCTTTAAATAAATATAAAATTGTTTCAATTGAGACGATTTTTCGGTATTAAAAAAAAACTATTAACGTTGACACTATTTTTGTAGGTTACTATCGAAGGCCAAAAGCTGCTTTATTATTCTTCGAACGTCAAAACGATGTAAATGCGATGATTTTTTTTTTTTTTTTTCAATCCACGCGAAAGCAATTCCCAAAGTTCATGAATTGAAACTTGATATATCGTACTACAGAATGGACAAGTGACGATCAATGGCCGAGTGTCGATGACAGACGAGCCCGGAATGAATGGTATTTATTTGAATTGCATCGACTTCGCCTCTCGCCTTGTCTTGAAAATCGCTTCCAGCCATTTCCCTCACTAGCGGATTTTCCATTCAACCGTAATTCGTTTCCCTCTGTCTATATTACGAGACTCAATCAATTCACTACCTATACACATACGTTCAACATACAAATACGTAAATATCTCCGAGTTTTTTCTTTTTTTTATTACATAAAAAATACAGTTTTCAATTTTTTTCTCATCATATGTTCCTCTTGTTTTCTGCACTTTCGAAAACAATAGAAACCTGGAAATTTGGTTCAAATAAAATTTACCCAGCAACCAAAATCGATGATCTTGCAAATATTTTTGATAAAAAAATTTTGAGTTAATCCTTTTATAATA